>JAJJMB010012509.1:1776872-1968955 GCA_023531105.1 Papaver atlanticum
CATAGTTGGTTTCTAGCCTTCTAGGTAAATATACCATACAATTATTAATCATGCATGGCGAGCTTATTCTAGCTGGAGTCTAGGAGAAGAAGTTGAATTTAGTACAAACCTCGGAGTGAAGTTGTGGATGGTAGTAAGATATAGACGGCATGTAGAATCTCCAATTTGATACATTACATTAAATTTAGTTGAACTGTTGACAATACTATCGTGTTTATTAGATAAATATTTTGTAAAGATACGGGATATATTTAGAAATCCGGATATATAACTGTGGTTAAGTCCTTGGTTTGATTATGTCACATCTCCATCATCCAACGATTATAGTGCTGTGAATTCATTTTTGAACTCGCAACGTGAGTTCAAAACTTTTTCCGAACTAGAAGTGGCATAACCTTAGATCCTCGGCTGGTTATGTTATGAATAAGGTAAAGTTGTCATAGCATTCCTTTATGCAATTATGGATAAGAAATTCAGGAGCACCGTTGCTCTCCTTGCTGCTCTTGGCCGTGGAAAATTAGCTTAGTATGAAAGAAAAAAAGAAAAAAAAAGGTAGTAGCCGGTAAAACGGTGAGAAAACTCCCACGTCTCTTCAAGCATTAAAGACACGTGCAATGGCAACCCACTACTACAAGTTAATAAAGTGCACGATTGAGGGTTTTATTCGAATCACCAAACTTTGGTATTTCAAAGAAGGTAAACAATACTCCAAAAATAGAGAATTCTGTTAATAATTATCACTAAAATAAAAGAATATTTGAGTACGTATCACTAGATTGATTAGCTCGATTAAAGAGCAAAAACAACTCAATAGCAGAGCAGAATATATAAAGTTACAGAAAGTAACTAATGGCGATATGAAAAACATAGTATGACATGACAAGACAAATTACAAGATCATTAAAAAGATCTAGAAGGGAATTATTAAAACTCTTTTTTTACCTATTATATCTACTTTTTTTTCTCTTAATTATCTTTTAACATATCCAAATATTCTACGGTAACCAACTAGCATTAGCCTAGTTGGCCAGGGAGTTGGACTCCCAACCTATAGGTCTCGGGTTCAATTCCCGCTGCTGATCGATCAAAAAAAAATCCACGGTAAAAAAATTAGAGAGAGAAAAAACGGAAACTGCGTTTCTGTGTAGTGTAGCTAAGAGATGACATAGCACCATAGTGAAGTTGCCTTAAGGTCCTTTTACCTTAGCTTTAAGTAAGCTATAACTACCGGATAAAGGTGACCATTGTTCTTGGCCTAGAAACTACTACTCCCTCCATACCACATATGAAAGCATGCAATTTTTTCTTTGTAAATTGCTCTGTTACTCTTAGAATCTGGTTTGCAATGAATCACTCAATTATTAGCATGTTAGGGAATAGTAGTTCATTGATTGGTTACAAAATCCACTTAAGTCTAACAATTTCTACGATGAGACTATGCAGGAAATATTAAGGTCTATTAGTTGTACTATGTGGTACATATGGAAGATTGGATGTTCTATAGTGTTTGATAAGATTGCTTATGTGAGAGATTTTATTACTGAAACTGAAAATGTAGTTATAAGTTATAATAAAAAGGGCTGAGGTTGACACCAGTCAAACTGAAATTAGCTTGCCACCAAATGGTTCAGATATAAAGCTGAATTTTGATGTTAGTTTTATACAAAAAAACACAACCTATTGGAATTGGACTAATAATACATGCAATCCACTTGTTCGCCTCAGCTTGGATTAACTTTCTACTTTCTAGTGTTTTGATAGTTAGCTTTCAACAGTTCAGTGCACTTTCTAGTCCGGCTAAATATTTTATTTATTTTTAGACAACGGCCTTCAAAAAGGCTAATGATCCCCTCAACAATTGGCAAGAGCCAGATTGGAGGAACAGAGCAGTACATAGAGGAATTGTTTGTTTTAGCCCATTGAGCAAGCTCATGAGCAACAAAATTACTGAATATAAGAAAACCAAACTATAAGAAGGTACAAACTGTAAATAAACACATCAGAGGAAAATTATAGGTTGAAAAGTAAATAAACAGACAACCAAACTATAAGAAAAATACTGAATATCCTTAAAAATCGCATCCGTTCTAGATCCATCAAACACATCAGAGGAAAATTGGTCGATGAGATCCTTAGCATCACTTTCAATGATGATATGAGTCAACTTTTGCTCCATAGCTTTTTTCAAAACTGCCCAAACAGCTCTATAGCTTTCTTCAAAACTGCCCAAATAGCTCTAACTTCAGCTTCTTCAGCAGAGTTGACTTCGAAAACCATAGAGGCACAAAAGGAAGTTTTTCTTGAAAAATCTCTCATCACATACCCTGCACCATTGTTCCCAGATAAATCATCAAAGGCACCATCAGTATTACATTTTATCCAACCAGTGGGGGCATCCATCAAGGATGACTAACCAATGCATAAAACGTGAGAGGTGGTTTTCATGGTACTTGGGAAACCTTAAACTTTTCTTGCTTCTCATTTAACCCACATTTTGCGCTTGCTTATGTGCACATATATACCAACCAGGGGGGTTCTTGTATTATAAAATGAAGTTCGACGGGAGGCATATTTTGGAGGATGATAAGGCATTTGAGGTTTTTCTTTTCTTTCTAATATGCTTGAAAAAAGATACTGGAGTGAACTAATGATTGCGGTCAATTGATAATTAGAGAGAGTTATGAAATAGACTAATGAACTTTTGTAGGTTAATGGTTGGGTTTTAATGGATCGCATTAACTATCAAAATCCATATCATACAAGTGCCGGCAATAGCTACTTGGAGGAAGAATTGACTTATGGGAAAACAAAATTTAGGCTTCACTAAAGCCATAGTCTATTCTCTAGAGTCGATGATGAACAGTAATATCCGTTAGTTGGCAAACCAACTCCAGAATGAATTAACTATTTATTTATTTAAATACTTTTGGAAGAGTTTTTTGTAAGGACATTGTCCAAAAACTTCCCTGATGTTTAAATCTTAGCTAAACGTGGAAGGAGAACAAAATCGTCGGATTTTTTTTTTTTTGAAGCATGTATATACTATAAAAACCAACTAAAATGTTATTACACGTGGGAAGGTGACTCCCGTAGAGTCGCTTAATAGAATTTGGTTAAGAAAAGTCGGGTTCGCTTGGTCCCATATTGTTGTTAAGTAGTTTCCGGCTTGGCTACCATCTGCCACATAGTTTGCTATCCCGTCTGCTACTTGGTTTCCATCCCTATAATTGTGCTGAATAACACATAATGGAATTTGACGCATTCTGTGTTTAATTTCTGCGATCATTTCTGAAATATACCAAGGGGTTTCCGTTGGGTTTTTCATGAAGTGCATGAGATTCTCTGAGTCTGTCTCAAATAACACTTTTGTCCATCTTCTTTCATTCGCGGTTCTGGTTGCCAACACGGTTGCCCATGTCTCTGCCATGAGCGTCGTGGTTACTCCTAGAGGTTGTGCAAGAGCCATTACCATTTGCGCGTTCGAATCTCTGCAAATGAATCCTGCTCCCGCCATACCTGGGTGGCCTCTAGCTGCCCCAAATGTTAACTTTAATCCAATCTTGTGCTAGATGGCACCAACCTACCTGAATGGTTGTAGACGTCTGGGTTATGTTTGTAGTAATTTTGGGAGGCTGTTCCCCCGGGAGAACTGGTGGGGGAAACTTTTTCGCCCATTCAAATTCTTGTTGTTGTGCTAATGATCTTGCCAGGATGTATGTATGAGTGGATTGCGCTTGATTGAACACGGGATCATTTTTGGATGTCCATAGAGACCAAAGTAGAAAACAACATGATGTGATAAAAGAGGCATTGCCGTGTGTTTGTAGAATTTGTGAAATTTTTGTTTGGGGGTTTAAGGTTATAAGTTGTTTGTTACCCTGAGATGGATTTGTTGATATGTGGTGAGAAAGGCTGGTCCAAGTGGACATAGCTAGAGGGTAGTGAATAAGCATGTGTTCAGCTACTTCTAGTTCGGAGTTGCATCGGGGGCAAATGATCAAAGGATCATGAGGGGTTCCTGTAGAAACAATATGTAAAAAAGTCACAATATGTTGAATCTTTTGGTTTAGCATAAAAGCATATGTGTTTCGAGGTTTCAACTTTTGCATTGCATAGTTAAAACCGGTTTTCAACCTTTCTCTGGTAAAGGTTGCTCTTTGTTGTTGTTCTTTTGTTTTGGCGGGAGGATGACAACTTTAACGGGGAATAGTTCTAAGTGAACTTGCGTTTAATGACATATCTTAAGGGGAGAAGAGGATGCGGAATTTGAGGTAACAATCTTGGTAGTTAATTGTTAAACTGTCTAAGAAAATCATGATTTTATTTCATATCCTTATTGCTTTTGCTTAACAAAATTTCGATACAATTGATGTTTATTCCATTATTTGTGTATGGATGTTTGATTGTGATTCAATTGTTTCCGATTAAGAAAAACTATTGTTATCTTTCGTTATTGTTTGGTATCAATTGTTTAGGCTTACAAAATTTCGGTGCAATTGCAGTGCTATAATGTCTATGTTTGTTCAATTGCTTCCGGTTAAGATAAATGATTATGCAAGTTGATTTATTTGGTTTGTATGGATTGTTTATGGCTTAACAAAAGTGTTTCGGGATCATTTGTTTAGTCCAAGTGATTTCCGGATAAGAGAAACTAAGTTTTTCGGATCTTAGTTAGACTTATCAAATGTGAAGGTTTCGGTTATTCAAGTCTAACCGAATGCCTTAACAAGAATTACTAGTTAACTAACCTAGTATTTGTCTTGTTTAAAAGTGAAAGGTCTAAGTTATTTTTGAGAATAATTAGAGCCTGATGAGAAAAATAAAGTTAATTCTGATCTTTATTTTGGTCTTATCGAACAAGCGATTGTACTTGTACAATCGGTTTAGCAAAAGAACTAAGGTGCTTAGTCGATTTTTGATATGCTAAACTATTAGGGAAAATTGCTTCGGGCAATTGTTTCCTAGATAACATGTTAAAACCAAATTACTTGTAGTTTCGGTTTTGATATTGGTTATCTAAAATGGTGTGTAAAACCCTCGTGCTCAACTCTTATAGGTTTGCAAATTCTCTTTGTGAGATTTGTAAGGTTTTTTCGGTTTGTCCTTTATTTTTTCATTTCTTTGTCATTTTGTGACAAAAAGGGGGAGAAACATATGGAGTAAACAAGTGATATTGACTTGTTGTGTATCACTAAGGGAAAGGACATTTGTGCTAAAACGTTTATTCTAACGAAGAGAGTGAAAGCATAGACTAAGGGGGAGTCACATACCATTTGATATGTAGTTATGAGGAACTACATGGAAATAACAAAGACGTGCGGATTGAAAATCTACCTATCTTACCTTTAGTGGGAGTATTAGCTTTGTTATTATAATGTCAGCAGCGGCATTTAAGGATTGAATTTAATGCAGGTTTTGTGCTGTTGAACTTGGAATCAAGCGTATGTGTATAATGAATTTTTGTAATTTGTTTATCCATATGATGTAAGAGTTTTGTCACTAAAATTGACAAAGGGGGAGATTGTTAGAGCATAGCTCGGTTGAACCCACCAAGCGTTGGTATGTCAAGTTTGGTTGTCATATTTTAGTGAATAAAAACTCATTTAAAGAGTCGTTTGATTACATACTAGAGTCAACTTCGTATAGGTTAGCTTGAAAGTGTTAGGATATGAGACTTTCAAGTATTACATGAAGACTTGAAGAATGTGAAGAAGTATGGAGCTACAACGACAACATCATCCTTCCTCTTGAGGTCAGTAATATTTGACTTGAACTGTTTCTTTCCCTAAAGTATCTTTCAAGTCGTGCATATTGAAGACATAACTGCGAAGCTGTGTATGAAACTTTAGTTAGACATAGTATTAAGGAATACAATACGAGGTTTATTGCTTAACCATTAAACTTTGTATATAAGACATCGACATGATCATATGAATGCTATTGTGGTTATGTATGGGTATGAGTGAAGATTTCATCCTAGGAAACAATGTTTTATATTCGTTTAAAGGAAGTAAGTTCATAAACTCGTTTTGTGAATTGAAAGGGAAATCGCTAGGCTTATTGGTATTGTTATTCATTGCAAATCTATTTTGAATTACCAATATGTGTGTTTAGTATAACCGCTCATAAACTTGTTTATGTATCTTGGTAAAACTATTCACAAGGCCTAACTTATGTATTGGTATGACTTTTATTAGTGAAACCGATCTTAAGTAATCACTCAAGATGGTATGATCGATGCCTTGTAAATAGCAACTTTTATCTAGTCATTGGGGAACCGATCCTAGTAAGAGGTGCAACAAATTTGCAAGAGGGAATCGATCCTTGAAAGAGGTGCAACACGTTTTTAGTAGATGGGGGAACCGATCCTATGAACATGTGCAACAAGTTTGTAGTTTTGGGGGAACCGATCCTATTGACATGTGCAACCGAATACAGGTAGTTACCATAAGTTGTGGGGAACCGATCCTAGTACCTAGTCAACCGAATTTTGGTAACTAGCATGACTATGCACAGTACTCACATGGAGGTAGAACCGAACTTGTTTTGGTAGAACCGAAAAACCCATAATTGGTGATTTGATAGGATAATCAATCACATAGTTCTTGGAATTCAGACGAACCAATTCTAAACTTGTTTGGAAGTGTGGCAAATCGTTTCCAAGATTGTAAGTATGAAAAAGGACTTACAAAGTAAAAGATGTCGACATACTTTGAACATGTGCAGTAACTCTTATCATTAATTGTTCATAGATATTCCTCAATAGCTAAAGGAGAATCCCAGGATCGAAATAAATTGAGAATCTTTTATTTAAGATTTCTTTGTTTTTATATGTTATTTAATCTCCAGCAATTAAATGCATATCTTTAGAAAATAATAATTAGTAATGTGCATTTACTGATTATAGATTTTTCTATTGGAATTTCGGTCAATATTTGGATAGTGCATTTCCAGTAATCATGAAACCCGATTTTGTGTTTATTGCATATCTTTGAGAATATTCGGTTTTGGAAATTCCTTGGTGTCCAAACTTCCTTGTCTATAAATATTGAAGTTTGCATTTCTAGAAAACTAATCCTCAGAGCCAGCAAAACTACCTCAGTTGTGTTGTTACTAGTGGAGCCGGCTATCGGAGAGGAAAGTACCCTAATTAGGAGAAATCTCTTACGGCCGCTCGGTTTAAAGACTTCTTTGAGATTGAGAAGATCTATTAGTACCGTTGGTGGGAAACTAGATAATTGCAGTTTATTTTAGTTTTTGATTGATTTGATTGACTAACGGTTGTTGAACTTTGATTGCACCTAGTTTGTTTATGCTTGAGAATCTTCTCTTCTGATATAAGATTCACTCAAACTAGATCAAAGTTTCGACGGGGATATTTAGACTGTTTGTAGATCTAAAGACGTCTTGTGATAATCCAACGTTAACAGACTCCGTTCTGTGTGTGATTGATCACAAGATATTCAAGTTGATTATATGCAGGTGCTGATTAAAGATCCAAGAAGATTTGAAGACAATAAGACTTTTTGGGTTCATAATCTTTGGTGTGAACAATACTTGTTTCGGCTGGAAAGGGATCCAACTATAATCAGTTTATATTTGTGATAGATTGGATTGATTAGTTGAGTAGATCGGAACAATACACTTCTTTGTGATTAATAGTATTGATTGCATAGTCTAACAATTACTTCGGTAGTTGTTGAGAGATTGATCTAAGGACCCGACAAAGGAGTTGGTTAAATGGAAGAGCCTTTGTCAAACTCAAATCACGTTGTTTGAAAAGAGTTGTTACCGAAAAGATTTGTAGTTCCTTTACTGTTTAGAATATGAACCAAAGGAATTGTTCCAAGTGCGTGACTTATTAACAAGTTGGAGGTGCAGGGATACTGTGGAAACTAGGTGAACTATAGGTTTAGTTGCTTGGTGTCAACTATACGAAGTTGGTTTGATTTTGTATAGCGGCTTAATTATGAGAGTATTCAATTCTGGACTAGGTCCCGGGGTTTTTCTGCATTTGCGGTTTCCTCGTTAACAAAATCTTGTTGTGTCATTTACTTTTATTTTCCGCAATTATAATTGTTGTTATTATAATTTAAAGTAAATTACACAAACGTTAATTCCTATTTTACTTGATAGACAATCCCTAGAGTTTGGTTAAGTCCGAACCTATTATCAAGTAAACATACTTTGTTGTTGTATTGTGTCGATCTTGTATCCATAGTCAATCACACAAGTTATCTTGTTGTCGTATTGTCTCGATCTCGTATCCATAGACGATCACACGAAGTGTGAACCGATTAGTTGTATTGTCTCGACTCAGTCTATAGACAATCACTTTCAGAGAAAGGACTTATAGGTGGAAAAGTTTCAGATTGAGGTATATTTGGGTATCCTCGTCTTTTCAGAGTGATTGTTTGTATTAAGTTTTGGTCGTTACAAAGATCTTAAATGTTTCCCAAAGTAATAGAGAGAACTCAAGTTGAAGTAAATACTTAAGTTCTAAACATTAAAGAGGTATAAGCTTAAGACTAGATCTTCTTCTTTTGGGTATTGAATGCCTTTGTTTGTTGGTGAAGCTTGGTATTTATAGCCCCTTCTGCTCCATATATATCTTTGTTGTCTTTGGGTCCATCGTCCCCTTATATACCTTCTGTTCAAATGGTACCTTCGCTCACCGCACGCTTTCTCCAGTCGGATTCTGCCACCTCAGCTGACCCACGTTCCTTCGGGGACTACCCAGCCTCAGTACAGTTTGTACCTTCGTTCACCGCTAGCCTTCGCCAGTCAGACTCTACCATCTCATCTCTCTCCATGTGCTTTGGTTAAGCGTGTAGATAAGAGATTTGCGCATTAAATGCTGATTGGATATGTCATCTACCTTTGTCCCTTCGCCAGCTGCCTCTCTCTAGGCTAGGCTATACTTTTCCATCTTAGCCGTCGAGGTATCCTTCCTTGGGATGGGATAAAGTAGATCTGCGAAGGTATCTTCTGCTACCCAGATTCCTCTGTGAGCGAGGGCTATACAGTTATCCTACACGCAACCACTAAGACCGTGACACGTGCTCCATAGAATATTGATATTCACACCTTCATTTATAGCTCTTCACAAGAAAAAGATGAATTTTTGGAGGACAGGGTAAGGTCCATAAAAATTTGGTTGTTGGTAGGGGGTTTGGGTGTGCGAGGTTTTCTTGTTGTGTTAGACAACTATACCCGGATGCGGTTGTGTATTTTCCTGATTTAGAGTGGGGCTAGATTATATTATCTGGAATGGTGTCAGAAGGAAGGTGGATATTTATAATGTGTTGGACGACATTAGGAGGGAGGTTGTTTAGCTAGTCATGTCTCCATCTATGTGAAGGGGTCAATTAAATCAGCTACATATTGTAGAGGGTAGCATTGGGTAGGATCAAGATTTTGAAAGTGTGGTATCCAATTAGCTTCGATAGGTGTATCCGAACCATTTCCTATTTGGTGAAATAAATATTGTTTTATATAAGGTATAAGAGAAGCCATTTGTTTCCATTGCGGGCTGACGTTAGAAGGAATTGTGATTGTACATGGAATATTAGTTGATGATGGAGGTATTTCTCGTTGAATAGGCCGGTGTAAATGGACTGCTGCTGGTGGTGAATGTTCCAGATCCTTTTCATGAAAAAAACTTTATTGTGATGGCTACTCTTTCGGAATACGAATCCTCCTTCCGCTATCGGCTTGTTTAGCTTGAAATCCTCGATTATGGGAGTGAGATTATTTTGATTATTAGTAATCCTTTTCCTCATTCTGGTATATTATGGTTGTTATGATCACTAAAATTTGCTTATGGCAATTATATTATTGTATATTCTTTATTTCATTCTTAATTTGTACTAGCTTCACGGAAGATATGTTTAGGGATCTTTCTAAAAATCATGTTGGTAATGGTTTGGATGTTGGTAAGTTTTCTACTTGATGATCCTGGCTAAATTGGGGCCTATAAAATTTCCCTTCCCACTCCACCAAATTGCTATGGGCTACCAAACTTCTCAAAAATCCTAATTTACCTCCACATTAATTCCTAAAAAAATCTCATATAAATACTAATCTTTCCATTTTCAGCAAATCCAAAAAAAAAAAAAAAAAAAAACCAAACCTAAAAAACTTTCTATTTTCATCATAATCTTTCCAAATTCTCAAAACCCTAATCAATTTTTTTTTTGATCCTCTTCTCCAAGATCTTCGATCAAACCAAGAAAAAGGTAAATCTCCATCAACCCATTCTATGATTCGCATTTCTTCATTGATTTACATGTTTAAATCTTCGATTTTCGTCCATCAAAATCTCTGATTACACCCAGAATCGGTATATGTTGACATATCGAATAAACCGATTCTGAGTTTTGTTATTCGACCATGAAGAGCATGCAGAGTAACCGGTTTATATGATGATTAACATCAACCGATTCTAGGTTTAGAAACAAAATATGAAAATACATCACCAGAATCGGTTTATAAGTGCTTTAGAATAATCCGATTCTGGGTACAATTTTTTTTTTAACTATGTGATCCCATAATCGGGTTTTATGTGCTTGTTAATTTACCGATTAAGACTGTCTTTTCAGATTCCATTCCAAAATAGGTGTTTATATATGTATCACATAAACCGATTGTGAATGTTTGACATTCCTGTATGTTTTGTTGTTGAGAATCGGATTATATATGTTTAGTTATGTACCGATTGTTAACTTGATTTTTTTTATATAGATATGGAATTCGGACACCTAGCGTTTTACACTCGAGAGCTCACCTTGGAGGATATTCTTAGGGAACCACAACCCGTCCCATAAAGAAGCCTCTATAAGTTTGCATATGGGCGTGAGACCCGTCTTGAACAAGCCCTCGCATTGATTGACAAGCTTGCACTGGAGGAGCTTCATGAGGTCATGAGGTTCACTAGGATGAGGAGAAACATGATTTCAGCTAAGAGGGATCGCCATGGATTTATGGAAGGTATGTGGGAAGAAATGGCTCAATTTCAAGCCATGGTTGAAGCAGAAGCTGCTGCTATTGATGGTGGTGCTGGTGCTCCTGCTGATGGTGGTGCTGCTGCAAATGCTCCCGGTGGTGTTGCTACTGCTGATACTCATGCTCTTTGAGGTTTTAAGTTTAAGTTTTAGATATTAAAAGTCTAAGTTTATAAGACTTGTGGTTTTTTAAGTTTTTAACACTCTTTTGGGATGGTTAAGGTTTTTATTTTGGATGATCATGGTGTTGAACTTAATATGCATTTAAAGTTTTAATTATAATTATGTGTTGCTCAATAATTCTGCCAACAATCGGGCTACTCGATATGTCAACATAAACCGATTGTCTATATTCCATAAAGGAATCGGTTTATGTGTGGGTTATGTATAATCCGATTCTTCATGCCTTAAAAATGCTATTTTTCATGTATGTTTTTCAAGCTACAATCGGATCACATATGCATCTATATAAACCGATTAGTGTCGGTGAAAATTCAATTTTTTTACATGTCTTTAATCGGTTTATATTGGTCACAAGAAAGACCGATTCCTGCTGGCATAAAAACACAATCGTATTTTTCAGACCTTCGAGAAGACCGATTATTTCAAATTATTTCAATTTTTCAAAAAAAAAATTGTCGTTAGGGACTTTCTCTATATATAGAGACCTCATCCTTGGACCCCATTTGCCCCAAAATTGCTCATTTTATTCCCTCTCACTCCATATACTCCACAACTACTCATTTCATACCTCCAAAATGGCACCATTTGATTCAAATGAAGATTTATCCATCACTAAAGCATGGTACGCAAAAACTCGAGTTAGAAATCAGTCCTCCGTAAGGGTGGATGCCGCTACATTTTGGGCAAGGGTATATAACAAATATAGGCAAGAATTTGGGAATACTAATGGAAGAAGTGTTCAACAAGTCCATGATAGGCACCTAGTCATCGAAAATGCGATACTTTCTTTTTTAGCTATCAAAAACGGATTTTGAACTCTAGCCACTTTAGCTACTCCATTGAACAATTTGTAAGTATTTTTGTGGTTTATTTTACATAATTCATGTTGTTTGATCTTCCTACTAAACAACACTAACAAAGTAAGTTTGTGTTTTGTTTTTGTATCATGAAGTCGTCAAAGCGCGCTACTTGGAGGAAAAGGGGGAATAATTCGCATTCGATGCAAGTCATGATATCCAAAATCCCGGAGTATGCCCCGGACTTCATGGAGGGTGGATCGGATTGGGATTACTCCGAGGAAGATTGATGGTTTTAGAAGTTTTTGTGTAGGTTTTGTGGGTAGATCTCTATGTAAACCCTCACGAGACTATTACTCGTCCACTAGGGTCGCCTAGGGGTTTAAAGGCTTGATGCATGTGCTAAATGCATCCTACAATAATGAAATGAATGGAAAAAAATTTATTATGAAAGATAACAATCGGTTTATATATGTCACATAAAACCCCGATTTGGACAATCGGGTTATACACATGCCAACGTCAACCGATTATGGAAGTCCTCTGTTAATTTTGGAACACCAACCCAGAATCGGTTTACAAGTGCATGAACGTAAACCGATTCTGGGTACTGTTTACGAAGAAAAAAAAATCAAAAAATTTAAATTATTTGATGTTTTGAAGAACTCTTTAACATTAGTTGATCTCACATCTAATACATAATTAACAACTAACATGATTAATTAATGCTAATTAATCAGGGGTAAAATAGGTATTTAGGTAATTGTTGGATAAGGGGTGGTGTGAATGTTATTTCTAATGACCTTTTTTGTCATCTACTATCAAGCCCCAATTAAGTAGCATAGGCCCCAATTTAGCCAGGTTGATAATAGCTAGAGTTCTTCTTTTTGGTCTGCAAGATGCTATTTGAATTTTAGGCACGACCACATGAGTGTACATATAACTTTTTAATCTTTAGTTTTGACCTTGCTCATTTTTTTTGGGCTTTTGCTTATCTTTAATTGTACCCGCTCGCACACTGTTTGATTGCTTTTTAACATATTATTTTGATTGATCAGAGAAATTAGTACAGCGGTAGGAGTTGTGAAAATAAAATACTCTGATGACCTTTAATTTATAAACCTACGTGAATTCAAACACAAATTATCTGTGTTTGGCAACTAATAAAAATTTGTGAAAATAAAATACTTAAATACTTTGGTAATCTTTAACTTAAAAACCTTCGTGAATTCAAACACACATTAGTCGTGTTTGGTTATCAACAAAAAGAATTCGTTAACACTAATAATTTTTTTATCTTTATTTTTTGAAAGAAAAATCACTTTTATTAAAGAGGAACTTCTCTGAGGTACATATGCCCCATAGAATCATTTATTACAATTACATTTAGAAAAATAGGACATGAATTTTCCCAGATATAAGTGTTTCCCTGTCCTCCCTGTTGTAGTTGTCTCTCTATCGCCAAATTTTCCAATCCATCCGATCCTTCACTTGCCTCTCTATACGTATGTGTGTTAACACTGGTATGACCATCGACCATGGAATAAAAGTCAAATGTTAATTTTATTGTAGGTGTAAATAAATGACAGATCCAGGTGGAGCAATCTCGAGTCATGACGCACTGAAGAAGGAATGAAGCATAATACTGAATCATCTTCTATAACCTTAGCACAAAGAAAGAGATATCTACCAAGCATTCGTGGAGAGAGTACGTGTAAAGAAGAAACTCGGATGTGATAGAGAGATACCTTTCGGGAACCGGTGTGATAAGTACACTGACAAAGCACATGGGTAGGTCAGGAAAATCTAGTCAAAGTGGGGCCAGAGAACAAAGGGATCAATTCGGGTCGGGAGGAAAGGCGATATCGGATCGAAGAGTAGTAGACTACCAATATCGGGAAGAAGCACATCGGGAACTATACTCATCGGGATAACACGAGATCGGATAACAGATGTCGGGGAAGACGTTTCTCATCACCCGACAGAAGTATCAAACATGATAGGCTGTGACTTACATTGTAACTTCGTTATATGAGCGTGTTAGCCTATAAATAGAGAGCCTTGTCAAGAGAGAAAGGGAAGCAATCTGTAAGTGAGTGAGAGAATAGAAAGAGCATTGTGGAGAGAATAGAGAAAGCATTGGGAGAAAATCATAACTTGTATTCTTGTGTGAAGTAATAAGATCATCCTTTCACCCCCGTGGACGTAGGTAACCATACCGAACCACGTATATCTTGTGTTCTTATGAGTCTCTTACTTGCTTATGTTTGCTATGAGTTCATGTGGATTGTTGGATGTAGTGGTAGGATTTTCTACACCTACATTTATGGTAAATAATAAAATCATTCCCAAACAAGGCTGTGAACACAGATGCAGTTTTGATGGACATCGTGTTCAAATCCAAAGTTTGCATTAGCTAAAAATACGATAACGGGTACAATAGATATGAAATAAAGCACAGATGGCATTGGAAACTCTGAGCCTTCAGCCTCATCATCGTATCTGTCCTACTTTGCCTAAGGGTGATGCATGGCATGATCGAGTACGAATAAATAGAAATCATAAGGGAATAATGTAAATGACACAATAATTTACGTGGTTCGGCACTAAGGCCTACGTCCACGAGGGTGTTGGTTTTCACTATGGATCATATAAGGTTACAATTGTCAGTCAAGTGACTCTGAGTAGGGAACGAAGGTAGGATAAGAAAATAAATTCATACTTACTATTACAATCTCTTTTCCTCACAATAGTTCTCTCTCCTCAAATTTGGTCGACCCCTTCTCTCTTAGCTGAGCAGGGTATTTATAGCTTTCTTGTGTGGGACCCTCCTTACTGGCTATGTGGCGCTTATCGTCTTCATAAATGTGTCGATACCGATGGATACCTTTGGTCTTGCCCGATGCCCCCAACGGTCATATGTTACGCCGATGGTATGCCTCCTCTTCCTTCCATAGGATGCTTGACACATCGCCCATGTCAATGACATTTAATACGGGTGGTTGGGAGCAGGCTGTATGCGCCAGACAGCTGCCACTATTAGTTGTCACATCTTTGTCAGTTAGACCCATCTCCTCCGTCCATTTCGGATCCATCTTGAGATGGGATAAAGTGGGTTTTGGGTTCTCTATGGTGCTTCGCGCCTTCTCACCGATATGATGCTCCCTAATCTTTCTTCCGTTGGATCTTGTTTAGCGATGAGCACGTGGCGGACGATGGTGATACTGCCCCTAGGGTATGGACCCGTGGCATCAAGGGTTGATGTTCACTTGCTTCTCGGGCCGCACGTGTAGTGTTCATGCCACGTGGCTGGCTGCGGGATTATGTGTATACAATTTGCTCCTTTTCTCTAAGTTTGAATTAGGTTAAACTTTTGAGAAAAGGTCCCATTACTTTTTTTGCAATAACTTCCCCTAGCACGTTTCCCACTCTTTGCATTTACTCCCTTTGAATTCCGGGGCAGTTTTTCCTTTTTTCATGCGGCCATAAATATGAGATGAGGGATGTTTGAAATAAATTTTATTCTCATTCTTCTTCTTCTGTCTCTATCTCCTCAGTCTTTCATCTTCCCTGTCAGTTTCTTTAGAGAATAACTGAATCCTGACTTTGTGTTTATCCTCTTGTTCTTCAATTCTACCAATAATATTTCTTCCTCGTGTTAATTATTATGTGTGGGTGCCTTCATAGCTGGAGTACTTTCTGTTGGTGATTGGCGGTTCGTCGAATTCCCTCACTGAGTTCTGCCATTATTGTGGGTAAGTTGTTCTTCTCTGTTTACGCCCTTAATCCCTGATTGTTTTTGCTTTTATCATCGGCGTTTTTAGGTTTTATGATGAAGAACACGACATACGACAGTATATATATTTTCCCTTGTTCTTCATTACAAAAATTATAAACTGAAGTCATATGTTCATATATACTTTTCTTATGTTTAACTGGTGTTCTTGATGCCAAATAGTGATCCCAAATCCATTCCTGATATTTGTTGTTCTTCGATGCCCTTTTTTAGGTAACGATGGTTGGTAACGATCGCAGAAACAGCCCTTACAGGTCTCCTCCGTTGAGTCCTTATAGATCTCCGTCAAATAGAAGTCCTGATATATCTCCGCCCAAGGGTCCACCACCATGGTCTTCTCAATTGGACCTTCGTCCTCGCAAAACCTCATCGTCATCTGATCCGAAGGTTGTTGCTCAAAAGGGGGGGAGGGGGGATCAAGTGAGAGGTTCTCGCTATGCCGTTAATCGAGCAAAGGGACGGTCATCTTCGCAACGTTCAGAACCGCTGAAGGTTCAACCCCTCCACTCCATTGTTCCTCCCAATCATTCACCTTCTCAGAAATCTAAAGCTTCGTTGAATGCTCCTTCATCGAAGAAAGATTTGGATCTATCTAGGAAAGGTGCAACTAAGAGGAAGTCTTCGGATATGAGTCCTCCGAAGAAACCATCATCGGGTAAAACAACAACGTCTTCTGGGGCTGTCCCTTCGGTGCAAACTGGTCCTGCTCCGAAAAAGAAGAAGCGGGCTCCTGTTTCTTTCAGTCATATTGATCTTTAAGAGTTTAAAGTAAAGCACGGCCTTGAGCTTTTTGAGGTTCGTTTTTACAATCAGGGTGACGATCTCACTTATGATATGATCAAGAATTACAAGTATGATTCCCAGCATATGTTGACAACTGTTGGGGCCTTCGAAGCGAGTTTGGTGCTTCCTTTGTACAAGTGGGGGGATTCGTTCTACTATGATGTTTTGGCACGTCGTGAGGGTTCTACTCATCGTACCCACTGCTGCTCAGTAGTTCAATTTAGTGGAAATTATCTACGAACTCTTCGTGAGTGTTACCTTCGGAGCAAGGGTGAGACGACGATGACGTGCTACACTCCTAATCCCGAAGAGAGGAGTTTGTATACCCCTGAGAATTTCAATGCTTCTTTTGGAGACTATGTTAATAGTAGGAACCGAAAGCGGTAGAGCGTTGGTCTTCGTTCAATAGCATCTCCCCATGGTGAGGTTCGTCTTCTGAGCGAAGTTAGTGATACGAAGCTACGGTTCATTCCTGGTACTGAGAACACTGATAAACCAGAGCTTTCCCCCCTAAAGGAACGTCTTTTCCGCGATCATGATTATGAATAGCATGCCACTCCTATTGAAATTATTAGCCCTTGGGCTTATGGTTGGATCCCTGGACAGCATGGATGGAAGCCTACCACTCAAAGTAAGCCTCATGATGGTGCCCCATCCCGTTATGGTGATTTCTGTCCTTGGGCTATGAATTTTGCCAGTATTAACTTTTACTATGCCGTTGAGGCCGATGATGTTGGTGACGAAGAAGGTTCTGAAACTATTCTTCTTTCGAAGTGTACCGCTACTGTCAAGGTATGATTATACTATGTGTTATATGTTGTGTTGCCTCTTGAATCAAAGATTGATGTGTTGTGTTCTTGTCGTAGGATTCAAGGAAGAAGAAACTTGGTCCCGTTGAGTCTTCCACCGTTGAGGTTGAAGATACGAGTATTCCCGAAGTGAATAGCCCAGTTGGTGACGAAGAAGAATTTGATAATGAGGAAGAGGAGGGTATTGATGAAGAGGAGCGGTCTGGGACCACTCCTGAGGAAACCGAAGAAGAGATTCCCCTTGAGGGTCAAGAGGATGAACACATGTCTGATCTCGAGCGTTCCCCTTCTCCTCATCAAGAGAACAAAGATGCTGATCCGCAATTCATGATTCCTGAAGAAGCGAATTCTTTGGAGCCGAACCAGAAATTTTATTTTGGCAAAGTTTATTTCGCTGGTGGCCAGGTTAACTTTGGTGCCGCGATGGGGATAACTTCAGAGTTTTCATTGCTCTCTCCTAGCGATGATTGGGAGGTTATGGCCGAAGACGACGGAAAGAAGACTGTTGAAGATGAAGAAAGTTATGATGGCGAGGATGCAGAGCTTCGTGCTAAAAAAGAAGTAAAAGATAAGG
The DNA here is from genome assembly GCA_023531105.1 of Papaver atlanticum. Classification (NCBI taxonomy): domain Eukaryota; kingdom Viridiplantae; phylum Streptophyta; class Magnoliopsida; order Ranunculales; family Papaveraceae; genus Papaver; species Papaver atlanticum. Next base: position 1,794,818 of record JAJJMB010012509.1, read on the forward strand.
AGTCCGTTGCGGGTACGTCTTCGGAAGGTTTTGTCAAGTCGGTGATGCGTGAAGGTGATGATGTGACATTTGGTTGGCTGAAGAATAAAGGTCTTATGAATGTTCCTTGTCCCACTCCTGTCTATCCCGGTGAGAGGGATTCAGATGCTTTCACTCGTCAACGTATGGAACTTTCTTATCATGAGAAAGTCACCGAGGTGTGGAAATGTGACTGTGGCGTTACTGTCCCGTCGAACCTTTTGGTCACTCCTCCTTCCTCTATTGCTGAGATGATAGCTATAGCCGATGGCCATAAGTATGGTTTTCTTCAGCAACGCGTTCTCGAGGTAAATGCATTGGCTTAATCGCATGATGTGTATGTATGTCTCCTTCATGATTCTCACATCCTTGGTATTTTGTTGAAAGTTGGCGAGAAGTGAGTATTGCAACCATACTCTGTACCAGTTTTTTAGGGCTAAGGCACTCAAACTGGAAGCGAAGCTTCGTCAAAGGTACAATGAGCTGCTCTCTGCCCAGGAATCCCTTTTGACCAAGGAAAAAGAGATATGTGAGCTTAAGGAACAGTTGAAGGGGAAGCAACTAGCTGGTGCCTCTGAGGATGGGCTTCGTCGGGAGGTGGTTTCTCTTCGTGAGGATTTGGAGAAGGCTCGTGCTGAATCTTCTTCTGCTGGTACTTCTTCTAAAGGTTTGTCTCCTTTCCCTGCTTTTCTGCCTATGCCTTTTTAGTGTTCTTTCTGAGTTAGCCGGCCCTGTCTCCAGCGGGTGATTCTGCGGAATTAGTATGGCTTCGAAGTGAGAGGACTCGCCAAGCTTCTCGGATTAAAGAGTTGGCGTCGAAGATGATAGGAGAAGCTAATAAATGGAATTATCGTGTTGATCAACATAACAAATTTTTGGCGAGTTACCGGAAACAGCAAGATCAAATGTTTGAAATGCGGAATTCCTTATCAGCTGCTCGTAACCAATTTAAAGGTACCATGGAATAGATGCGCCAATCTCTTCATGAGGCTCAGGATGAGGCTTCTCGGTTGGAAGCTAAAGTGACGGATCTAGAAGTGGAGCTTCGTCAAGTCCGCTCGTCCCATGACCTTGAAATTCGGGAGTATATACAGCGGCTTGTTCGAGAAAGGGACGATGCTAGAGCGAAGGCGCATACTCTTAGTAAAGCTTTAACTGCTTCTCGTGCCGATGTTTCTCGTTTGGTGGAATTAGAGAAGGATTTAGAGGTTAACATGTATAGACTTACCAAAGGGATCGAAGAGATGAATAACGAAGTCAATCGTCTTCATCATTTAGATTCCATGAAGCAGGTAGAGTTAGATCAATGCCAGTATGACCTCGAAAACCTTCGCTTGATTATAAGAAAATTTTCGATGAGTATGATTTTCTTGACGATGCTCGGGATGCTGTCGTAAATGAATTTGAAATAACTTCGGCTAATGTCGAAGGTATATGTTCGTATGGTCGTGGGTAGCTGTTTTATTTCCCTTCTCCTGATTGCTTGTTTACTTTTTTTTCAGAACTTGAGAGACAGCTTAGCCTTGCAAATGAGAAGCTTGAAAAGACTCACTCTGAGCTAGTTACTCAGCAAGGACAGACTAAGTACTTTGAGGGGTTAGCTGGGACTCGGGATGTGGCAGCGATGGAGTCATCAAAGGAAGTGGAGCGGTTGAATTCGCTATTGGCTCGATCCGAACTGGAGACCACCATCATCAAGCATGAAGCTCATCGTCAACTGGCTTTGGAGGTTAATAAGACCTTGGCTCAGATAGAGCAGAGTCTTTTGAAGGAGCATGGCATCACCAAGAGGTATAAGCGCCATCCTGTACCCGAACCGTTCAAGTCTACCTCCAATCCGTCCTCCGGTGGGAGCGTTCCTTCATCTCAAAAGGGTCGTCCTGCTGATCGCGTCGAGCCTTCGGGAGAGAATTAAGTCATAAGTCATCGTGTTGGAATCTGTGGAGAAGAGATTTGATCGTTGTTGATAATGTAGTTTTGGGCTATTTTTTGTATTTCTTGTATTTCTTGCTTATCTCCCCAAACTTGTAATCAACTTTTTCTCAATTGATTATCAGTCTTTTTAGATATATACAGCTTTTATTTTTCTGCAGTGTTACTTTGTATAGTTTAATTTACTTAACAAAATATGATAACGAAGAGAATAGGGAGTGTGTTGCAAAAATAATGAAGGTGTGTACCTCCATTATTTGTTTTGGACCTGTCACCCCGTCGGCTAATCCTGGGCCAGAGGATCACCTGACGGTGGGGGATGATGCAACGTTCTCGGATATGTGGTGCGTTATTGAGTTATTTACATGCACCCATTCCGCCAAAACGCTGGCTTGTGTTAGGTTGGGTATCTCTTTCTGCTGGAATCCGTCCCCATGGTCATACACTCATAGACACTGATAGGGGAGTCCAGAGAGATTGTATGCAAGTACTTTCCCGAATATATATGTGTGGAGGTTCGTTGTTTACCGAACAGTGTGGTACAAAAGGTTTTTGTTTGATTGATGTGGTGAGGTCTGTTATTCCTCGGCCAGAGATAGAAACATGTTGAGCGGATACGCTGTCTTCTTCTTCTGGTATTCTTCACAAAGATGCAGAACCGTGTTGCTTTATGGATAGTATGGCTTGAGGTATTTTGCATTCCAAGGGTGCCTTAGGATTTCTCCTTTTAAATTACGCAGGTAGTACAATCCCTTCCCTGCGATATCGTGGATAACAAATGGCCCTCCCACTGTTGGTGCTAACCTTTGTTGATAATTCTCCATTCTTTGTAACGATGTTTCCCTTCGTTCTTCTAGATCGTCAAGCTTTTCTAGCATCATTTCGGCTGTGAGGTTCTTTTCCCAAGCTTCAGTTTTTGTTGTAGGCATGATGATCTCTGTTGGGATGACTGCTTCGGCTCCGTAAGTGAGGAGAAACGGGGATTCACCGGTTGCTGATCTTCTTGTGGTTCGGTATGACCATAGACTATTGTGCAGCTGCTCACACCATCGGCCTTTATGTTCATCCAGCGTTTTCTTGAGAATGAGGGAGATGGTTTTATTTGTGGCTTCGGCTTGTCCATTGCTCTGAGGGTAGATGGGAGTGGATTTGTTCTTCCTGATCTTGAATGTGTCGAAGAGCATGTCAATGTTTTTTCCTTGTAGCTGTTTGCCATTGTCAGAAACAATTTCTGCGGGAATGCCAAATCTGCAAATGATGTTCTGGAAGATGAAAGTGAATACGTCTGCATCCCTGATCCTGGCTAAAGCTTTGGCTTCCACCCATTTGCTGAAGTAATCTGTGGCTACTATTAAGAATCGTCTTTTTCCCGTTCCTTCGACTAGTGGTCCGACGATGTCGATTCCCCATTTAGAAAATGGCCATGGGTTTCCTATTGAGTTTAACTCTGTTGCTGGGGCATGAATCCTTTTAGCGAACCGCTGACATTCTTCGCACCTTCTAGACATCCTAGCAGCGTCTTGTATCATCTGCGGCCAGTAATATCCTTGCATTTTGGCTTTGTCGGCCAATGACCTCATCCCGCTATGGTTGTCTGCATCACCATAGTGGATGTCCTTCAAGATATGATGACCTTCCTGCCTGGATAAGCAATGTAGTAGGGCCCTGAGGAAGGATTTCTTGTACAGGACTCCGCTGCGAAGCTCGTATCTTCCCGCTTTTGATTGCATTTTTCGGGCTTGCTTCACATCTGCGGGCAATGCCCCTTCTTCGAGGAAAAGGTGGACTTCGGTTCTCCAATCTGCTTCGTTGCTAAAATCTTCCTCTTCGTTAGCTTTTGGTAAGATATCATCTTCAGTGAAATCTTCGGCGATATCTTCCCCTGCATCGTCTTTAGTAATGTCTTCCCCTACATCGTTTTCATGGTTTGTTGCAGCGATGGTTTGGGGCGGATTGACTGAAGGACGGTATACTCTTGCTATTCTGATAGCTTTAACGCTCTTGTCTCTCAACATTGATGATATGTAAGCTAGGGCATCGGCATGTCTGTTGTTCTTCCTGCACAGGTGTCGGAACTTAATATTGGGCACTTGCGATGCTAGAGTTTGTACCAACGCCATGTATGCTGATAGAGTCTCATTATAGGTGTTATATTCCATCTTTATTTGTCGAATGACAAGTTGCGGATCGCTTGTTAGGTGTACGTCTGTTATTCCCATCTCTATTATCAATCGAAGAGCATGTACTACTGCCTCATATTCAACGATGTTGTTGGTGTGTCCTTCAAACTCCATCCTAAGTGCATACACCATCCTATCACCAGTGGGCGTTGTGATGACGATCCTTATGCCTGCGCCTTCCTTGTTCCTAGATCTGTCGACGAAGACTTCCCATCTTCGTTGGCTAGAAGGTTCGAACATATCGATTGGGTCCTTTCCATCTTCGTCTAACCCTGGTATGTCCTTCACTTCTTCGCCATTGTCCAGAGGGAGATCTGCTAGGAAATCCGCCAAGACTTGTGATTTTTGGGCAGTTTGGATCTCGTGTATGATGTTGAATTTTTCTAGCTGTGTATTCCACTTTGCTATCCTTCCTGCTTTTCCTGCATTTTTGAGAACAAACTCCAACGGGGCTTTACTTGGAACACGAACATAGTGAGTCAAGAAGTAGGTCCTCAGTTTCTGCGTTGCCCATACTAATGCCAATATGAGTTTCTCAATCTTGGTGTAGTTTCTTTCCGCTGTATTGAGAGTTTTACATACGTAATATATCGGTTGCTCTACCTTCGTGTTAGTTCTAACCAGTACAGCACTGACTGCATCTTCGGTTGCAGCTATGTATAGCGCCAACACCTCGTCGGGTTCTGGTTTTTAGAGGATAGGGATCGTTGCCAGGTATTCCCTTATTTTCTGGAAGGCTTCTTCACACATAGCGGTCCATACGAATTTGGTATTCTTTTATAGGATATTGAAAAAATGCTTGCATTTATCTGATGACCTGGCGATGAACCTTCCTAACGAAGCTATGGATCCGTTGAGCTTCTTGACTTCTTTCAGATTTCTTGGAGATGGCATATCCACGATGGCTTGGATTTTGGCTGGGTCGATTTCGATACCTCTCTTCGTCACTAAGTATCCGAGGAATTTTCCCGATGTGACCCCGAAAGTGCACTTTTCTAGATTTACTTTCATGTTGTATTTCCTCATCGCGTCAAAAATATTCCTCAAGTCCTGGAGGTGATCTTTGCGTAATTTACTTTTAACCAGCATGTCATCAACGTAGACTTCTAAGGTTTTCCCGATCCATGGTTTGAAGATTGCATCAACCATCCTTTGATATGTTGCCCTTACATTCCTTAGTCCAAAGGGCATAAGAGTGTAGTAGTAGAGTCCGTGTGGGGTGAAGAATGTCGTGTGTTGTTGATCCTCTTCTGCCAAAGCTATCTGATTATATCCGGAGTAACCATCCATGAAAGATAGCTCTTCGTGTCCTTCTACGGCTTCCACTAGTTGATCGATGCTGGGGAGCGGGTAACTATCCTTCGGGCATGCCTTATTGAGATTGGTGAAGTCGATGCATATTCTTACCCCGCCATTTTTCTTAGGTACGATGACCATGTTTGAGATCCATGTGGGATACCTAACTTCTTTTATGAATCCAACCTCCATAAGCTTGTTAAGCTCCTTTTCAACTGCCTAATGGTATTCTGGTGCTACCTTGTGTAACTTCTTCCTGAAAGGGCTCGTGCCTGGCTTTATCCGAAGTTCGTGTTGTATGATATTGGGATCGATCCCCGGCATGTCTTCCAGCTTCCATGCAAAAATGTCCGCATATTTCTTGAGTAGTCTGAATAGTGCTTCTTCTCGATCTTTGTCCATTAAATTCCCTATTTTGATCATCTTTTGATCTTCTGCTGTTCCAATGTTGATTTCCTTGGTTGGTTCAATTGGTGTGAACGTAGGCTTTGGTTCCCCTAAGAGAGGAACGTTCTTTAATTGCTATTTGTCAGGCTCTTCGTTGTCCTTCACTCCTGAGCCACTGGCTTCATTAGTTAGAACAACGCTACCCTTCGTTGACGTTTTTCTTACAATTTCTTCAAGGTATAGGTCGATAGCTTTTTCTTTGGCTTCTGACTTGTTCTTGCTTCTTCGGGTCTTACGCTGCTCTTCCTGTTCAGCGTTGATTTGATTATGGATAGCTTGGCATTCTTGTGCAGACACTTGATCTCCTTTGATTTCCATTTCCCCTTCGGGAGTTGGGAACCTAAGATACTGGTGAAATGTGTCTGCTACACCTTTGAGTTTATGGACCTATCGTCGACCAATGATGGAATTGTAGGGGGATGGTGCATCCGCCACGTTGAATCTGGTACTGACTTTCATAGGTCCTGCTTTGACTTCTAGGATAATATCTCCTAGAGGCTTCATTGCAGCTCCGTTAAATCCATAGATGGTATAATAAGAAGTCATCAATTGTTCATCATTCAATTTCATTCGTTTGAAGGTGTCATAGAACAAGATATTGACCGAACTGCCTCCATCGATCAGAATCTTCTTTACTATCCATCTTGAGACGGGCAATATGAGCACAAGAGGATCGTTGTGATCTTCCATGTCTTCTTCTACATCATCGGCTGAAAAGGTTAGAGGCGCATTCATTCATTCTTCATGTTCGTTGACTTCCTCTCCATCGATCTTGTATAATTCACAATAGTACTAAAACTGCTTTCTTAATCGCTTTCCAATTTAACCGGTCAATGATGGACCACTAGGTTCTGAGCAGGAAATAGTGTTGATAGTTTGGTCATTCTCTAGTAACTGGACTTGCTTGCTTCGATTGGTCTTTACTTCGGGTTCATGCTTCTGAACATATTGCTTGAGATCTCCAATATCGATCAGCTTCTGGATCATTATCTTGAGATTTTTACACTTCTAAGTCTAGTGTTCGTTGAAGCACTGGTACTCAGAGTAGTCCCTTGATTTCTCTGACCTTGGTAGATGCTTTCCCTTAGACCATGGCCATTCGAGGCTGGCTCGGTCCTTGATCTCTCTGAAAATGTGGACATAGCTGCCATTAAGCTTCGTGTAAAATTGGTCTTCGAACTTTTGATCATTGCGCCGATGGTCATCCTTTTGTCTTCTCTTATCTTTGGTGAAGCGTTCGGTCGAATTAGTCATTTTCGACCCACTGGCCTTTTCGGCTGAGTTTGTCCGATGCGATCTCTGCACTTGGACTCTAGGATTCTCCCACTGAATTTCTTCTAACCTGGCGTACCTCTCGATGATTATTCGAAGATCTCCTTCAGTGGTAGGATTGCTGTTGTGAATCTCGACGAACAAAGGGCTTAACCCGTCCAATCCCCACTTATAACAATTGATGCTAACTACCGGATCGACATTTCCTATTGCTTGGCAGATCTTGTGCCATCTGTCAGTGTATTTTATGATTGTTTCTTTGAAGCCAACTGCTAGCGAGAAAAGTTTGTCCATTCCAGCGTTGACAGTCTTGTTGTACATGTAGGTCTCCAAGAATACCTCGATGAGATGACTGTAAGAATCAATGGAATTGGGAGGTAGGTTATCGAACCATGACAACGCTGATCATTTCAAGATGGAGGGGAAATATCTTCATAAAACAACATCGTCTCGCTCCCATCGGGCCATCATTCGGTTATAGTAACGAAGGTGTGCCGCTGGGTCATTGGATCCATCATAACATTCGAAGGATGGGATCGGGCATTTTATAAGAATGAGTGCTCTTGTTAAATGCAGGGTCAATGGTGTAGTAATGGCCTCTCTTATTACTTATTCAAGTCTTCTTCCTCCTTGTTTTGCCTTTAGCTGCTTGATCTCGGCCATCATCTCGCTTCTAAGGTTTTGCATAGCAAGGAAGTGCTCATCCCATAGTACTGCTTGCTTTGACTTTCGTGATCGACTGTCGTAATAATCAGAGGATCGTGGCACATAGTTAGGATCGGTTTGATCACTTTCGTGGGCGGGACGTGGATTCAATGGCTCTGGATTCTGCGGATTGGCTAGGATCATCCTTCGGTCTTGATTGAGCTCCGGGGCTCTGGAATTAGCTTCATATTGTGCTGCATGCATAGCCGCTGACCTTGCATCTTGTGCGATTCTTTCCTTAAGTTGTTGATTCTCTCATGCTAACAATGCCACGACGTCCATGTAAGCCTTTTGGTTCCGCTTCATTTTTTCTAACTCCGCAACTGAATGAATTGATGGGTTGGATCCTTGGTTTGGTGTTCCTGCTTGTCCTGCAACCACAGTGGCTGTCTGGTTGTCATCCATGGTCTGGACCAATGGTACAGGCGGGTCCTCTGCCGGATCTTGTGGTATCATTGGTTGAACGACTCCTGTAGAAACTAGGCCAGCTACTTGGTGCGTCGTGTTTGGCAACAACAGCGGCTGATTCTGATCATTGGTCATCGGCATCCCGTACAGGGGTTGCTGCATCATAGAGTCTTCAACGACTTCCCGGTTTTCTGCTGCTCTTTCTGCCGCATCTGCTTTCGCTGTATTCGCCTTGGTTGTCTTCGCCTTTGCCGCTGCTGCTTTGGATGCGGCTGCTATTGACTCTGCGTCGGAAAGATTGACACTTTCTACTACATCAAGGTCCTTGCTGGTAGCCTTGAGCTTGTCACCCTTCTGCTTGCTTCGCGTTATGACTAGTGTGGTCCTCGATGTCTCTTTTGTAGATGCTTTTGCTTTTCCGATGTCTTTTGACTTATCCATGTCCTGCAAAAAATAGGGTCGTTGACAAGGAAAATACATCAACGAGATTTTGTTAGTTAGCATAACGATGGTGCAGCAGAAAACAAATCGTATCATGACTCGAAGGGGAGTCATAAATTGAAAAGTTTTAAATAAGGAAAAACTTAAATTCAGAAAATTTTCGCTTGACCATATAGATCTGAAGTTTTAAACGAGCCCAATGCTTTTCTCAGAACAAAGCATGGATCGGAAGAAGAAAAGAATGGATCAGAAGATGAAACATAGATCCAAGGGTTTTATCGAGTAGTATCCAAAAGTAGAGATCACTAGATCTCAAAAAATACATATCCAAAAGTTTTTGACAGAAAAAGCAAAGATGTAAGGGTGTTTGGCAGAAAACGTATAGATCCATGGGTTTTTGGTAAGAAAAATATTGATCCATGGGTTTGGTTATCGAAAATCTGTGTTAAAAACAGCGTTGTTTGGTAATAATAATTCACAGGATAAGATAAATCTTTTACCTGGACAAATGTGTCCCTGTTTCTAGCACCAAATTGTGAACACAGATGCAGTTTTGATGGACATCGTGTTCACAACCAAAGTTCGCATTAGCTAAAAATACGATAACGGGTACAATAGATATGAAATAAAGCACAGATGGCATTGGAAACTCTGAGCCTTCAGGCTCATCATCGTTTCTGTTCTACTTTGCCTAAGGGTGATGCATAGCATGATCGAGTACGAATAAATAGAAATCATAAGGGCATAATGTAAATGACACAATGATTTACGTGGTTTGGCACTTATGCCTACGTACACGGGGGTGTTGGTTTTCACTATGGATCATATAAGGTTACAATTGTCAGTCAAGTGACTCTGAGTAGGGAACGAAGGTAGGATAAGAAGATAAATTCATACTTACTATTACAATCTCTCTTCCTCACAATAGTTCTCTCTCCTCAAATCTGGTCGACCCTTCTCTCTTAGCTGAGCAGGGTATTTATAGCCTTCTTGTGTGGGACCCTCCTTACTGGCTATGTGGCGCTTATCGTCTTGGTAAATGTGTCGATATCGATGGATACCTTTAGTCTTGCCCGATGCCCCCAACGGTCATATGTTACACCGATGGTATGCCTCCTCTTCCTTCCATAGGATGCTTGACACGTCGCCCATGTCAGTGACATTTAATACGGGTGGTTGGGAGCAGGCTGCATGCGCCAGACAGCTGCCACTGTTAGTTGTCACATCTTTGTCAGTTAGACCCATCTCCTCCGTCCATTTCGGATCCATCTTGAGATGGGATAAAGTGGGTTCTGGGTTCTCTATGCTGCTTCGCGCCTTCTCACCGATCTGATGCTCCCTAATCTTTCTTCCGTCGGATCTTGTTTAGCGATGAACACGTGGCGGACGATGGTGATACTGCCCCTAGGGTATGGACTCGTGGCATCAAGGGTTGATGTTCACTTGCTTCTTGGGCTACATGTGTAGTGTTCATGTCACGTGGCTGGCTGCGGGATTATGTGTATACAAAGGCCTTGGCATTTGAAGAAAGTATTGGTTGGAAACTGAGTGCGCGAGAGTGTAGTTCTAGAATGAGATCGCGCTTCTGGATGTCCAATTTTATTCATAGGACGGTGTTACCAGCATGCACATGTTAGCCACCTAAGGATGAGTTTTCAATTTGGTACTTGGACCGCAGAAGTCTATGTAAATAAAATAGTCGAATAACTATGTAAATAAAATAATCAAATATCATTTATGCTTAGTTGGCACGTGATGTGTCGCTCATTCACAAACCCAAGAAATCTTAATAGTAAATGTCATGATCCATGTTAGTTTTGTATTATTTTATTTTTTATTTTTTTATAGTAAAAGAGGCTTCCCTCGTTCAGTTAATATTAAATTACCGGCCGCTCCAAATGTAGAGTTTTAGTGAATCATTACATTGTTCCAATCCTGCATATTTAGATAGGTTAGAATTGACCATAAGCCATTTCCTTTCCAATTGTTTTGAATTGAATACTTGTTACAAAAGACAACTAGTTTAGCTGCCCATATGATGTCTATTCTTCTTACTAAAATAAGAGCATTAACTCTAAAATTTATATCAAATTTTGTGTTGTTTCCAAAATCTCTGCTAATTTTGTATCGTTGCTCCCTTGCCTTTGCGTACATTCCTATCAGCAGCATTAGAGTCTGTTGAGAATAACTTCTGAAAGTGATTGTGTGCCCACTCCAATCCGTTGCCCATCGGAAAGCCGCTTCTGCACCTTCTATCTCTAGTTGTTCCGTGGTGGTACAATCTATACTGATCCCTCTTGCTTCTCTAATGTTACCTGAATAGTCACATAAGGTAAGAGCAATAACAACATTTGAACCGGCATTCATCATTGTCAGTGCTATGTTTATTTTGAGGTCCATATAACCTGTCCGCCTTTTCATGTTCGTTTTGTAGCTCTCGAGAAAACTAGCTTGTTTTAGTATTTTACAATGTCGGTTCTGTAAGCCTTCTAATCCAGGCTAACTTGGGATGGCCACCAATCTCATGCATATTTCTCAATTAACACACATTTTGGATGGTAGTTTTGCACTTGATTGTTTGCATATAAATAAACCAATGATTGTGATCCAATTATACACAGAAAGATTTTGAAGACAAACATTGGAATTCGATTCGGTTAATGGTGAGAATTAACCAGAATTTAATTACTTATCAAAACCAATGTCGCGATATTAACAGTGAAAGTGAGATACAGGACATCATTTTATTGTGTCAAAACAAAAGGAAGATACGCTATTATGCCGCGTCAGTTGAGTTATGATCGTTTTCATAAATACATATACATCAAATTGTTTACAACTTGTGAACATTTATTTGTGATATTTTCATATGTCAATTTATATCGTACCGGCTTTGATAATAATGAAGATAAAATACTCAGTAACAACATTTCGGCAGTCGTTAGTTCTAAAACCTTTGGTGATACCAAAAAAAAAACTAAGGCTGCTTTTGGTAATTGACAGGAGTAATTTATTAACATTGTTTTTGCCATCGGCCATGTAAATCTGTTTTATTTTCCCAAACAAGGCCCTAACAATTTTGTGGTCCAAAAGGTAACGGAAATTGAATTTCCTACCAACAAGTATCATTTTACTCTTCCATTTAACATGAGTAATTTATTAACATTGGTTTTGGCATCGGCCATGTAAATCTGTTTTATTTTCTCAAACGAGGCCCTAACAATTTTGTGGTCCAAAAGGTAACGGAAATTGAACTTCCTACCAACAAGTATCATTTACTCTTCCACCCGTGGCAGTCTATTCAACGAGAAATACCTCAAGCATCACCCTATCTTTCAAGGAAGTAATGACATACTTTTTTCATCCAGCTTTCAGTGGAAGAAACTGGCTTCCCTCATACCTACCCTCTGGCAACACGTATTGCAACGCATCGGAAGTAAATTATCAACTCCTATACAGGAAAACTAGATTTCACAGTTTGAAAATTTGTACCATGATAAATTCTAACCGCTACAAACAGTAGTTGATTTCACCGATCCAATTGTGCATACATGGAGACAAGATTTGCTAAATAACCTGCCTCCCCAGGCATCCCAACGAATCATAAATATCCACCTTCTTTTGGACAACCCGCCAAACATGGTTATTTTTCCGCATTTGAAATATGGAAAATACCCCACCGTATCAGGCTACAAATGTCTAACCCAAGATACCAACCAACATAACCTCAACCCCCTGTCAGTCACCAAATTCTTGTGGACATTACATTGCCCACCAAAAATGCAGTTTTTTTTGTGGAAAGCAATCAACGAAAGATTATCGACCTTCACTATATTACACCATCTCAAACTCACTAACTCCGACTTTTGTCCCCGATGCAATGACGAACCAAAATCAGCAGAGCACATCTCCATCACTGTCCAACCACAACCACATCATGGAATATTCTGCTCTATCATCCCTTGATCAACCCATTCATCAACCACGTTTCACCAATCACCCTGAACCCACAGACAACCATATCACAAATGATGCAAAGTAATGCCCCAGTATCTTTCATTGTGGTATTTTGTTCTCTTTTTTGGTCTCTTTGGATTGCAAGAAATGAAGTCATATTCGGACAAAAAAATACATCTCTTGATAATATATTAACGAAATCCTTAAAGCAAAATCAGGAATTCGAATGGTGAAGAAAAAATATCCCCTAGTTCTTCTAGGATATCCACCGTTAGGAATCCCATCAAATAATCACAGAACAACAACAACCATCTCAGTAGGATGGCCTAGACAGGACAGAGACTGGATCAAAATCAACACAGACGGAGCTGGTCACCCTGGTTTTGCAGACGGGTTTCATATGCATGGATTCAGAAGCAAAAACGGTTTTGGCTCTTGCATAACCTCTGGGAATAACCATTTCTATATCAACAGAGACTTGATCCACTCTAATGGTATCCAGAACCGCAATGGAACGATAATGGCCAAAAGTTATTTTTGAAACAAATTCGAAAAATCTATTGCGCTTTATAAAATCCTCCGATGAACCACCATGGTACTTATCAGGAATGATTGCCAAAATAAAACAAAGAATGAGTCAGATTCTATCTTGCAATATTCAACGCAACTATAGAAAAGGAAATCAGGCGGCAGACGGCCTAACAAACTATGCATCGGATGGAAGCCAAGCAGGAAACAGTTCAACAATAATTTGGGACCAGACAATCCCATATTTTTTTAGTCTAATTTTAGTAAGCTACTCTATGGGTACCAAATAACCACGTGTAATATGGTTCTAGTTTTCCTTAATCCATGCTTCAAAAAAAAGTATCATTATACTCGAGAGCAATTAGTAGACTCCAAATGTACAAAGACTATAACGTGATATCGCCCTTTGATGTCAAAAAAAGTGTTTGGATATTAGAAGCACAAGTCAATTTCATAAATCAAAAGTCAAGAGAATTTGTTTCATAAAGAGGTAAATTTTTTACTTCTACAAGTTAATCTTAGAATTTGTTCCCAGCGTAACTTTTGTTTCTTTTTGCTTACACAATCCGAAAAGTTATTTTTTGATATGTATCCAAATAAACTCTAAAATCTATCACAAGCAAGGTATTGCGAGCATTTTCACAAGTAAGCAGCTTAGAGCTTCTTTAATGGTCAATATGGATGTTTCAAATGTGGTAGCACCTTAAAGACATTCTCTTAATATTTGTTTGCTACGTTAGAGAATAAATTTCTAAAATAAATCCTCTGGTACCGATAGTGACAGACTAGATTTTTTTTTGCATCTAAAGGGTCGAGTTGCGACCACTTGGTAAGCTCGGATTCTCTGATACGCCACTCGAAAAACATGACTTTCAATTTTTTTGGACCAATTCGATTTTACGATGTAAATGTTCATCGATTTATCTCAAACTGCTTTATAAGTGCGCATTCATTTCTTTTACACTTCAAGGGTCATTGAATCCTACATATGATTCCCATCATTTTACTGTGAGGATATAAAATATTTTGCCAGAGTAGTCAGGTACCAACCACCATTACATAGGTGGGAGCCAATTAAAGCATGACAACACAACACAAAATATAATACATGTGATGGATTGTCGTTCCAATATCAAGGTAGTTGGATACCATCCATCGTTACAACTACAAGGAGTAATTTTTTTTAATCTTCAACGCATAGGTTTTGTAATTTTTATATACATATGTCTCTCTAATTTATTGAAAGTTATATCCTCTATTTTTATTTTTAGATAATTTTATTAATAAAATGGTAACTAGGATGGGAAAGCATCCTCTAAGCACCTATAACTAGGACTAGTATCTTGACATTATTTATAGAGGCTAGGGTTGGAGAAATATTTTTGAGAAAATGAATGGATATCATGTGGATTAACACTTTTTTCTTCACAATATCCCACTTGAGAAGCTCTTAAGCATGAGTTTCGAACAACTCCAATAGATTAACATGTTAGGGAGTTCTTATGGGTGTTTCTTTTTTTCCTTTCTTTTTTGGTTATCGCTAATTGGAGAAATTATTTAATATCTTAATTGTAACTTTTGTTTAATGCTTTTTGGTTTGTTGGTTTTCGTCCGGAAAAGTATTGTTTTCTTGTATTGTGGTGTTTTGCTGTAGTTCTTGAGCTTGTTTGCCTACTTTTTGCAGGTCTTTCGTAATATCAACCCTACTGTTTAAATAAAAAAACATGATAGATATAATTGTTGTTTGTCCTATCATATTATTTTTACATCTGACTATATCGGAGTAATTTTGAATTGTTAACTTTAGATGATCCATCTCTCACACATATTGCTATCGTCTTAAAAGAAAAAGAAAATACTTCAAGCATGAATTTTTCTTCATATTTGTTTCCCACTACACTTTGCCAAATAAGTCTACCTATCTTTTGTCTTCATTTTTATAAATTTTGTAACAAAGATTATTTATTTATTTATTCCGGAGAAATAAGATCCTGGAGTAAACTAACCATGGTACATAAGTTTTTCTTCAAAAAAATAATCTCACAACTTAAACGAGAAACTCTTAAATTATTGAGAACATGATTTTACACACTAGACATTGGAGTCAAGTTTTAGGAACTGTGAAGATTTCATTGAATGATTATCTTTCGAATCTAGTTTAATTAGTTGTACAGTCTGTCGCAACTTAATAAAAAAATCATGTACGTATTTGAGGGATCATCAAGTGCACCCAACCATCTTGAAGGACTATCATATATTTCATCAAGAGCACCAAACCATCTTAGTACCGGGAAAGTATGATAGCATAAATCGACCACTTGATAATGTACTCACCACCATACATACATGAAACCCAATAAAGCAACACACAAGTTAGCCAATCATGTAACAGATAACATTCAATAAGAAACCTTCTGCGCCACAATCTGAAAGTTAATAATACCTAATTTCTTAACCCAAATTATACTAACTGGCTTTGTGGAGTAACTTCCTCTTGTGTAATTTTAGTTCAATTTAATTAGGTCGATCGAGCGAAGCGAGGGAGGACTCTATATATGGTGACTTTGTGTCAATGTGAAGCATGACTTTTTTTCTTTCCAATTTGACACAAAAAGATTTTTGGTGTTTGTAACCAAAAAAATTCAATCAACAATGAAAGGACTAACTTGTCCCTTCATTTTAGTCCAATTACGATAATGTACTCACCACTATCAAACAACAATATCAAATTTAAAGTTTTTACGAAAAATTCAGATATGTTTATCATTTTAGACACAATTTTCGAAAATTAAATATATATCCATTATGCAAACCACCATAAAGGATACATAATACTTTATGTAACCATATTTTGATTTATGCATCAACTTATTTTCCGTTGCCACTAAAAAAACGATGTACTCCCACCGTTTCAAGAAAAATGATACTTTCACTAATGCGTAGCGATTATGCAAACCACCACAAAGGAATGCGTAACACATTATGCAGCCATATTTTGGTTTATGCATCGGCTAATATTCCATTTCAGGAAAAGTGATATTTTTACCCTGTGTCAGGAAAAATGATATTTTCACACCGTGTCAGGAATAATGATATTTTCACCCCGTGTCAGGAATAATGATATTTTCACCCTGTGTCAGGAAAAATGATACTTTTAATATTTTCGCGTCGTGTCAGGAAAAATGATATTTTCGTGCCGTGTTAAAAAAATGATACTTTCCCACCGTGTCAGGAGAAATGATATTTTCACGCCATGTCAGAAAAAATGATATTTTCGATTTCTTCGGTCGGCCGTCCCACCGTGACAGCGGTCATCTAGTATATTTTTATTTTGTTTTCTATTTTTTTTCCTTTTATCGGAAATAAAAACATCCCAAACGATCCCTAAGAAGTGAAGTGAGTAACGTGTTTAACGAAAAATACCGGGCGGAAATATAATTTCCAATAAAACTTTTGCCTTTAAAAGAGGAAATAACCCCATTTGCCCACAAAAGTTAGGGTTTAAGAGCAATAGGTGGAGAGAGAGTAAAGCGACGAAGAACACCTAAACCAGAACACAGACTGGTCTTCTTCAAACAACATCATCATAATGGCTGACGATGATAATGATATGGGTGATATGGGGTAACTCTCTCTTCTCTATTCTTTTTTATAAATTTCCCCCAAAAAAATTTCAATTAGGGTTTTTAATTTTACTGAAATCTCGATCTTTTGGGACTAATTTGTTAAAAATATCTCTCTTACAGATACGAGGATGAACCAGTTGAGGATATTATGGTAAGTGGATGAATCAGTTTTCTTTTATTGGTTTTTTTTTTTGGTATATTTTTTTTTAGTTTTGTTGATTGTGATTGTGATTGTGATATTTGTAGGAAGGAGAAGAAGAGGAGGTTGAGAATAACAACGAGGATGAGGCTGCTGAGCAAGTGGTTTTAGAAGGTGAAGAGAAAGAGGAAGCTGAACCAGTTAAAAAAGACAGAAAGACGTCTAAGTTTATGACTAAGTATGAACGAGCAAGAATTCTTGGTACCCGCGCTCTGCAGATTAGGTATATGACATTTTGGACTTTATATTGGGTTATTTGAGTTGAAGCTTTGCTAATATGGTGTAATTCGTTGAGAAGAAGAGTTTTTTACTAAACTATGGTTTTGTTTTGTTTTCACAGCATGAATGCACCAGTGATGGTTGAGCTGGAGGGAGAGACTGACCCACTTGAGGTAAGAAGCAGGAAGTTCTTGCCCTTTGACTCCATTCTTTCAAACTTATTAGATGCATTGAAAGTACATTTTATTGAATTAAGCTGGAATAGGTGAAATTGAAATAATTTGATTGCTTAGACTTTGTAAAAGTGCTTGGAGCATTCTTTCTATTTGAGGCTTAAATGCCCAGTTCACGACCTAGATGATGGACAAAGTTGAGTCTTTCTATAGTTGAGATCATGGAAAGAGCTAGGTATGGTTTACAGGAGTCAGTAGTACAGGCAAGGGCCGAGTTCAATGATAGACTACTGATGAAAACTAGGTTGGATATTCAAATATTGAAATAGTATGTTCCCTTTATTATTTAGAATATGCTGACCTATTGAAGTTTAATGGAAGGAAGAAGCTGGAATGTTAGGTAAATAATTTTCTTGCTTGATTGCCTCCCTGTGTTAGTCGGAGTAGTGAAAGCATAGTGGACTGAAAATTCAATGAATTGAACCAACTCTTTGCACTATGGAGTGATAAAGGGGTAGTGGACGGAGAACATGGATCTACTAGTTGAATTCTAACCTATTAGAAATAGCGGAGGAGGACCTGTCTGTGTAATAAACAATTTTCCAAATGTACTAGCAACCTATTCGTTTAGATAAAATTAATGCTTAAATAGAAAATTTCTGGAATAGGTGAAATATAACTAAGAGGTTTTTGAATTGGGTGGAGCATTCAGTTTGTATTTGAGGTCTAAATGCTCACAGGTATATGCTTCATGGATTGTGTGTTATCTTGATTTAGGAAAATTTACATCTTTAAAGGCTGAGATCCAGAAAGAGCGAAGTATTGGTTTATAGTTGACTCATTGAGGTAATGTAATCAATGATTTCTAGGATATTGGGTGTATGTAACCAGGAGAGAGAAGCTCACCCGAGGGTGTCACTTAGTTGGATTTTTCTTCTTTCAACTGCGTACTTTGGTAGAAGCTAAGGTAATACATATAAGGATGAGTTCGAACCAGGTCGGACATTTTAGATATTGAAATAATTTGTTCACATCATTTAAGAAAATGCTGACCTGTTCAAGAACTCTAATAGAAAGTATGATTCTAATAGCCAAGGGCTTGTCAGTATGTTTGTGAAACAATTTTCAAAATGTACCAGCACCCAATTCTTTTACATAAGTAGTAATGTTTAAATAGAAAAGCATTACTCATATGAAGTTTTAAAGTAACCCACTCCATATGCATAAAAAGACCAAAGTTATGGACATTATATCACTAGACATGAGAGTGTTGTTTGGCAGATTACTTATAACCTTTGTTTATTCTCATGTTTAGATTGCCATGAAGGAACTCCGGGCCCGCAAGATACCTTTCACCATCCGTCGCTACTTACCTGATGGAAGGTATGTTTTTGCATTTAATGCATAATTACTGGTTATTACCTCTTCCTATCTTAAACCCTGAAAACTCAAGCTAATATTACTGCCTTCACTTTTTTTGTCATATGTAAAACAGTTATGAAGATTGGGGAGTTGATGAGCTGATCGTTGAAGACTCTTGGAAGAGACAAGTTGGTGGTGAATGATCATTCGATCAGTCCGCGGCTCTCCCTGTCACACTGGCAGCAATATGTTTGGCTCTCTTGGTCTGTTTGTCTCTAGAAAACTTTGTCCTTTAAACTTGTGGTTCTTTTGCTACGACATCCTACGTTTCTGCTGTTAGGATCAGTTGCTAATGAACTTCTTGTGTCTGTATAAAGCTATAAACTCAGTACTGTGGCACGGTAATCTACTGTTGGTGACACTGGTGGTTTGTAACTCTAGGAAATCCTGTCCAACATACACAGATTGTCTCGGCTACCCTTGCTGTTTGTTTCTTATTACCCTAACTGTTGCTTGTTTGTTTGCTATGGTGGTCAATTGAGGTGAATCTGTACACCTTTTAACTCTAATTTTCGCCAAACAAACAAAGCAAGGACCCCCAGCAGTTGTCTAAAACAAGTTCTGTTCTGTGAAACCGTGTGGGGACAATGAGTTTTTCTAATGGACAGCAAATTGTTCTTAGATGATGGGAATCTTGACAAGGACCTTATAGTCATGCTTCCCGTGAACTTGATTTCTTATTTGTTAAGCTTTAGAGTTAACAGACTTGAGACTGAGTGATGTTTATAGCAAGTTGCAAAGAATTTATTCTGGAATATGACAATGACCAGTGGGTGCTTTCTGCCTTCATCTTTTGATTTTCTTTCTAAAGTCCAAAATACAAAATCAGTTGTGAAATTTCGAAGAAAGTATGGGTTGGTGAGTCAATTATTTGTCTTATGACGTAAATTTTACCCCCCAAGCAATGACGTTTTTAGAGGTCTTCAAGTTGTATTTGTCTTTTGAGTCATATTTTAAGTGTAGGAGATTACACGACTGAGGTTTTCTGCTGGCCAGGACTTTGTCCTGTCGCCTAACATTTGTGGATATTTAACAGAAGAAAAATTACGTGAAGATGTTTTTTTTTTTTACTTCGGCCATCACCCAAGGATACAAAGTATACCTGCCTAAATTATGTACTGTCGGTTTTCCCATACTGACAGTGTTACTTCCTTTCTTTTACTGTGTTCATTATTCTAGGACTTCCGCATTGTCAACTGTCGGTGGTTTCTCCAATGCTGAGTTAAAACAATCGTAATCTACACGGTGAATTTACTGTTTGTTTGCATCAACACTCAAGGACCCAGATTTTAAGATTCTATAGTACTAACATGGCTACATGGCTCTATCTATCTCCAAAATAAATACTACCAAAAGAAGTTTTAAGTTGTAACAAGAAATTTTTCACAGTGGTAAAATTGTTTGATATTAAAACTTCCAACCTTAAACTAAAAGTTGGTCCGGCACTATTTAATGTTAGGAGGTTAGCCATCGGAAAAAGATTTGCACCCATGCTGCTTGAATAATTTTTGATCCAGTAACATCAAAACTAACCATTTGTGAATATATGAACGAAAGACAATTTGTGTATACATCCATCACCAGCTGACAACTTATGCTATTGTCGACCATTATAACGGTACAGTATGGACTATGGAGACGCTGTACAAAATCATCAATCAGCAGGACACACAATGTTGTGCTGGTAACTAAAAGGAAGCTTCCTTTGAATTTTCCACTTGTTACTTTGGTGGCAAAAAGGAATTTCCACTCCTTTTCAATTTACCTTTTTTTATCTTTTCCATTTTTTTACTTTAACACTGAACTTGGAAAAATTATGTAAATGAAGAGGAAGAGGAAGAGGAAGAGATGAGAATCAATGAATCATGACAAATGTTCTCAACCCATCCATGGTCATTGGTTGTAAACCAATTATATTCTAATAATAATAATAATAATTTTTGTATTATTTATTTGACAAAAATTTTCAAAACAGAGAAGTGGATCCCACTCCTACTTTCCAATTGTTTTCATCACTCTTCTTCTTCACTAGTCAATTCAATCACAAAAAAAATCAACAACAATTTCACAAGGGGTGTGAGGGGTGGTGTCCTTCTTCCCTTCATAACTAGTACTAGTAGCAGTGGGATTTTCTCATTCCAATAAGTACCTCCTCCTCAACACAATTCAGAAATAGATAAAGCTTTTGATTTTGTTCAGGTACCCATTTCTCTTTTTAAAAGGTAAGATCTTTGATCTTGTTCATTCTCTGTTTATGTACTTGAATTCCATTTTTGTTTAGTGAACAGCATATGATTTTTTATTTTTTGAAGAACCCACTGTTGTGGGGGTTTGAAATTTGTGTTCTTTATGATTTTAGTTGTGGTTTTATTTAGTATTTGTTGAATTCAGGACATGGGTTTGTTCAAATTTGAGTCAATTCTAGTTGTTATGATGTGTTTGAAGGTTGTTGAAGTAGTCAATTCATACATTAATTCATTGGTTCTAGTTGCTATCATGATGCTTCAGTTTGTGTAGTTTTTCTAAAATTTTAATTTTTTGTATAGAAATTTGTGGATGGAAATATAAATTTGTGGTTGACTGACTTTTGTTGGTTTGATAAAGAGGAGAAGGGTAGTAAAGGGTTCTTCAAAGTTCCGAGAAGAAGAAGAAGAAGAAGAAGAAGAAGAAGAAGAGCAAATAGCGTTTCGATCTGAAGGGAGTCATCATGAAGGCAATTTTTGAGACAAGGGGGAGTACTCATCATCAAGTTGATATTCATTTTGTGAATTCTGCGGTTCATGGTGTAGTTGAAGAGAATTTTGATGGGTATTATCTCGGTCATGGCGATCTTTTCCTCGAAGAAGTTCTTCCATATCAGGTAGGCATGAATT
Source organism: Papaver atlanticum (assembly GCA_023531105.1). Classification (NCBI taxonomy): domain Eukaryota; kingdom Viridiplantae; phylum Streptophyta; class Magnoliopsida; order Ranunculales; family Papaveraceae; genus Papaver; species Papaver atlanticum. Next base: position 1,816,514 of record JAJJMB010012509.1, read on the forward strand.
TGCGGTTTGGCTATACTTTATAAAGATGTTGTGCTTTATTTATGTCTCTATTTGGTTTGGTTAATTGCGGCTTGGCGATGATTATACTTTATAAAGATGTTGTGCTTATTTATGTATGTCGTTGAGTCTTCGGTTAATTACCCGTATATCTGGTTTATTTTGAAACAGGAAAGTGTTTATCAATCACTTCAAGTAAGTGGTGGGAATGATAGAGCTAAAGCTTCAACTAGTACTGCACATGTTGTCAATCGCGAACAAAGAGGTGTTGAAACAAAGGCTCCAGAAAAGGAAGGTGAATCTTCACAGGGCCGTAAGATCGTATCACAATTGGAGCTAGATGAAGCTTTAGCTATGGAGTTGCAAGAACTGGAAAATCAACTTGACAGTGCCTCAATTGATGAAACTTTGGAAACTGAAATAGGTAAAGTTTTATCAACTTTGTGATGCATTTGGCTCGACTTGTATGATTTCGCACTAGTTAACCCGCGTTGGCGGGCATTATTTTGGTTACTTGGGCTATGGATTTCCATACAGATACACGACTCTCCGTTGTGTGTTTGGGAACAAAAACACAATGTTTATGTTTTATCATCACTACTCTATCTCTAAATCTGGATCTTGCTAATACATTGTCTCATTATCCTATTCCTGTGCAGTAGTTGCATAAAAATAAAGTTCGCTCCTGAGAGTTTATCAGTGAGATGTGTGTTTGCCCACATTTATGCATTTGGCTCGTGGAAAGCACATTCATATGTTTATCTTTTGAGGTTTCTATTAGCAGGACCATCTCCAAAAAAATGAGCCTAACTGTTACCAACTCTCAACTATAACTTTACTTTGAATTCCACTCGGGTTAATGTTTAAGAATTTCAAGAAACTATCACTTTTGCGAAGATGTGTCAGTTATTTATCTTTTGAAACCTTCCAGTTTCTCAAAACAGGAACTTTGCCATTGTTAGTTGCTTGTTTTTTTTTTTCTAGATTCAAGGATATTTGATATTCACCTTTGTGGAAAAAGCTTCTAAACCCTAGTACTGATCAGCTAACCTTTTTTTGGTGTCTATTGTGGATATTTGCTTCTGCCATCAACGTCGAACCAGATGATTAATAGTCCAAATAAACGTTTGTTACAAGAAATAGGATTCGCATTGTTTATCTTTGGGTGGCAAGTTTGTTTTATGCAAATGGATCATCTAGAAATAAACATCTTTTAATTGTTTTTGCAGTTAATAGAGAAGTCAGTACTACAAACACTTCAGTCCAGGTACTTTTATCCCTACAGTTGTTTCATCTTTCCACTAACATTTTTTCTTTTCTCGTCTATGATCAGTTTGATATCTAGCTCTAAGATGTGTTTCTATGCTGACATGCAGGCTGTAAGACAAGATAGTATTGACCCGGATAACATGACTTATGAGGTGAGTTGTCAATGAACAACAATATCTCTCTTTCTCGTCGCTTCAAATTCAAGGTGAAACGATTTCTATGAGAAAAAATTTGCTTCTACATCCAACTTTCTTATGATCATTACAAGAAGTGCATTTTTCTATTTGGCATAAATATTCTTCGTTTCCACCAGCGGTGATAGCTATTCTCTCATGCTTCAGTTTTGTTTTCTTCTTTTACTCTATGCACGACCTGACTGGATTCTTTTTTTGCTTCCCAGCAATTGCAATCATTAGGAGAATCCGTTGGAACTGAGAGTAAAGGTCTGTCGGATGAGCTTATTGCCTACTTGGAGACATCTAAGTATAAAGTAGGATTCTTCTCCAAGAAAGAAAAACATGACGAGTACGTAAATCCAATCTACTTATAGCATTTAGTTGTAACTTACTGATTTTCCTTCTCCCTCATCTACATGGTTTAGTAACTGAGTCAAGAAATTCTTTTGTTCCTCATTTCGGGTTATTTTGAACTTTTGCAGATGTGTGATCTGTTGTATGGAATACAAAAACCGAGACATGCTAACCACTCTGCCGTGCCGGCATTTATATCATTCAAAATGTATCACGCAGTGGTTGAAGCTCAAGAAGGTGATTCAATTTCTCTTTTCTATCATCTAATCCTTACTTGTCCTCATTTTATGTTGCTCATCGTTTCCTCTTGCTTTTGAAATCTTTAGATACCGTTTCTGTATTTTAGCTCTATAGTTAAGCTCCACACTACTGCACGTAGCTAAACATTCATAGGAATTGACGTTTGGGAATTAATTCATAGGCTGATAGGCATGATAATTTGAAAATGCTTGAACAGAAAAGAACATAAAAAAGTGAGTTTCAAGATTTTTATGACTTGGCCTCAATTCGAATTAGTGAACATTTGCAAGTGGGTTTTCAGGCACTTTCCATTTTTGGGTCAAGCTTGAATGTCAGTTGGTCCAAACATTTTATCAAGCCTAAAGCTTGTAAGAGCATATATCTAATTTTTCATATATTTGTGGTTCTGATCTTCTGATACATACTTGACATAAGTTGACATTGAACTCGTTAAGAGAGAGTCATACGGAGATGCTTTTTTTGTTCCATACTTCTCTACTATTGAAAGCCACAAAATTGTTGCACCATCTGTCAGCTAACTGAACTTTAGTATTATTTTGAGGAGTTCCATCAGTTTTTGCTTACATTTGGTTTATTGGCGTAGAACTTGGGAGTTGGGGACTTCGGTAGAATTTATTTGGAACTAGCTGAGTTCAATAACCTGATTCTTCTTGTCAACTAAGGTGGTGTTTATTCTTAGGCTGGCTCGTTGTCTGAAAAATGACTAGGTGCAGTCAGATTTCAGACTGTTTATTTTTCCTTTGGCACTCCTGACTTGGATTAACTGGGCTCAAATCATCAGATGATAAATATATCTGGCTGGCTGGATAGCACAGTCTCGTACTTATGCATAATCGAGTTGCTAACGAACAACACTGCCTTGTTATTTGTGTACTTTTGGATTTATAGAGTTGGCCGTATGCTAAGAAAGTATATCGATGATTACCACAAAAATGAACTAACTATGGTGTTTTTGATCAGGCATGCCCGATTTGCAACGAAGAGGTGTTCGGTTAACATGTAAAAGAAATAATAGTTGTATTAAAGGTAAATTGGATCAGTTCTCTTTTTTGTATAAAGTTTATAAGATCTTGGTTTTCCGTAGAATGTAATAGAAGAGACCTCAATAGTTCTAAAATGTGTTAGGAAGGAAGGTACCATTGAACTTGAATGATCAAGAAAGACTACTTATTATGGTTTTTAGTTATGATTTCCCAAAGTTTTCTCTTTTTCTTGTAGATAATATGATTTTGATTTTTTCTATTTCAGTCAGATTTGAGATTCAAAATGAAGGGTTTGCAAAATCCCTTAGTTTCTAAACTAGGGCCGGCCCTGACATAAAGTGGCCCAAGTTCAACTTTGGGCAACATTTTTAGGGGCATCATTTATTTATTTTGGAAAATCTACAAAAACAGTGTTACTATTAAGACCCGATTTACAAAAGCCACACTGTTACAAACTAAATGGGCATACTTTCATTAAGTAGGGAGTTAAGTGTTGACTCACGGTTAAATATGTTAATGAAATTACCTATGTATCCTTCCTATTTATCCTTCCATACATAATTTCAAATTTTGCGTTCATTATAGTTTTTTTGACGGTGGTGCCGCCGGTTACATCGCATGAAGGATCGTTACACCACATTCACCCAAAGGGTTCGTTGCTTCCCCTTGGGGTTTAGCGAAGATTCTTAAGAATCCACCACCACCGCTTCATCACCACCACCTCAACCAATTGGTTAAATGAGGACACTATTTTAGGGGAGGGTATTTTGGGAAAAGTCAACACCGTTTTATTCAAAAGTGTTAAATAGGATGGAAGTGTGATCATTTTGTAAACGAATTGCAAAAGTATGACCATTTTGTGAACGAATTACAAAAAGTATGACCATTCTATAGCGTTCGACATAATTCCAATACCGACACAAGAGTTGACATTGTATTCATCCTGTATTGCTATACCGACACAACAGTCGGCATTAAATTTATCATATAATCAATGCCCGACTGAAATAGTGAAACTGAATTTGAGAGTCTAATTTTTCATTTGAAAACTAATAAAACAATCAAAACACTAAGAGGATGGTTACGAACAAGAAGAAGAAGGCCGATGAATTGAAGAAGTTGTGGAAGTTATGGAAGAGAAAAAGAGGAGAAGAAGGTAGCAGTTGAAAGTAGAGGGGATATCAAGAGTTAGAGAGATTTAGGTTTTAACAATTTCTTTTTACTTTTATTATGCTAATTAAAGTGAAGAAGAAAATAAAAAGAGAAAGGGGATACTAAAGAAAATACTCCTTAGCCAGTATCCAACCCCATATAACTGTTAGTGTCCCCCAATTTATGGGAGTATCCCACAATTGTTAATAACACATGGAAATTCTAAAACATTGTGTTAGAGCATAGATCGGCTGAATCCACCAAGCGTTGGTATGTCAAGTTTGGTTGTCACATTTTAGTGTGTCAAAACTCATCTAAAGTCGCTTGATTGTATACTAGAGTCAACTTCGTTTAGGTTAGACTAGAAAGTCTAGGAATGTTGAGACATACAAGTATTACTCCGAAGACCTAAAGAATGTGAAGAAGAAGCGAACTACAACGACAACATCATCCTTCCTCTTCAAGTTAGTAATATTGACTTGAACTGCTTCATTCCTAACGTATCTTTCAAGTTGTGCTATATTGAAAACATAACTGCGAAGCTGTTTATACTGTACATATTGTATAATACTCTAGTGATGTGACGTGGTCATATTTGTATGATCATAGTATTAGGGAATTAGACTACGAAGTATAAGCGTTATCTTTTGAACTTCGTAGATATGACATCGACATAATCTTGTATACACTGTTATGATTATGTGAATGAGTTATGGTGAAGATTTCATCCTAGGAAACAATGTTTTACATTTGTTTAAAGGAAGTACATTCATGAACTTGTTTTATGAATCGAAAAGGAAATCGTTAGGCTTATTGGTACGTCTATTCATTGCAAATCTTTGGATTACCAATATGTGTGAGATGGTAGAACCGATCGTAACTTTGTTATGTATCTTGGTATAACTAATCACAATGCCTGAATTATAATTTGGTATGACTAGTTTTTATTAATTGGTGTAACCGATCCTAAGTAATCACCATGAGATGGTATGATCGATATTTGTAATTGGTGTGACCGATCGTAGTAATTGGTGTGACCGATCACAGAGTGTGTGTAATCGATCCTTGTAATTGGTAACCGGTCCTGGTAATTAGTGTAACCGATCCTGGTAACTGGTGTGACCGATCACAAGCAATACCATGAGTATATGGTAATCGGTCTTAGTAATTGATGTAACCGATCCTGGTAACTGATGTAACCAGTCTTGGTAACTTGTGTGACCGATCACAAGTATTTCAAACTTAAGGTATAACCGATCCTAGTGATTGGTAGAACCGATTGAACCCATGTATGTGATTTGATATTTGATCAATCATATAGTGATCTTGGAATACAGGTGAACCAATTTTAAACTTGTTTGGAAGTGCGGTATAACCGATTCCAAGAATGTAAATCCATGTAAATATGAATAAGGATTTACAGTGAAAAGATGTCAACATACTTTGAATACGTACAGTAACTCTTATCATTTATTGTTCAAAGATATTCCTTAGTACTCAAGGAGATCCTGTGCCAAAATAAATTGAGAATCTTTTAATTAAGGTTTTTGGTTTTATGTGCTTTAATTACCAGCAATTAAATGCATATCTCTAGAGAATAAAAATTACTAATGTGCATTTACTAATTGGAGATTTTGTATTGAGAGATTTCAGAAATTTTGGACAAGCATTTATTGGAATTAGGAAATCCGAATTCTGCTATTCATTGCATATCTTGAGAATATTTTCGGTTTTGGAAATTCCTTGGTGTCCAAACATCCTTGGTCTATAAATACCTAAGTTTACATTTCTAGCAAACTATCCTAAGAGCCAGGCAAAACTTCATTCTTGTTGTTTCTGGTGGAGCCGTCTATTCGGGAGGAAAGTATCCTAATTAGGTGAAATCTCTTACGACCGCTCGTTTAAAGACTTCTGTGGGATCAAGAAGCTCTACGAGTACCGTTGGTGGGAAACTAGATAATTGCAGCGTTATTAGTTTTCGATTAATTTGATTGACTAACAGTTGTTGAAACTTTGATTGCACCTAGTTTGTTTATTCTTGAGAATCTTCTCTTCTGATATAAGATTCACTCAAACTAGATCGAAGTATCGACGGGATCTTTAGAATTGTTTGTAGATCTAAAGACATCTTGTGATAATCCATTGTTAACAGACTCCGTTCTGTGTGTGATTGATCACAAGAGATTCAAGTGGTGTTGTGCAGGTGTTTATTGAAGATTAAAGAAGATTTGAAGACAAAGAAGATTTCTTATTTGGTTCTCTTATCTTTGGGTGTGCACAAACCTTGATCGGCTGGGATTCAACTAGAATCAGATTTATTCGATTGATTAGTTGTGTGAGATCGACATCACTTTATAGTTTCTTGTTGGAATCTATATCGATTGATTTCGAATCTAAACTTAACTACTTTTGTAGTTATTGGATAGATTGATCTAACCAGGCAAAGGAGTTTATTAGATTAAACGGAAGAGCCTTTGCATATACCTTGAGATATCTTTATCTTGAAAGAATCGAAAGAGTTGTTTCCAAAAAGATTTGTTGTTCCTTTACTGTTTGGAATACGATCCAAAGGAATTGTTCCAGTGCGTGCACTCATCAAGTCGGAAGCACATGGATACTGAGGAAACTAAGTGAACTAGGGGTAGTTGCTTGGTCTCAACTATACGAAGTTGGTGTAGATTTTGTATAGCGGCTTAATTCTGAGAGTATTCAATTCTGGATTAGGTCCCGGGGTTTTTCTGCATTTGCAGTTTTCCTCGTTAACAAAATCTTGCTGTGTGATTTACTTTTATTTTCCGCAATTATATTTTTTATATAATTTATAGTAAATTACACAAATGTTAACTCCTCATATACTTAATAGTGATCCTATAGAGTTTGGTTAAGTCCGAACCTATTATCAAATATCACACTTTGGTAGTCGTATTGTCTCGATCTCGTATCACACAAAGTGTGAGTACCGATTTGTTGTATTGTCTCGACTCAGTCCATAGACGATCACTTTCGGTAAGAGGACTTATAGGTGGATAAATAAAAGATTGTGGTGTATTTAGGAACCCTCGTCTTTTCACAATGTATATAGAAATTGGAGTCAAGTTTTAATATTGTATCGGCTAAGAAATCCTTTGAATCGTTAATTTGCTAATTTAGGAAACAATGAGAACCTAGTTATACCAGCCTACAACCTACGTGATCATTTTATTTTTGTGTCCAACTACATTACACTAATCTTATGGTTCAACAAAATTCGAATGATCAATCTCACGCGTCCATGATGTAAAAATACATATGGTTGCAGAGTTAATTGCTTTTGGCATGGTACATTATCCATATTTCTTATATAAATCATTTTGGAAAGTAACTTTGCCAAATTAGTCGGTCGATGTTTTCATTCGTTTAATTTTTGAGATGCAGTTTACATTTGGAGTGAACGTCAGAGGAATAAAATATTGGAGTAAACTAATTATTGTGTTTATGTTTATCTTTGTGAAGTTGATTTCATAACGACGAACAACTAAACGACGAGAACAAGATAAAATGTGCATTGATATTTGATTTCGGTTTGGTTCGCTATTTCTTTGGAGCAATGATTTACAAATGTAGTATTGGTTTTGGGTGAATATTAATTCACAAGTCAAATGCATTAAAATCTGAAAATGCCTGAACAAAATAGAACATGACAAAGTGAGTTTCAACACAGTTATGACTTGGGCATCATACTGCAGATTCCAAATATTCTATTAGTGACTGTAAATCCTTGGAACAACTATTTTAGACCTAATTATCAACTTCATATACTCGTGGTACTGGTACATGCTTGACATAAGTTGATGTTTAACTCGTTAAGAGAGTTGTATATTGATTTATAATTTAATACTACCCCGTTCCTAAAAAAGGGATGCTATCAATTTTTAATTTTAGCCTAAAAATAGGCCAAATTGAAAAAGTAAAAGTAACTATTTTTCAGGGAAGGAGGGAATACCATTGAAAGCCACAAAAATGTTGCACCACCTGTCACTTAACTGAAAGTTAGTTTTATTTTGATAGATCTCCTGTCACTTAACTGAAAGTTAGTTTTATTTTGAAGAGATCTATCAGTAGCACATCACTTTAATTGAGCTAAATGGACTAATGAAGTTGATCTTGGGAGTTGGTCAGTGATGGAACCAGAAATCTACACCTAGGGGCTAAAAACATCCGAATTACAATGATATAGATGCCGCAAAAGTATATCAACGAGTTGGTTATTTGGTAAAATTATACTTGGCGATATTTCCGGGGGTTATTTATTTTTTCTTTCTTGATCAGATTTTTATACTTTGCACATATGTTGTTTTCATTTTTATGCACTCAGTACTTACATAAGAATTAGCCTGGGATTAATTTTTTTCCAATCTAGAATACAAAACAGAGCTTGGCCAAGTTAGGCTAGATAAAGAATCGCCGAGATTTGTCTATGAGGGGTGATAAATCCACGTGGTTTGTTCAACTTAAATAATATTATAAGTGTTTTATGAATGATGCCTCATAGGGCTTTATTAGAAAACAATGGATCAAATGTTTTACAATGAGTTGGTTGGTAGCCGAGCGACAAGCTGGGCACTAACTCCCTTTTGGATAGCAACACCTATCCTATGAAAAAGAAAGCTGCCATGATCACTATGTGCATCGTTGTTTTCCATGCAATTTTTGTCGCTTCAAGAAACAAATGGTATCTTCACTTCGTTCCCCTAGGGTGGAAAAGGCCAAGACCGCGAAGCCATATCCGAAAGCTACACATTTGTCCAGGTATTTGTTACGTTTTCGCGAAATAGCATTGGAGATGGCTTGTCCAAGGATAAAAGTACGAATACCTCCACCGGTAAAAGGTGGCACAACAGTGACGTCAAAGCATACATCTTGGCCATTTTCCCAACCGTAAACTAGGATGTCTGCGGGTCTCGACAGATTATTCTCATTGGACAAAAAATCCAAAGCTGCTTCCTTTCTAGTATGTACACCGGCCTTGTAACAAATATCTGCAAAAACATCTCGAACCAGGTCATGACGATATTTCAGACCAACCTCCTTGGCTCAGTATTTTATTAATTGCTCATAATAAAGGAGTTATTAATTTTTTTTCATTATAAATTGAAAAAGCGGGGGTCTAACAACCACACCCAATATTTCGTTTAGGAAATCTGTATGGACAAACTCCAATATAATTCCAAGAGAATCAACTATACAGTCAGACTCAATTAATGAAAATATATCCAAGAGTTGTATCTCTGTTTCACAATGTAATCAGCAAATCAAACAGATAGGAATCCGCGAGCCTGATTATTATGTGAAACAACTTGAACGGTACCAAAGACCAATGTTCAAGTGTCAATCAATTTATATCAACAACCAAAGGTTGGATTATCTAATTGATTGAACTACGCAACCTGTGATATTTCAATTATATAAACAAATATAATGCGTAAAAGAAATAACACAGATACCAGAAATTTTGTTAACGAGGAAACCGCAAATGCAGAAAACCTCCGGGACCTAGTCCGGTTTTAAGCCGCTACAGACACTAGCCCACTCCAAGTTAACTTCGGATTGGAATGTAGTTGAGCCCTAACCAATCTCACACTGATCAAGGTACAATCGCGTTCCTTACGTCTCTGAATCCCAGCATGACTCTACGCACTTGATTCCCTTCGCTGACCTCACCCACAACTAAGAGTTGCTACGACCCAAAATCGAAGACTTGATAAACCAATCTATCTCACACAGAAAAGTCAATTAATTAGATAAATCTGTCTCCCACTGAAATACCTAGAAGTTTTGTTCTGTCTTTTGATAAATCAAGGTGATCAGGAACCAATTGTTACACCGGACTTATATTCCCGAAGAACAGCCTAGTAATATCAATCACCTCATAATAATCTTAATCGTATGGTAGCGAAACATGTGGAATCACAAATGATGATACGAAGATGTTTGTGACTACTTTTTATCTTGCCTATAGGAGATTAAATCTTGAGCAAATCTTAGAGAAGATAGTACTCAATTACGATAGAAAACAGCAAGATCAGAACACTCAACTACAGAGAAAATAGTTGGGTCTGGCTTCACAATCCCAATGTAGTCTTCAAGTCGTTAACCTACAGGGTTTTGGAAAAAATATAAGGTTAAAGGAGAATCGACTCTAGTCGCTACTAGTATCACACAGTAGGTGTGGGGATTCGGTTTCCCAGTTGCTAGAGTTCTCCCTTATATAGTCTTCAAATCAGGGTTTGCAATCAATGTTACCTTGGTAACAAAGCATTCAATATTCACCGTTAGATAAAAACCTGATTAGACTCAAGCTAATATCTTTCAACCGTTAGATCGAACTTAGCTTGTTACACACAAATGAAAAGTGACTTCATTTAGATAAGAGTAACCATACCTAAACATGTACACCTAGTTGGCTCAACAATAGTTAACCGAAGTTAGCCATATGATCACTTTCATATCAACCTTATTCATCTTAACCATAACTAGTTCAAATGACTCAAATGAAACTAGTTTTATAGTTGTTCAATTGTTTATATTCTCATAGAAGTATACAAGACACAATTAAAGCAAAATCGATTTTGATTCAATCGAATCAATTCATGAACATTATAGCCACGGTTTGCAAAATATTCCGTTCCTTACTATATAAATGTATTAGTTCATGAACAAACCGATTTTAGAACATAACCTACTCAAGTATGCAAACGGGTACGCATACCTAAGTGGCCGGACTAAGTTTGGGTTTGCCAGTATGCGAATGGGTATGCATACCTTCCAAACTTAGTTGAAATTTTCGGACATGAACTTTACGCCAGTACGCATACGGGTATGCATACTAAGTTCCCGGACTTTCATTAAACCAACCAGTACGCATACGGGTATGCATACTATGGTTCCCGAACTTGGAATAAATTGCAACAGTTAGCATACAAGTACGCATACTATGTTATATCCAATCATGGTTAATAGTTCTAAACTCCCATTTCAATCAATGAAACATTCTTAGAAGACGATAATAACTGTCTCACACAAACTATTAGCTTCAAAGCAATTTTCAAGTGATCGAATGATCAATACTAAACATTCCGAGTCTACATCAAATGACTGTCTCACACAAATCATGTAAGATGTTACCAGGCGATTTTCACATGATCATCTTTTGACTTTCGTCAAGAATATAAGATGAACTTGGTTAAAGCGATTTTTTTTTTTTTTTTTTGCTAAATCACAATTTTATTAGATTTAAAAAACTTAAAGATGACAAAATTTGAAGAACAAAAGGTGAAACTAAAAAACTGAGAAAATTACATCATATGTCTGATCATTAAAGTCTAGCAGAATCTATAATATTTTCTACCAGGTAAATCAATTTGTATTAGAGATGGAGGCTTCCCTTCATGAACTACAACAGCACCCTGAAACAGCTTTGCGCCTTGTTTAGCAAGTTCAATTGCAGAAAAATTAACTTCCTTGTAACAATGCTCATACAGAATCTCAGAAAACTCTTTTTTGGCTTTCAGCCACCTTGCCTGTAGGCACCAAGGCACTACTCCCTTTCTGACATCTTCTATCACACATTTTGAATCATATCTGATAATAATTTTGCTACATTGCAGTTTAATTTCCCATTCAATGGCCCATACAATAGTTAATGCTTCAGCTATATAAGTAGTGGTAATCCCAATTCCACCTGAGATAGTACCAATGACCTGACTATTATGATTTCTAGCTATAATGCCAAAACCAGCCATACCTGGATTACTAACTGTAGTTCCAACACAACAAAATAACATATAACCTTCATTAGGACTGAACCACTGACATTCCTTGATGATCTTGAATTTCACATTCCTCTGACCTAGAATGAAGAAGCTAAGCACATAAGAATCATAATTTCCTCCCCATCTTGTACCTGTCATTCTGTACCCACCATAGAATACCAGACTCATGATTCTTCTTTTAAAACTCTCCATGGTATAATGTTTTCATGAATCAACCTATTCTTTTGAAACCACAATTCCCTCATTGTTGCACATGCTGCTGTTAGCCAAATTTGTTTAACAATTGAGCTATTATGTTTTGCAAATTTGAGAATATCAGAAAAGCAAGTAGGTGGTTGGAATTGAAAGATAGTTACTAACCATTTCCATATGCTTTTACTGAAATTGCAGAACCACAGGATATGTTCCATACTGTCTTGATCTTGCTGGCAGATACAACATTTAGAAGCAAGTGAATAGCCTTTTTTGATTAGCTTTGCATCATATAATGTATACTCCTTGCTATAATTTCCAAACATTACTAGCAATACCTGGATGTAAAAAGGTTTTCCATATTTGACCTGGCCAATGTACTTTTGGTTCCTTGGTTATGATTTTTTCAACAACAGCAGATGTAGAAAAATTACCTTTTATGTCTCCATTCCATATAAGTTTGTCTTGCTCTCCACTTATTAAGGGTAATGAAGATGGAATTAAATCTTGTAAATCATTTGGTATTCTCCACTCTCCATTCACCAGAATATCATTCATAGTCATATGTAATGTGGCCTTAACTATATCAGTGAATCCCACAGTTTCAATCAGAGGACTTTCACCTATCCATGTATCAAACCACAATGATATTTGTTCACCAGTGCCTATATTCCATATCAAATTTGACTTCAACTCCTTCCAAGCCCACCTTAAACCTGGCCATACTGTGGATAATTTCCATTGAGTGCTCCACTGACCATATTTATCCTTATACTTAGCAGCAAAAAATCTTGACCAGTCATCACTTGAATTTATTAGTTTCCACATCATCTTCATTAATAAAGCTTTATTAATCACCTCCAGTCTTCTAATCCCTAAACCACCTTCATTATATGGTGTACAGACTTTGCTCCAACCAAAAGTATCATACTTTCTTACTTCGAGAAAGTATGATACTTTATCGAAGCTTACCAACACATATTTCGAGAAATATGTAAGCGAGTTAAACTTAACTCAAAATATCAAATGTGTATAATCGAAGTCTATATATCTATACGACTTTTGTCTCAAATAGGAGATAGAGTAGATGGACTTTTGAGTGATAGATGAGTTCAAGTCTCCACATACCTTTTGTTGATGAAGTTCCACAAGCTCCCCTTAGTAGTTCTTTGTCTTCAATTGATGAACGTTGTGAAGTATAATGCTCAACTACACTTTCTATCCTAATCCGAGACTTGGCTATAAGTAGACTAGAAATCAAGACTTATAGTTTTGGTAACTAAACTTGACAAACAAGCTTGAGATAGCAACACTTGCGAGTTCGACCGAGCAGTGCTCTAACATAAATGTTCCCTTTATTAATATATAATTTTGATACAAATAATATCAATAGACATTAATGACGATAGTGGAAGAATTAGTGGGTGGTGGAAGCGACGTCGGTTCTTAGAAAGTGGTGTGGAGGCATAAACATTAACGGTGGTTAGGGGCGGAGCCAAGCCCAATTGTAACTATTTTTGTTGTTGTTTTTTAAATCAACAAATGGGCTACTAAGTCCATTTTGCACCCCTATCCAACTTTCCAAGAATTTTTGCCCCCCCTCCTCCAAAAACTTAGCTTCACATCTGGTGGTGATGGAAGAAGCAGTGGTGGAGGGTATTTGTGAGTAGCAGTGGGCGATATTAATTTATTTCGTTACAACATGTAAAATTGTATTATGAAAGATGGAGTTAATTGCTTTTAACACGATGATAAAGCATGTACCAAATATTTCAGGGATGATATTAGATCATATAAGACAAAACTATCATGACCGCCGGATCACCCAAATGGTACCCCTGCTATCTTTGATACCGAATCTTATAAATCATGGTTTTAATACAAAGAGAAATTTGATTGCAGTACAAAAGAGAATATAATACGAAAAAGAATATATGATATGTGAGTCATCGGTTCACATGATATAAAATTAATTCTTTTCTTAGGGGAGTTCCCATCACAGTAGCTTGCTACTGGGTTCTCAAGCGTCGCCTTTGGTTGCACTACTACGAAGGCCTAACGCACCCCTACCAAAACTAAAAAACGAACTCAGTTGCTGTAAGTTGGTTTTTTCTTATGTTGGGTGTATAGTCATTCACTACTTTACATGTATAAATAATTCATTCTATCTTCTGCATATTAAAACTAAGAAACGAACTCAGTTACTGTAAGTTGGTTTTTTCTTATGCTGGGTGTATAGTCATTCGCTACTTTATATGTATATATAATTCATTCTATCTTCTGAAAGTTGCACTTAGCATTCTAACAACATGTTTGTTTTCTCCCCTATATAGGTAGAGGGTTCTACATAGAGGTTTACCTCAATCTCTATATAAAAATCACTACATAATGTCTCTTAAATTTATGTTTGTTTTACCACTATCTAATAACTCTATATTTTGATTTTAAATACAACCAATATCTTTTATTTCCCATTGCACCCTTCTAAAATTTACAAATTCCATAAAGATCCATTCCTCCATTCAGATGAAATATTCATATAGTTTGGATGTTGATATTCAAATACATGCAAAAGATTCTACAATGCCAAAATTGAAATTCAAAAATATACACGAGAATGTTTTCATTTGGATCCAACATCACCAAAAGCTCCTCCACAAAACCTTTACACGAGCGGGCCTTCATCCTTTCTTGTACTTCCCCACTAGCCTTACAACAATAGAAAACCTATCACCGGTTCACCATCAGCAACTTCCACTGTCACTAATTCATGACCAACTTGACATCACCACCCATCCATCACCACCAGTAAGTCCATTCCACCACTAGTCCAATATCCTCTCTTGTTATTACTTTGGAAGACATTAAAACATACACCACAGCTACGAATGACTAAGAGTAACAGTTGGGTACCTCCGAGTAACATTGACAATGTCAGTCAGTAATGCAATCGAACTCACGCCTTGCTCTCATCTTCTTTCACGTCTGTATCAATCCTTGAAGTCTCTATCTCCACTGCCAATCTTTCCCGTGATCATAACCACTTCAATGATCCAATGATCTCCTGCAAACAATCGAAACACTAACCAAAATCAGTTTCAACAAACACATCTTTAATCTCTTTGTTGATGCGTTTAATTCTCAATTGAAACCCTTCATTTATACCCTATTTCGGATCACAGAGGAATCCCACAGATCCGTTGATGCTGTAACCATTTACATCAAACCCATTCGAGGTACCAACCATAGTACCAACTATTCTTTACTGCCAACGTGAACTTTTCGTCTCTACCAGTAGCTTGCATTCGCATGTACCTCCAAGAACTAGTCCATCTGATTTCGAAATTAGAAATTAAACTCAATTTGCCAAAAAATAAGACACCAAGCATCACTTTGCTGTAGTCTTCATTCACTCCCTCAAACCTCATTCACAAAATTTCTGTTCAAATCCTTTAGTTGCTGAAAATTTCTTTTGTTTTAGGTAAAAAACAGAAGAAGCTATGATGCTCAATCTTGGTTGTCATTATGCTCATTCATGAATATAGGAAACTAAACAAAAAGTTTCACTAGAAGATATTATACAGTAACAAATCCCTTCTATTTAAAACAATACCTTTCGATGACAAAAAATGATACTCTCGAAAAAAGAAAAAAAAACTATCACGAGTATAGGCAATATACACCAAAATCACCTATACTATTAGACTGTGCATGCTTTGGAACATCAAAACCACATTTAAAAATCGTAAGAGCTGTAGATTAAACTAGTTGCTAACAACGGAACTATGAAAGGTCTAATTGGACTAGTCGTGCAAAGATGAGTTGTTGTGTAACAATTTAGCTAGTTACGAACATCCATGAACTCACCTATGTCACCATGTAATGTTATAATCTCTGCAAGCAGCTCATTCAGGACCCACCACCAGCAGTACACTACACCACCAGTCCAGACTTTTGAACACACTTACACCTCAAAAAATATCATATCAGCTCCATAGTAATTAACTTAACGAAAGAATCGAAAATATCAAAAACAAAACTTTAAGAAGTAAAAATGAAAAAACAAAGAAATGAGTTACATGGTATATGAATATGAGAACGCATACAAGGCTCAAATGTGAATTAGGAAAAATGAACATAATGGAGTTGGTTTGCTTAAGATGTCAACTACACCTTGCCTCAATTAAACAACTGGTGCAAAATCCACCAAGATGGTTAAAAGATATGTCTAATACACTATTTTCTACAGGACACTTGATTATCTACACCTGCAAAATGGATACTTAACTATGGGGCAATCAACCTATCACTATAGGTGTGTGTATCTTACTAATTGTAAAAATATAATCGAGATTAAGCAAAAGAAAATAACAAAACAAGAAGGCAAAAACAGAGAATAATCTATTGGGTATTTTCTCAAACAGTTTCTATCTAGAAATTTTGATGTTGAAATTAAAGCTCTGTAATAGTGTACACAAATTTATGTCAAATTCAATACTTGATAAAAAATCAAAACATCTGAAACCAAACCCAATTCCAGATTTATACTAATATTAAAACCATAACTAACATCCAATGCAAATTCGAATCATATCAAACCAAACCAAACCCAAATTTGAAAACCGTAATGCTAACGATTTCACAAAATAGAGATTACGAAGATTATTGAACAACGAGAAGAAAAGAAAGAACATCTTACCTCCCAAGAGATCGATGAAACCTTCTTGCTCTTCTGCTGGGGTAACGATCGAGTTTTTTTTCTTGGGAAGCAGCGGCGGAGAACGAGAGAATGAAATTTTGTTTCGAGGGATAAAAAATTGGGAAATCTAAAATTAGTTCGAGGGTAAATATGAGATTCTAACATTAGATAGAGGCTGAGTGCAAAGATAGCACCTTCCTACTGCTATTTAATTTCCTCTATTTGATAGAGGTTCAGCCTCTATAATGGTAGAGATAGTGGAAAAAACAAACATCTTAAAAAGTGGGGACCATCTCTATGTAGAGGAAGGTAGTGCTTTGCCACTATATAGAGGAGAAAACAAACATGTTGTAAGTCTAAGTCCAATTCCAATTTACAACAAGGTAATAATTTTGTTTTTTGTTTTTTTTTTGAAAAAAGGAGGTTTCCCTCATAATATAGAAATATAATTTCCGTTGTCACTCTGAAAAGAGTTACGGATTACGGTTTCAACAAGGTAATAAATTGAACAACTAAAAAAACCAAGAAAACATCCTCTAAAGAAAAAGAAGAAGTTCCTGCTCATCCAAATTAAAAGATAAACTAAGGTATGTTAATATGAATTTCACGGCCTAGCGTTTTGAATATCCACATATTATGGCCATACTCCGGTGCATAAGGATGTAAAGTTAGTTGGTTTAAGAAATTAAGGCTGGGTTTGGTACTGTTATTTTTCTTTCTTTCTAAAAGCACTTTTAAAACCTATATATGTCAATAATTTTTGAAATAAATGTTTAGGAAAAAAAAAGTCAAAGTGCTTTCTATCCAAAGCACTTCCAAAATTCCCCAATTTTTAAAAGCTGGGGAGGAGGAGCTTTTAAAAGATACAAAAGCATAAGCTTTGGTCCCAGCTAAATTTAATGCTTCATTTATCTTTTTTATCCCTATATTAATTTATAAATTACCAAAATTACCCTTAAATTTATATACAATCAATTTTTTATTTTTTATATTTTATTCTTAAATAAAAATAAATATTAAATAATTTATTATATTCTATTCTTATATTTTATTTTATTTTCAAACTATTTTATATACCATTTCATTTAATATATCAATAATAAGAATAAAAATAAATATTAAATAATTAGATTTTTTGTTTGAAATTTGTTGATGGTGGATTTTTGACGAAGGTCATATTCGTAAAATCACATCAGAAATTATGTTTCTCTGACGACATCAAAATGCATAAGAGGTTATGTCTTCACTTTCCGAAAGAGAAACTAATCGTAGTTCCATGACCACGATACATGACGGCGATATCATCAGATCCTATTACTTAAGAGCTTTCGATAATCCATGTATCTCACAGTGAGGTTATGCCTTCGCTTTCCGCAAGAGAAACAAATCGCAGTACCATGACCTCGATACATGACGGCGATATCAGAGCCTCTTGCTTAAGAGCTCTCGATATTCCTTATATCTCATACTGAACAATTCAGTATCCCTTTCAATATGTGCAATGCATTCTAAAGATGTCTGGCGCCACAACCATGCCCAGAATAATATTCAGAATACATATGATACTGATCACATCATATCTGAATCAATTAAATGCTCCTAGACATATTGCACGCAAATATAGAGGGACTAATTAATTCTAGTTGCATTATTCATCGGTTGAATTCCTAGAAAAAATACACTAATATTCACTTTCTCAGGATCCATGGCTTTTCTCAGCCGAATTCCATGGAGCAGTAATGAATATTTACCTTTCGGGCATATGGGGCACCCCGAGTAAGCCCCAAATAAATGAAGCGGGTGCCTTTAATAATAATGCTCAAAAGAACTTCCAAAAACATGGGAGAACAATGATATGGAAGTTTGATCAAAGAAGGAAAGGGAAGAGAGATAAAATAATAATAAAATAGGGAACCGTGAATGATGGGCCCACACGGCTAGACGGACGCCCATGCCGCCGGTTTTGGCCGACCCTCCTCCTGTTTTCGCTTTATTTTATTATTATTATTTAGTTATCCTCTTTCAGGGGCTTCCTTTTCATAAAAATTAATTGGTTTCCATATCTTGCTCCATGGACCATGTGGTTAGCAAAGAAAGAGGTCCCCTAACCATTAAAATAATATTATTCTAATATTTTAAATGGTTGGTCTTTCAACCAAATTAAGAGTTTCACTTAAACTCAAATTTTTCATAAAAAGACCAAATAATGCTCGACGGACCATCAGAAAATACCAAAATTCTCAGGATTGGTTTGCGGACACCATGGCGACACGGGCATGCCACCATGACCGGTTATGGTCGGCCCTTGGCTTGCAAATCTGGTCCCACCTCATTTGATGATTTTTGACCTAATTAATCATCCAAAGTCCATATTTGGTTCAAACTCTTTCCTGCAACTGAGAAGATGATCCATTCACCATCAAATGGTCTCACGACCACCAAGGGTGGGTTCCACACCCCTTTGGTCGGTCCCTCCTCTCTCCATAATTAGGTTTTGCTACCAATTGCTCAGTTAAGCACTATTTTAATAATGATTAAATAGTAATTAATCATCCTTTCAGCAACTACTCTGCAAAGGACTTTGGTGAATGCTTAGTCGAGCATCTAGACACTACATAATCGGTCAATTACCCCATGTAGCCGGTCCCTCTCTCATCCATTGGTTGATTCTCAACTAATCATCCATTGATCATCTATTGATCAAAATTAGGGTTTTGAACCAAATACTCAGTCTAGCATAATTCTGAACATGTTCAAACACCAATATTTTAATGATCAAGCAATAATATTTTAATTAATTAAATAATATTTGATGCAACTACCAGTATTTTTAATTAATATTTTTTTTTGGTCTTACTATCAATTATTCATTGATCTAGCAGTATTTACTCTAACTAGCAGTATTTGCTTTGACCATCAATTGCTCTATCCGTCAATACCCTAATTGCTTCAACTAGCAATATGTTGGCTCGGCCAACCAGGTTCAGAACCGATGCTGTCACTTATGACAATATTGATTCAACTATCAATTGCTCCGCAAAGCAATATTTCACATGTTGATTCAGCTATCAACAATCGAGAATTTCATACTGATCCAGCTATCAATATTTTATTGGTTGATTAACCAACATTTGGTTCGTCAGTCGACCATTATTTTAATATTCTCTCCTTGTCATTCAACTAACTCATGACACATGGATCGAGATGAACCTTCTGATATCATTCAACAATGATTATTTTTATACGACTTCCTGTCAAGTGCAACGCGCCAACATAATGGTTTATGGTTGATCCAGCAATCTCATTAAATCATATCTAAGTCATTCGACTATCATTACTGTTTCAACTAGCTGGCATAATGATATGTCGTGGTTATCAGTGACCTAATTCAATGTCCATGGTCCACATAGCATGTTATTGTTCCAGCAGCATTTCATGTTTCTTCCATCATGACCTTGAACCATGAATTGTTCGGTTCATCGATTAAGACTCATAGTCTTAGGTCAAAGATTGATCACACATATAAAATACGTCCGCAAAGCAGACTTGCACATGAGACATCAATTCATGTCACAGGGGGGATATCACTAGGATTTTGGTCTGGCGGCCTACAACGCGTGTGATGTGAGGCACATCCACGATAAGACATGTGAGTAAGTTGCGCTAACGGTTAAGGAGTAAATGGAATAGCGGATGGTTAATCAACCAAGTCTTCCACGCAAAGTGGAAGTGGTTTTTGCACGTTCTCCCTCTTCCCCATTCTTCCACTTCCTTCAACTGTCACCACTTATAGGAGATCGATGTGATGCAATAAACAAGTTTCTCAGCCTATGGTTTGATAACAGAATAGAACTAAGACAACTGAATCGAGTAAGACTCATCAATGTCAATTATCAAACACTTACAAAGAATTTCTCTCGTCTACCCAGAGAATTCCTCTTCAAAGCAATTCAACACATCATATTATTAATCGATCAATCTCCATTGATCTTCACACATTCTCAGCTTCCCTCCCTACAGACCGACCCTTCTCCTCCTCTTATGACCGAATTGAACTTGGAACGACCATTGTCTTGGTTTAGGCCAGGGTCCTACAGATTAGTCTCTCGAACTCAAAGTACTCTGGTGCAGTACATTTGTTTAAAGGTTCTTCATCGAGCACTTGCATCCTCCACCACTTTTTACCAGAAAACCAGCAGGTCGTTTTTGCCTGCAAATAAAATTATAAATATATATATATTAAAGTAAAATAATCTTTTTAACAATCACAATAATAGTGACAATTAGTAAATTTAATATTTAATAGTAAAAAGTTAATTGTTTTTAAAGTCAATAAAATTGAATATATTTTAAGAGATATGTTTGTTTTTGTCATTTGCTACAACACCAATGGTTGAACCTGATATTTTACCAAACACACTTTGATTGTTTTTCTAATTAGCTTTAACTTTAATTATTATTTTACTGAACATCAAACTGTTTTTTTCTCACAGCACAACACAACACAACAACCCACAGTAGGAAAGTGCTTTTATAAAAGCCGTAACAATACCAAACTAAGCCAAAGAGGATACTTTTATGCCCTACAGTTGTTTATATCAAACTATGTATGAGGAATCGTCTTGGATTTTTGCTCCGGGGAATCAAATTATCAGGGTCGGACTCACACTAACCAATGTGTTATGCCTGACGAAATCCTGCTGATCTCATCCCTTGTATTATAATGTGTTAACACTAGGAAAGTGACCTTCCGTTTTCATCATCTCCTTAAACCAAACGAGTAAGCAGGCCTTGAAACAAACTTGGACTAATTATTTTAAGTCTCAATTACATACCCAAACTAACTTCTTGTTTTCTGACTTCTACAAGTCGAAAAATAACTTGTGAGTACATATCCAAACAGCCTGCAAACCAAGGGATAGACAACACCATAGTGCCCTTGCTCTTTAGGCAGCACAAGGCAATTAAGATTGTAAGAATAAATGAACCGGTTAAATAGAGAGTTCATCGCACCTAGGCTCTAGCAAATGCATCTCTCTCCGTTTTCGCTTTCTCCGTTTCTCTCTCTCTCCTTCAATCCAAAAATGCTGTTCGCTTAGGTCTAGGGTTTAACAAATGATTTTCCGGAGGAAATCAGAGTTTGGGTGGAGTTCTCTTCCACTGTAATCGGAGTCAACCAACTCCATTAAAGCCTAATTGAGGTAAATGTTACCAATTTCTAGGGTTTGTCTTGGCTTTCTCTTATATTTGGTGAATCTCTATAATCTCAAGTTTGAAATTTAATTAGTAGTTCAATCAACATGGAAGAAATGAGAAATGTGCCATTTTCAAACAATCAAGACAGACTCAGTAATTTACCAGAGTCTCTAGTTCATCACATCCTTTCATTCCTGGACATGAAATATGTAGTCCGAACAAGCATTTTGTCTAGAAGATGGAGGTATACGTGGACCTCTGTCTCCACTCTAGTCTTTGAGTCCGATGCGTTTAACGATTCTGGTGAAAAGAAGGTGCAATCGTTCATGAGATTTGTTAAAAGTGTACTCATGCTTAACATCTCCGACATCAACAAATTTGATCTTTATTATAATTGTGATTCTGAAAAAATTGCGAAACATCTTAATACATGGATCCTTGCTGTTGTAAAACGTAAAGTGTAAGAACTAAACATTCAGATCGATAGAATTGCTTGGACTATGAAGCTTCCTCATTGTCTCGTTACTTCTGAATCGTTAACCAGGTTGTTACTTGATTTTCATGGCTTGTTAGTTCTTCCTGACTCAATGAATTTACCTCGGCTCGAATCTTTGTATCTGGGTGCATTTGAAATTGATGATATAAAATGTGTTAATAAGCTCCTATCAAGTTGCCCAGTTCTTCAAACCCTTGTAATAAAACAGCTTTGCGTAAGAGCAGGCCATGAATTGAGTGTGAATATTTGTGAACTCAAGGACTTGGAAATAAGCCCTTGTCATTGTGGCGTGAGTGCGCTAAGAATTATCAAGTTGTGTACACCGAATCTCACATCCTTCACGTGTGAAGAAGACTACATGATAAATGAATATTGTCTAGAAACCCTTTCTTCTCTAGTCGCTGCTAATGTTCAAATGACGAAAGGAGTAGGAGATACAAATATTGGAAAAGAAGATCTGTTTCTTAAGCGTATATTGGTGTTTTTGATGGCGTTTCGGATTGTGAATGAACTGATGTTATCGTCGGATTTCCTTCAGGTATGGGTGCTTCCTTTGTTTTTTCCTAGTTTCCATTTATAAATAAAGAATTTTTTTATAGTACAACGCTAAAACTCTTTTATTTGGACCAAGAACTAGATTCAAGTCCTATGTTAAGATCATTTTTATGCAAGTTTTTGGATTTGATACGTTTGTCTGTATGAAGTTGGTGCTGTAGATTACTAACTTGTCAAGCGAAGTGCTAGTTCGCTACGGCCCTGGGTAAACCATCCAGCAATTGAATTTGTCCTTCTTTTGTGATTAGAATATTTGAACGGGTTAGAATACATAGTGAAGTTGGTGCTGTAGATTACTAATTTGTCAAGCGAACCACCCTGAATGACAGCTTAAACATTTACAAATTAGTACAGAAAGATAGTTTGTTCAGGTAAGAAATAGAAGCACTGCTGACTTGTGAGGTAAAGGCGTAATATGTTTTTGTTTTGAAAGGTGTAATATGTTAGCACATTCCTAGCTAGTCACTTAAACGAACAGTGCAATCTCAACCAAATTAGGTCTACATCATAATTTGTCAGACCTATTGTAATCCACATTGCTTATGAGATGAACCATAAATCATGTACCTGCGAGAGAGCCTTCATTTTTCTCTGGTGGAGTCCTGGTCTGCGAATTCTTTAATTCTTCCTACTTAACTGACATATTGTTGATCTGTTTAGCCATGTACATTGTAGCCTAGGCTCTACATAATCTGAATGGTTTTTCTATTGTTTGACAAGGTTCTCTCAGAAGTTCCCAACTTGATAGAGTGCCAACTTCCTCAATTTCATAATGTACGATATTTGAAATTGGATATGCGTTTTATCAGATGCTGCTTGTTTGCATTAGCTTACTTACTGAGGAGCTCACCATGTGTGGAATCACTTTTTATCACATCAAAGGTGGTAATAACCAGACTCTTGGTATTTGTTGTTTTCTGTTATATCTCTAAAATCCTTTCAAGGGTTCATTGCTGTTTAGGAATGCTTCAGAAATCATCCAAACAAATTAGTATAGGATCACTTATATTTTGCTGCCATTTTTTAAAAATGTTTGGATGTAGCCGGATTCTGAAGACGATGGCGAAGTGGTGTTATCAGGGTCGTGCATATTGTCTCACCTTAAATAATGAGAGAAGTCAAAGGATGTAATAATGAACTTATATTTCTGGAATTTGTACTGAAGAATGCCGTAGTTTTGGAGTAAATGGTTTTGTATTCCGTGACGCTGGAAGCTCACCCTAGACGAATCCAAGAGGCGTACCTGATAAATTGAATGTAATGAAGAAGTTCAGTGAGAAGATAAAAGCACTTCCAAGAGTTTCTTCAAGTTTGATAATGCTCTTCTGTTGATCTTGTTAAGATCTTATTAAGTAATTTGCAAGTTAGTTTGATATAAAAAAACTCGTGCGCTCTGATATCGAAAAACATGTATTGCTTTGTTTTTAGGGAATAGTTAACTTGCATGTTCGGATATCGAAAAACCTTGCATCTGTTGACTCTTAAACTTTAATATGATATTTTACAGTTTAGTTTGCTAGTGTAACTGACTTCTGCTTAAATAGCACCGAAGTGCAACTTGAATTTGTTTTTGAAGTAGAGCTACACTGAGAGATCGAAGAAAATCAAAGTCAGCATGGCTAAATCAAGATTTAAGCTCCTATCAACTACTGATTTGGGAACATAAGTCCCTGTAGTTTGACAAAAGCTCACTGCGGCTTGGAAGTTTTTCCGAGTGTCTTTTAATCAACTGTATATAGTTTGTGCAACAGCAGAAGCATGCATGACTTCACCAATCATCTTCAGTTTCATCAAGTATTTTTGGAATTTTTTTTTTTGAAACCTTCATACGCAAACTCAAGGGCCGTCACAACCCACATACGAATTCTGGTTCAAAAATGAATATGAGGAAGCCGGTACTGATGAAACCAAAATTCCAAGTTCGCTCTCTTTCGATGTTTTTCATCCCTATAACCAGTATGCTGAAAGCATTCAGTAATCGTCTAAGTGGTCACTGTGGGTATAACTAGGGTTCACGGAATCACCGCCGATCCGGATTCTAATCGGATTTAGGTATTGTTTGATGAAATTTGAGTTTTTCTGGTTACGGTCGACTGAAGTAAGAAGCGATTGGTCCCACATTGATTAGGACGCACCACTCTATTCAAAATGGTCTGTATACAAGCAGCACTTCATTCATGGAAATGAATCATGCAGCCGTGCGGTAAGCACAAAGCGAACTATTCTTTCGCCTTTTACTAAAGAATACCGTGTGCTTGCCGCTTATAAACGGCATAAGCCTATTTTTGGAGGGTTCCTCTTTTTTAAGAGGAACCCAACAATTTTCAAATTCAAGTATTTTTGTTTCCTAGGCTTATTGAGTCATTGACCACTACCATATGAGGTATTTGTGATGTTTGTCACAACACCTAGGATATGAGTTACACACTACTACTAGAACCTGCAGCAACTTCATTACTACCTGAAGCAATGTTATATATTCCTCCGCATCAATTGGTAGCAGGGGACCATGCTGCCAAAATGTTAACACCAGCTGCCGTTATATCAGACTGCAATAAAGCTCAAGTAGTTCAAATACGATTTACACCATCAAACTTTTGAATGTTTATTGGTGTGCTTCTGTTTCACGCTTAAGAGTAGTGGGGGTTGCAAAAATTGGGTGGATAATAAACATTCAAGAACCACCTCCTTGTACAACAGTGCTTTTCTCATTTTTGCCGCCAGTAATTCAAATTAGAGGGAGGGATGTAAATAATAAGTAGTTGATGCATTGATTGTTAGGCATCTTTGCGCTTGGGGGGCAATGACGCAGCTAATGAGGTAATAACCGAGGCGTGTCAATTGCTGGTTGAAAACTATTTCCAAACCCCCTCCTCGGCCTTAGGTCTCCTAGGGCCGTCAGAATTTCTAGAAGGGCTCCCTCTAATCAAGGGTAAAGCCCTACAATACTTAAAACTAATGATTTTGAATGATAAATTGATTCCTGGACAGATTATTCTCTCCAAGGTTCTCTGGCATCTACGGAAAGCTCGCTGCACAGTCTGTTAATTTGATCACCTTGTGCAAAACCCATCCATAACTATAGGTCTATAGCACACATAATTGTAAGTATGCCTCGTTTCAAAAAAAAAATCATCTTGTCTAAGATGGTGGAAAACAGATTTAGACCCACATATACTAGTTAAAGCAAAGGAATGGAAACAAGCAAATATAAAAGGAGAAGTTGAATGCTAGAGGAAGCATACCTTTCTCGGCCTTTTGGCTAAGATCAAGTGTAATATCTGTTCTTATTAGTTTAACATCTGATATGTGAGCCATCAGCTCACACGATATTAAATTATTATTTTTCACGGGGGAGTTCCAATCATCGCCTTTGCACCCCTACCAATTCTAATCATTAAACATTCAGTTTTTGCATAAATATGTTGTTGAGTCCTTGCTTTCAAACATGACAATTAGCATCTCAATTTAAATTTTGTTTGTGCAAGGAGTTGAAATGGCAGGGATGAAGTGAAGGCTCAGGAACCTGCTTAAACCACAACGGTATGCAGGTTGAAGGAAGCTGCACAAGAATGCTGGAGTCTGTTCATGCAGATAGCAAAATGGTAGATTGAACGGCATGAAGGACCTTCAAAGAGCAAATAAATTTGTTTTTTGGTCAATTTTCTGTTAGAGGGAAACAAGGCAGCTTTTGCATTGGCAAGGACATCCAATGCAAATGCAACCATTTATATTACTGCTTCAAAGTATAACTTCTTCGAAGTAATACTCGTTAATATAATAAAATTTCCTGGTCCCTACTCGGGCCCTAAGTGCTAAAATAATAAATTCGGTAAAATCATAAAATAATATATTTCAAAAGTTCCCTTAATGTTTATTAGGTCTCAAATAATATATAAAATAATAATGCTACTAGAAAAATAAAAATTAATTTCATACATATTAAACTTTCCCAAAATATGATTTAATATTGGTTTGTTTTTCTTTAAAATTCAAATCAAGTTGTATTTCATCCCCAATAATTCGTAATGCAATCAAAGTACCCGGGGCCACGTTGTAATACTGCAACAAGAAGTAATTTTGAAATGTCGTTAATATTTGGAGTGCTTGTATTTGTATTGCAATTAGTCAATAATATAATGCTTTTATAAAATTAGTCGATATTTTACTTAACCTGCAAGTATTATTCAACCTCCAAGCTAGGAATTACTTTTTAAAATAATTATATATTATTTAATTATAAAATAATTATTTATTATATTATCGATAATATAATATTTCTTTAAAATAATAATTTTTTTGATCCCAAATCTATTATTTTATAAAAGTTATACTGTAGTTTTATGTTCGAAACTCTTACGTTGGATAAAAGTATGGCTCTCTGCTCTGAAAAAGACCATACCTTTGATCAACTGCTTTTCTTAGATTTTTGGAAAAAAGTTAAAAAATTTAGCATAGCGTCACAATTTAGCGTAAGACAACAATGAGACAAACCAAATAACCAAGAAAACAAATGATAAAAAGTTAAAGATAATGACAACTTCAATGACAACTACGCGTTATTAGGTAGTTAGGGGAAGGCTAGAACGCTAATTGTTAACTCCTGGCAAAAGTCTTGAACTGGAGCCTGTGACCAGGTACTCTCAATCCAAGTGCTGACTACCATTTCCCTGTTTGTAAAAATCTTAAGTAGAATCTTGTATCCCTTGTTTCGTCTCGTGATTCTTTGTCGGAAGAACTAGAGATGTGTGGTAATAGGTAAGCTCGAAAGCTGTTTCCGTCCCTGACAGGGGAGATGCCAACCGTCTTTCCTTTTAATGAACACAATAGAGTGATCCCAACAAAAAATTTATAAAACGCATCACTCATTTGCTTACAAAGGACTTTGTTGTGTGTTGTCCGAGACTTTTCACACTGTTTTTTGTGAGTTGCACCAAGTCTTCAGATGAATCAGGTAAAAGGTATAGTGACTCATACATATATTGAAGTAGTTACTCCAGCTAGCTAAACAGATCATTAGAAACTAACCAGCTAGCTAAACATATCATTAGAAACTAATCTTTGCATAAAACTAGAATTCTATGGTTACAACATACAATGTTAGACCATGACCTTCTGGTGCAGTATTAAAATTCGTGATAGGCTTCATTCTCTAATCGGGGAAAAAAATCAAAAAAAATTGGACCATTTCTCAATTTGTGCGTGTCATCCTTGCGCAGAGGCCATGCTAATCTTCTCTGTATCGTTCCAATTTTATCAGATGTCCCCGAAGGGACAATTTAATAGGGAAGCTAAGACTATTTAAACCGATCCCTTTTTTGTTATACAGGCACTGTGGGACTAAAGCAACCAAAGCCCATCAAGTTACAGAGATATTCAAAACGCAATAGTCGCAGTTTCTAAATTCCTTCTTGGAGGCGGTTAGAGTTCGAATCTCTCTGCTGCTCACAACTTTCTTTCCGACACCCTCAACCATGGTTATATCTTTTGTTTCCATCACTTGAAATCTAGCACTGACACTATATTTTTTCTTTCTTTGTTTATGGACAAAATTTCAACAAGTACTTGAAGTACAGGAACCAAATACGAGAATCACGCAAGGGGACGACATCAGCAGCTGACCTGCACTTAGAAGCAGGGATGGACCCAGGCTCATCCATTGGGTAGGGCTAGTTTATAAGGTAAGGCAGTTACTAAGCGGTATAAGCCCGCGACAATTTTTTAGCAGGTCATAAATTATCAAAGCTATTATTGGGGCGTCACATTTCAATAGAGGGACTTCATATATATTCCTAGTGACTAAAAATTTGGTTATGGGGTATCTTGATGTAATAAGAAATATCTAAGTTACCCTCCAATTAAAATCAAAACCCAAAAACCAAAAGCTAAACCTAATTTTTCTTATTCTAAACTTCCTCTCCTTCATCAAATCAAACGTAAATCATAGATTTGATACTTTGTCTTTTTGTTAGATTCACTTAATTAAAAAAAATAAAATTCTGAAGCTGTTACGGTTAACAAATTAAGAGTTCCCAACCGTAAATGTATAAATACCTAATTACGGTTAGGTTCGATTTTATTAAAACGTCACCGTAAAAAATTCTGGTAGTTTTGTTACGGCTAGGTTTGAGACGGAATGAACTGTAACTAATTTACGGTTGGTTGGTTTTGTTTATAACTAACTGTAAAAAATTCTGGGTACCAAACTTTGTCCCACTAATTTCTCTGATTAGTTTCTTTTGCAAGGCTCTGATTAGTTTTAACAAAATTTCGTTTATCTTTAAAAGATTCTTGACAAGTCTTGTTTGATTTTTGCACGTTAATTTGTTGATTGCCTTGTTTAGATCTCTTGCTATCTACGGCTAGCACATCATTTAATTGTTTCTCATTACAAATGGTCAACCTTACAAATATATTTGCATTCAGTCACACAATTATCATAACTTTCTTTTAGTTTTTCAACATGGAGAAATGAGAGGAGCCAGGTCACGGCTTTTGTTAAAGCTATTTTACATTTGAGGCAATTGTTGCGGTGTTACCCAATTCAGTGCAAACAAAAACCAAAAGAAAATGAGACAGAAGGATCGCTGGATTTGGTGGGGAAAGACTGAAGAGACGAGCAAACTTGGGGATGTAAAGCTTAATGCAAACTTGATGCCCTTTTTTTCTTCCATCGATCACCATAACGACAAGAACAGCACCTATACCATTTGTCCATCTCGCAAACACCCCAGCTCTTTTATCATCTTCAACAGGCAACAGTCCGATAATATCCAATAAAGCTCCAAATATCTTCACGATAATAATCATCATCAACTCATGATTATGATCAATCACCCATGGAAATGGCAGCAGCCCACACAACCCTTCATGATGTTATTAGCTTCTTAAGAATCTTCACTCTTATCAAAACTGCTCATACCATTCATCGATGGAGCAAAACCAATAACGGTTGGCAGTGAACTGAAGATGAAAAAGGTATATCGAATCTTACTTCGTTTGGTTTAGAATTCAGAATTCTTAGCCGTAACTAATCTCCAAACAAGTTACGGCTAGGAGTCCGTCCAATTCTAGCCGTAAACCGCAAGAGAATGCATGTACGGCTGGAAAGTTAGTTTCGTTCCTAGCCGTAATCAAAATTTTAATCTAATCTAGTTTAAAATCAGTAATCAACATCTTAATCTAATCTAGTTTAAAAATCAGTAATCTTATCTAAATCAAAATCGGTAATCTAACTCAACGATTATCTAACTTAATTATATAATTATCACTAATAAAACAGGGATAATTTAGTCATTATTATAAAAAAAATAATTGGATATGGGGCTTTTGAAATTACTAGGTAGTGACCCGTTTTTGTCTTATTAGCGACGCCCCTCTGTTAAAATGTGACGCCCCAATAATATATTATTTGATGGGTACAAAACATATGGAGAAAATATTGCATATGAATGACTTAAGGGGATAAATGAAGACTGTCTACTAAATATGAAGAAAAAAGTAGTAGATTATGACTAAATTATAGCAAGTTCTAGTGATTTTATAATTAATTTTGGACACATATCAAACTATGAGCCGGGTAAACCAAAAAATAACAAGATTACTCATACATAAAATTATTTTTCCACACATTTGACCCGGGCAATAGCCTCACTTAGCCCCTTGATGGGTCCGTCAGTGACTTGAAGTACTTGCTTTCTCCCCTTGTTACGAATCCTTCCCGTGACTTGGACTAGCAAATACATGGAAATCGATCCTTGGTTCCAATTACCCTCATAGAGGTGTAAATTGGGACGGGCCAGCACGTTTATGGCACATCACAATACGTTAAAATTCGAGCACAGCACGGGCACAACACGTTTGTTTAATGTGTTGTGTTGTGCCAGACAAATAGGCACATCAGCACGGCACAACACGAGGCACAGCACAACACGACACGCGAAGAAAGCACGCCACGTCATGCGTAAAATACCACACAATACATCACATTTGATGCATATTTCACAAAAGAATCATTGTTTTAGCCAATTTTTGACATTTTATTTTCGTTATGCTAATTTATTTTTGTAATAATACATTTACTAACTAAAATATCTCAAAAATATTTATTTTGGAAAACATAAAATAAGTGTGCTAGCACAGCACATCACAGCACGTTTATTTTTCTGGCACAGCACAACACGACACGCCATTTTAACACAGCACATCACATCACGTCTGAATCTGTGGCACAGCCCTGCACAACACGTAGCACGCTATGCACGTGACTTCGTGGGTTGGGCTGTGCCGGGAACGCACGTTTTACACCAAGCAGGGTTCTTGATTTGTGCTTGAAAATCCTTTTCTACTTCCCTCTTCTTTTTTGTATGATTTTTTTTTTGTAACCCTTTTTTGCTTTTCAATTCTTACTTTCAACTGTTCAACTATAAAATGTAAATCCTACATACATGAAAAGTACAATGAAAAATGCCAGTTGATGTTTACATCTTTTTCACCCAAGAAAACTTTCCCTTGAATCCTTGATCTCATCATGAATTTGAATTTCAGCATACAATTGCAACTACATTGAAATGACCCTCCCTTCTGGTTCCGCAAAATTAGATGGAACTATCTAACGTGCAGTCTTGCATCATGTTAGATTAATAGGACAAAGTTGTATCTGCCTGCAACCTACCTGACCATCTTTTTTATTTTGTGTTCAACTACATTTTAATGATTACCCTTTGGGAAAAATTTAAATGATCAATCTCACACATCTATGTTGTAAAAAGAAACTACGAGTAATTGTCGAGTTATAAATTTTGACATGATATGCTTTTCTTATTTAAATCATTTTGGAAAGTATATTTGCCTAGTTAGTCGATATGTCATTTCTTGATGAAGTGAAAATTTGGAGAGATAAGATATTGGATACCTTGGTTTTTCTTCAGAGAGCCAATTTCGTATTTTGAACCAATTTCGTAACTTGGAAAGACTAAAACTATGAAAATAACATTGGGGAGAGGGGTGTAAGATTTTAGTTTGGTTGAGAGTTTATTTGGGGCATCGATTTACCAACCCAATGCTGGTTTTAGGTGAAAATACGAATGAGCACTTCGCATTCTAGAATGTTCACAAGGTTGTTTCAAGTTTCAACAGATTACAGACATTTGTGTGATTTGGCTTGTGTTGCATCCAAATTTTTGAGTATTGGAACATAATTATTCGCAAATCTTCCAAATTAAGTCCTATTTATGTAACTAGCAAAAACTTTTCACAGTTCAGGACAAACTTAGGGAGAAGGAATTGCGAATCCTAAAACCATTTATGAACGATCGCTGCTTTCACCTCTACGCAAATGAGACACTCTTTCAAGATTAATCTACTCCCGGTCTTAAAGTACCACGAAAATGGCTTTACCATGGTAAGAAATCTTAACAGTATAAACCATACCAGCATCATTTAACTGAAAGTAAGAAGAATTAGGTGGACACTTGAAAGACTGGATAGAGTCGAACATTTAATTTTACCATGGGCAGTCATAGAAACCAGAGACAGTCAGATTACAGAAATCTTAAGAGTTAAGAGTGGCAAATCTTTCTATCAAAAAAAAAAAAAAGTCTGGCAAATCTTGTTTTCCTAATTGTTTAATCGCCACAAAATTAATCATCCTAAAGGAACTAAAGTTCATTAACATAGGAATTAGTGGGATCTTGTTGAAAAACTTGAAAAACCCACCTTCTTGCCATCTTGGGTCATCCATGAATAATATGTTGTTTCATGTGGGAGGGTTTGGTTGTAAACTAGGTTTATAAATGCTAAAATGATTTATTTATTTTTTCAATCAACGTATATTTCTTTATGCCTACCCAAATAAATAGACCTTTGGAAATATAGCGGGAGGATCCCCTCACGCTCTTATTTTCACACCATCTCCTACGTTTGGAGACATTTTTCTTAATCAGTATTAAACGGTACCATATTTGAAGCTAATATTTTGGGGGATATGTTCGTCTTACGAAGACCTACATACCCACAAAAAATGAGCTCATTCCGAAACGTACAACTCCACCATCTATTACTTTGAAAATTGACCGTCGAAAATCGATTAATTTTCAACCGTTAAAATTAAGATTGGTAGATGGTGAAGTTTGGCATTTCAGAATGAGCTCATTTTTTGTGGGTATGTATACTTTCGTAAGACAAGCATATCCCCAAAATATTAGCTTCAAATACGTTACTGTTTGATTTTGATTAAGAAAATGTCTCCCAACGTGTGATGTAGTATGAAAATAAAAGTGTG
This sequence comes from Papaver atlanticum, assembly GCA_023531105.1. Taxonomy (NCBI): domain Eukaryota; kingdom Viridiplantae; phylum Streptophyta; class Magnoliopsida; order Ranunculales; family Papaveraceae; genus Papaver; species Papaver atlanticum. Next base: position 1,849,937 of record JAJJMB010012509.1, read on the forward strand.
AGGAGATCCTCGCTCGGGAATATAACCAGACCAATATAGAGATCTTGGGTCTTAATTTTGTCTCGACCGGGAACGGGAAACCGAGAAAACTTTATCTCGGGGAGGCCATCGATCTGTGAAATCTTTGGTATTTTTAAATTTTGTACCCGTTACATATATGCCAAGCATCTTGTAATTAAAATTGGTAATCGTTGAAGATATAGGCCATTTTGTAACCGTTGAAGATTAACGGTTGAAATTAAAATTGGTGGATGGTGAAGTTTCGTATTTTGGAATACTCTCATTTTTCGTTGGAATGCTGGGTTTTAAATAAGGAACATGTCACCAAAATCTTAGCTTCAAATTCATCGGCATTTAGATTTTTTAGCAAAAAAGGTTCCACCATATCATGATAATGTCATTCTAACCATGTCATCGGATCTTTCCCCTTACATATTGGGGTAGGATCCGTTGACATGGTTAGAGTGACATAATCTTTACATTTTAGCGTCATTTTTTTACCGAACCCAACCGGCAATGAATATGAAGGTAATTTTTTAGTGACATGTTCTTCTTATAAGTTTCTACACTCCAACCAAAAATGTGAGCATTCCGGGATATAGAAGACCACCATCTGCTATTTTGAAATCAATCGTTGAAGATTATCGGTTGAAATTAAAATTGGTGGATGATGAAGTTTTGTATTTGGAATACTCTCATTTTAGGTTGGAATGCAGAGTTTTATATGAGGAACATGTCATCAAAATTCTAGCTTCAAATTCGTCGGCATTTAGGTTTTTTAGCAAAAAAGGTGCCACAATGTCATGATAATGTTATTCTAACCATGTCATCGGATCCTTCCCCTTACATATTTTAAGCTTGTAAAGAAACAATACTAATTTTTAAGAAAAGTGAAAAAGATACCCGAGTTTTTTAGAGTTGGATTTGACTTTTATTATGTATTACATTTCCACATATTAAGTTTGCCTTTGCGATATCTTGACCGCATATCGATAAAATCTCAGCCGTCTCGACAAGTTTCTCGATAAAATATTGTTTCCTTAAAATTAAAAGACACATCTAAGCCATGGAACGAAACCGAGAATCTTCATGAGATCTCGGTTGTCTCGGCCGAGATTAATTACATTGACCCAAAGACTCTTTTCTAGAACCCACATTAATGGAAGATGAATAGATTCATGGTGGCTAACTGCATTGTAATAAACCTCATAGTTCTGCAAATTTGAATGATCAAATCCCACACATCTGTGTGCAAAATGAAAATACTGCGTGCTTGTTGAGTTATAATGCTTTTGGCATGATACAACTTTCAAATCTCCTATTTAAATCATTTTGGGAAGTAATTTTGCCAAATTAGCTAGGCAATGTTTTAATTTATTTAATTTTTGTGATAAGTGTAAATTTGGAGAGAAAAAGTACCAGCAGTAAGACATTTGAGTAAACTAATTATGGTACTTAGGTTTTTCTTTGATAGATGATTTCATATCTAGAAGAGCGTGAAAACGATAAAATCCACTTTTAGTGTTGTGTTATCTATAAAGAAAATCCACTTCTAATGTTGTGTTATGTATAAAGAGGGTAGTTCGTCCTTGTGTTAATTTACTATTATTCAATCTGTGTGGATCGCATTTGAAGTATCTCACTACATGGACTGAATCCATTTTAAACACCGAGGAAACGTAGAAGGCGAGAACCTATATTTAATCATTGTCATCTACTGATTTTTTTTTTATTTCTGTTTTGTTATAATTTTATTTATCGTTTTATCTGCCAAAATTCCTATTACACCTTTCTTTCACAATTGATTACAAACCATGAATCAGGTTAAAGGAGTTGAAGTTGAGAATCCGAAAACCTCTGGTGAACATCAATGTTCGGTGCTTCCACATCTCTGCGAAAATTAAGATGCTCTTACAAGCTTAAATCTATCATCGTATGCAACCATAAAAGCCAGACAAAAATGATTAAGAAATCTTATTTTCCTAACTGTTTAACGACAAAATAAAAGTAAACTATGATGGACCTTTGCTTAGATTTGGCTCACCTCACAACTCAAATATAAATCATCTCAGTGGAGTCTGATATTTGAACCTACCAGATAAAATACGTGCTTCTTTGTAGTGCATAGAAATTGTTTGCAGTCGTGTTCCCGGCAAATTCTCTCATGTATATCGGACAATTGGTACCCCGATTATTATTAGTTAAACACAGCCGCATGTAACTATCATCCGACTATTTACCATATCGATTGTGAAATCCTTGCAGGAAAACTATTGTAAAAATTGTCGGTTGGCATTCACCCAAGAAGACATTCGTTTGATCCCATCATGAATTCGAGCAGGCCGGCATTTGACATTTCTCATTCACGGAGGGCAGTATAAGTTAGAAGTTGGTGGTTGGAGAACTAGGTAAGTGAATTCCACTCATGGTGTCAGTTTATGGAAACAAATTGGGTTTGTTAAAGATGACTTCTTTGAAAACATACAATTCAAAATTGGAAAAGGTGACAAAATCCGAGTGTGGGAAGATAAATGGTAACGCTGGCTCCCCTGCTAGTCTGTGTCCAAACCTTTACCTTTCTTCTATATCGAAAAATATTTCCATTCAACAAGCTTATATGTCTTCTCGAAAAATGAAAAAAACAAGCTTATATGGTAGGGAACTTGGGCTACAGCTGGAATATGGGTTTAACCCATAGAAGATTTACTGAAATAGAAATTAGCAAACTGGTTATTATGTTTTCTAAGTTAGATTCGATTGTTTTTTATCCGGATGAAGAAGATTCGTTGGTCTGGACTGGTGACAAGATGGGTGTTTTTTCGGTCTGATCTGCTTATTTGAAGTTTTCCAATGATTCTTCTGCTTCAAATTTCCCTTCTAAGAAGATTCGGACGCGTGATTGGCCTCATAAGGTTGTCTTTTCTTGTGGCAGTGTGTCTTGAACAGGTTGCCAACCTTGGATAATCTTCACCAAAGAAATTCAGTTCTGGCAACTCCTAACGGTAACGCTATCGCGAATGTTTGTTGTCTTTGTAAGCTAACTGTTGAGTCCAATACTCATTTAGTTCTGGAGTGCTCTTTAACCAAACAAATTTGGAGATATTTTTTCTTGGAGGCGGATAGGTCCATCAATCTTTCGGGTTCCACCATGGATCTCATTAAAAACTGGTCAACTTCTCGTTTATCAGCTCGTAGTAAGGAGGTGTGGAAACGTCTTCCAGGTGATGTTCCATGGGTTATTTGGAACAAGAGAAATGCTAGAACTTTCAACAACAAGGAGCGAAAAAGTTGAGGAGCTGATTATTGACATAAATTGAAGGTTTTTCAATGGGCTAGATTACTCTCCGTGTATGTTTGGGTTAGTAGTTAGCGATGTTATTACTAAGTGACGGGAACTGTTCTTCAACCCTCCTTGATGTGTTCTTTTATTTTTTAGGGCTTGCTAGTCGTTTTACCTTGCTGTTTTCTGGGATCTAGTTCCTGTTTCATATTTTAGGTCTGGATTTTTTTATTTCTTTTGGGGGTTTGCTATATTCTAGTTTGGTGTAAGCTTTCCTTTTTCCATTAATATATCTTTCTTTACTGAGCCAAAAAAAAAACGGAGGGCAGTATAATTCTCCACCATAACTAAATATAGTTGAAAATTGTCATGATGTTACGGGCCTATGGCCCATGGATATGTGGTCCAACTAGATTCCTAGGGTTGTACATAAAGGAAACTGTGTAATGCTTCTATCTAATCTCCTAATAAGATTATTCTTCTCTTTCCTCTTATCTTTTCTTGTTTCATCTGTAATTCTCCTTAAACACATTATCAAGCACGAGCTCTTTCTCACTTTTTTTTTGTTGGGTTATCATCGATTCAAGTAAGTTCTTGGAAATCTCCATCTCATTGGATTTTGTGCCAGATCTGCTCCGTGTGTTTTCCCGAACTCAACGATGCGGCAAAGAACGAACAAAAAAGAAAGAAAAGGGATTGTTAACGAATCGGTGTACCTCGGAAGCTTTATGTATATAACTGGTTCTATACTTCTATCGTTCTTATTTCAATCAGATCCATTAAAGCTTTAAAAGGTAAATAATAATTTATTTTTTCACCTTTAATTCATCGTGTGTAGCCTACGTATGTCGTCAGTGACTTATCCTTCTTCTTTTTTCTGATCGTAAATTAAACGTTTATTGAAAGGCGAAAATTTGGTACATGATGTATGAACTCAAATGAAAACCGACCAAAAAAAGAAAGAGAAGCCTTAAGCCAAAGAAGACGACCACTGTCGCAGCAGTGAATCCAACAAACCACAAACAAAGAAGGAAGAAAAATACCAGTAAAATTCCCTACCCACTTCCAAACCCGTCTCAATCAAACTCAAGGAGGTTGGAATAACACTTCTTTCCAACAAATGACAAACTGATCCAAGGAAATATCCTTAGAAATTCCTCTGTTATGCAACCAATAAGCCACCGTGAACTTTACTGAGTCAATAATGCCATCAAAATCAATACTAATATCTTGAAAGGTTCTATCGTTCTCCCTTTCCAAAGGAACCAAGAAATTGCAGCTGGAAGAACAAGAAACACCAAATCTTTTCTAGACATTTTACACCTACTAGGCCAAGAACAAACAAGTGATAAGAAGTCAGGAGGTGTGACTCATTTCAACGACCATTCATTAAGGAAAAATCCCCACACCGCCCAAGACACTTTACAATGAATAAGTAAGTGATTAACTGACTCTTCGTCTTTTACACAAAGATAACAATGGTTTACCCACTCGAAAGGTCAACCCCTCCTCACCATCATGTCTTGTGTCGAAATTTTCTCATATCCAGCAACCCACATAAAAAAGCTAACTTTTGTTGGCCACTGACTCGACCACAACCTCTTCTTTGGTATGAACCTAGTGGGATGAGTTACGGACTCACAAAGCAATTGATAGCAAAAATTTACAATAAAATATCCAATTGACTTTTCACCTGACCAAATTCTCCTATCTGTATCCAAGATATTTCCAGAAGTAAAATTGTCAAGTAAAGAAAGTAAAGATGTTAGCTCGATAAAATTGTCAGTGACTTATCCTATTTGACGAAGCCATATGTATTGTTTGTCAGATTTAGTTGCATGTCTGATTAACAGACAAAATAAAAAAGAAAGATTGATTGACGTGATGTGATATGATGCTAGGACTCATTGTATTATATTTTCGTGAATATAAATAAAGCTACCCACTGACCCACATGTTCCATGTATTCTCTATTTGCTAAGGGTATGTAAATATCAGTCCATATCATATGTTTTGAAGAAAGAAAAAAAAAAAAATTGTCTGTTGTTACTTCATCAGTCCATGTAGCGCCCCCAAAGCTAACAACTGACTAATCCAATATATTAACTAAATAAAGAGGCATTAAGGATCTAAATCATATACTTAAGCATTCAATTAAGAAATCTGCTACAAAACTTAACCCGAAAACTTGCCCCGCTCAGAAATATATATATACAAGAACTCCTCTCAAATGATACATATATAATAGTCATTTGGTTTACAAATAGAATATACAACATAATAAACATAGCCGAAGTTAACTAATGAACTCAACCCTTGAAGCCTTCGCTGCGTAACTCTGACCTGTCTCTGAAACTGAAAGCGGGAATGGGTGAGCACATCATCCCTAAAAGGGGTGCCCAGTAGAAATAACATTTAACTTTCAAGTAATCATTGGAATGATTTGAAAACAATTCATGTTTTCCCAAACCACTAAAACACAAGTTACACAACCAATTTCACAGAGGTAAACAATCATGTATATGGAACTAAATCCTTCTTCAAACAATGTATATATTGAGCGTCGACCAATTCTTTACACACCCTATTAGTTTATATTAGTGTCGACCAATTCCTTACACACCTATTACGCATAAAATCTCTAAAGTAAGTAGATATAAATGAAGGAGCAGTATCCTATATACCACAGATGGAAATTCTCATTTTCCAAACATACAAATGGAAATTCTTATTTCCCAAACAATTCATAAATACAAACAAAGCATTACAATTCCTTTCCAAGCAATGGAAAGATTAAAAGAATCAACAGTACTTTCGGAATTTAAAATAAAACAATGCATGGAATACACAATCAGGCAATGCATGAATTTGTTAAACATAAACTTCTGTACTAGAAAACAGCAATAATCACACAAGAGTTAAATGTAAATTCCCACCTCTTTTGATGACAAGCCACGCCTACCTCGAGATCCACGATCCACTGGTTCATCCTTTGAATCGATCGTTGTTAATATAGACGAACTGTTAATCACACAAGAACTCTAAGAATCTAGCCAAAATGGATCACACAAGAATCATACAAGTTTATCTAATGGTTCTAAGCCCATTTTAACAAGTCTAATGAATATCTACAACTTTGTAGAAGGAACCAAAGTCTAGTTCAGACCACAAGGGGTCCAAATTATCAAAATAGGATAAGTAGTCCTAAGCCCAAGTCCCCCAAAGTCAACTAACGGTCAAAGTGACGGTCAAGGGTCAACTAACAGTCAACGTCAGTCAAATGGTCAAAGTCATGTCCACAGTCAAAGGTCAGGTTTAGATCGGTCAACTGAGTCAAAACAGGTCAAGGAAGGTAACTCAGTAAGTCCATACGATTCGACTCAGTCAGATTTTTAAACATTAAAGTTAAATCTCGTTCTCTTTCAAGTGTAGAAAGTAGATCATTAGAACAGACAAGAAATTGTTGGCTTAATTCCTTTAATTCAGATGTTTTTACACTTGATCTTTCATCAGAGATCTCAAGTATAAAGCTTAAAAATATCTCGTTGGATATATCATCAATTGAGCAAACTGATCTTGCCGCACAGTCTTGTGGCACGTTAACTGGGCTCTTCTTTAGTTTTCGCTCTCGCTTAACTTTACTTTGGCTCATATCATATAGGTTGGATCTCACAAAATACAGATTGTTAGATCTTTTTGTGTTTGCCTGCTCTGATACCAATTGAAAAGACGAGGGTACCCAAATATACCTCAATCTAAAACTTTTCCACCAATAAGTCCTTTTCCGAAAGTGATTGTCTATGGACTGAGTCGAGACAATACAACTAATCGGTTCACACTTCGTGTGATCGTCTATGGATACGAGATCTAAACAATACAACAACGAAGTATGTTTACATGATAATAGGTCCGGACTTAACCAAACTTTAGGGATTGTCTATCAAGTAAAACAGGAATTAACATTTGTGCGATTTACTTTAGATTATAATAAACACAATTATAATTGCGGAAAATAAAAGAAAATGACACAGCAAGATTCTGTTAACGAGGAAATCGCAAATGCAGAAAAACCCCGGGACCTAGTCCAGAATTGAATACTCTCAGAATTAAGCCGCTATACAAAATCCAACCAACTTCGTATAGTTGGGACCAAGCAACTAAACCTATAGTTCACCTAATTTCCTCAGTATCCCTGCGCCTCCAACTTGCAGTAAGTCACGCACTTGGAACAATTCCTTTGGTTCGTATTCCAAACAGTAAAGGAACAACAAATCTGTTCGGTAACAACTCTTTTCAAACAACGTGATATGAGTCTGACAAAGGCTCTTCCGTTTAACCAATAAACTCCTTTGTCGGGTCCTTAGATCAATCTCTCAACAACTACCGAAGTAATTGTTAGACTATGCAATCAATACTATTAATCACAAAGAAGTGTATTGATGCCGATCAACTCAACTAATCAATCCAATCTATCACAAAGATAAACCGATTATAGTTGGATCCAAGTATTGTGCACACCAAAGATTATGAACCCAAAAAGTCTTATTGTCTTCAAATCTTCTTGGATCTTCAATCAGCACCTGTACACAATCAACTTGAATCTCTTGTGATCAATCACACACAGAACGGAGTCTGTTAACGTTGGATTATCAATAGACGTCTTTAGATCTACAAACAGTCTAAAGATCCCCGTCGAAACTTCGATCTAGTTTGAGTGAATCTTATATCAGAAGAGAAGATTCTCAAGCATAAACAAACTAGCTGCAATCAAAGTTCAACAACCGTTAGTCAATCAAATCAATTGAAAACTAAAATAAACTGCAATTATCTAGTTTCCCACCAACGGTACTAATAGAGCTTCTCAATCCCAAAGAAGTCTTTAAACTGAGCGGCCATAAGAGATTTCTCCTAATTAGGGTACTTTCCTCTCCGATAGGCGGCTCCACCAGTAACAACACAACTGAGGTAGTTTTGCTGGCTCTGAGGATTAGTTTGCTAGAAATGCAAACTTCAATATTTATAGACAACGAAGTTTGGACACCAAGGAATTTACAGAACCGAATATTCTCAAAGATATGCAATAAACACGAAATCGGTTTTCATAATTCCTGGAAATGCACTGTCCAAATATTGACCGAAATCCCAATAGAAAAATCTATAATCAGTAAATGCACATTACTAATTATTATTTTCTAAAGATATGCATTTAATTGCTAGAAATTAAATAGCATATAAAAACTAAGAAACCTTAATTAAAAGATTCTCAATTTATTTCGATCCTGGGGTTCTCCTTTAGCTATTAAGGAATATCTTTGAACAATTAATGATAAGAGTTACTGCACATGTTCAAAGTATGCCGACATCTTTACTTTGCAAGTCCTTTTTCATACTTACAATCTTGGAAACGATTTGCCACACTTCAAAATGAATTTAGAATTGGTTCATCTGACTTCCAAAAACTATGTGATTGATCATCCTATCAAATCACCGATCATGGGTTTCATGGTTCTACCAAAACAAGTTCGGTTCTACCTCCATGTGAGTACTGTGCATAGTCACGCTAGTTACAAAAACTCGGTTGACTAGGTACTAGGATCGGTTCCCCACATACTTATGGTAACTACCTGTATTTGGTGCACATGTCCATAGGATCGGTTCCCCCATCTTCTAAGAACTTGTTTCACATGTTCATAGGATCGGTTCCCCCATCTACTAAAAACGTGTTGCACCTCTTACAAGGAGCGATTCCCCTCTTGTAAATTTGTTGCACCTCTTACTAGGATCGGTTCCCCAATGGCTAGATAAAAGTTGTTATTTACAAGGAATCGATCATACCATCTTGAGTGATTACTTAAGATCGGTTTCACTAATAAAAGTCATACCAATACATAAGTCAGGCCTTGTGAATAGTTTTACCAAGATACATAAACAAGTTTATGAGCAGTTATACTTAACACACATATTGGTAATTCAAAATAGATTTGCAATGAATAACAATACCAATAAGCCTAGCGATTTCCCTTTCGATTTACAAAACAAGTTTATGAACTTACTTCCTTTAAACGAATGTAAAACATTATTTCCTAGGATGAAATCTTCACTCATACCCATACAAAATCACAATAACATTCATATGATCATGTCGATGTCTTATATACAAAGTTTAATGGTTAAGCAATAAACCTCGTATTGTATTCCTTAATACTATTTCTAACTAGAGTATCATACACAGCTTCGCAGTTATGTTTTCAATATGCACGACTTGAAAGATACGTTAGGGAATGAAACAGTTCAAGTCAAATATTACTAACCTCAAGAGGAAGGATGATGTTGTCGTTGTAGCTCCATACTTCTTCACATTCTTCAAGTCTCCATGTTATACTTGTAAGTCTCATATCCTAACACTTTCAAGCTAACCTATACGAAGTTGACTCTAGTATATAATCAAGCAACTCAATAAATGAGTTTTGATTCACTAAAATATGACAACCAAACTTGACATACCAACGCTTGGTGGGTTCAACCGAGCTATGCTCTAACAGATTGAATCTGAATATGTCCATGAATCAAACTGGAGAACCTCTGAAGTTTAATGATTCCAGAGAACAATGACATCCCAAGTGGATTATGAGAATGCACACGAGTCAATGGAAATATCATGCGAGCATATTGATGATTAATTTCATATACACTTGCTTAAGGAAATAGAGCAAGATGAGATTGAACCAAGCTCCTTGTTGCTTAATGTCAACGAAGAGCATATTTGGCCTATACAATCCAGGTAGAACTTGGTTCTTTGACAAATATACATGTATTTGGTGTGATAGTGCTAACCAGCCAAGTGTAAAGCCTATTGGACATACATGATTAATTTGTCACAAAGCATAATGAGAAGAAACAGTCTTAAAGTATAAAGACTCGCCTTGTGGCGTGAGGTTTTTCACAAAGCTCTGGAATTGTTCTCTTGTAATGAGCGTTATAGCGTTCCGCTACTTCGTTAGCTTGGTAATATCAAAAGGACTTGAAATGACGCATATGTATGTGGTTGTTACGTATCTCTGAAAGAATCAAGAGATAGCAAATATTTACAAAAGTACTTGATAGCCTTTTGTTGCCCAAATAAAGTGACTCTAAACCACAGAGTGCGTTTACAGTTAGATAGAACGCTCACTTATAGACTGAAGCAATCAGGCGGATGTGGTATACCCGTCTAAGTGGCTATTTGATTTGGAGGGGATAGACAAGTAAGTTATTTTTCCTTGCGTATTCATAAGAAAGTTCCTGATTTGGAATTGTAGCTATCTATGTCGATAGTACAGACATGATGGGTACTCTTGATGTAATAAGAGACCTTAAAAGCTATTTGAAATCCGAATTTGAGATGAAAAATCTGGGGAAAGCTCGATCGAATATTGAGCTTGTGGTATATTTTTCCAACAGTTTGCATATGTCTAAAGTTGTCAGGCAATTTAACAAGGACATGCATCCTGCTAGCACTCCCATGATTAGTCGAGTTTCAAATGTACATAAATGACCAATTCGTTTAAAGGAAGATGACGAAGTTGTGTCGGGAGATAAACTTTCCTTATCTAAGTATAATAGAAGCATTATTGTACTTAACATAATGTACTCGACCAAATGTTAGATCCTCAGTGAACTTGTTAGCTAGATATAGCTCAGCGCCAACGCAACATCATTGGAATGGTATAATGAATGTAATCATGTACTTAAAAGTAACAATTGACATAAATTTGTTTTATCCCTGCAAAGACATAAAAAAGGAAAGCTAAACAAACTGCAATCCAAAGGTTGTTGATTATGAAGGAACAATAATCTCTTCTCCAACGAAAGTAATCAGGAGGAGATATGGTAGACTATTTTCCAAGTCATTACCGATATTCAGTTCGAAAAGTACATGACTTAAGGAACTGTCTGGAACAACTCTGAAAGTAATCAGGGGGAGATAGCGACATCAGGGGGAGGATCCAAGGATATGATGTCGACATACTTTACTTCGAAATTGAAGCTGTGTTGTACTCTTTTTCCCTTCGATCGAGAATAGTTTTTCCCAAAGGGTTTTGTTACTTGACAAGGTTTTTAGCGAGACAACACTAAAAACATTAAATATGTTGAACGTTGAAGACATAAAGATCGCGTTGATATTACTAAAAATATCTAAATCAAAGAAATGAAACGCGATAGTCTGTTAAGCAACGTAACTTCCAGAATCAACAACATGGTCTTATAAACATTCAAGTCACAAAAGTAAAGTGTGATACACTCCTTTTGACTGCATTAGACTAATGAAAATTGTCTGACATCATGGGGAGCATCTAATGGTGTGTTGAACTATTTTCCTTCACCGAGGTTGTTTTTTCCCACAGGGTTTTGTTACTCGGCAAGGTTTTTAATAAGACAACAACAAACACCGGGAATGTAATTTCCCAGCTAAGGCTATTGTCTTTCCCATGAGGATTTTCTGCCTTACGAGTTTTGAAGCAACTAGTCAACTTCAACGGAGCAAGGTGATCATCTGCAACGAATCACCTTTACTTGAATCTGTCACGTTGTACTCTTTCCCCTTCGTCTAGGTTTTATCCCACTGGGTTTTCCTTGTCAAGGTTTTAATGAGGCAACATATTCGAGTCCAACTATGTTTTCTAAGTTTGCTTAATATTGTACTCTTTGTCTTTAGTTCAGGTTTTGTCCCTCTGGGTTTTCCTGACGGAATTTTAACGAGGCAATTAACTTGGACTCATCGATCTTTGAAGATCGTATTGCATGTGATGAACTACATGTAGAGTACGAGACAACATGTGAAGAGTTGTACCAAGGTTTGTCCCACTAGGGTTTTCCTTGTCAAAATTTTAATAAGGCAATGGACTTCGGCACAAGTCATCAAGGAGAACGACATTTGAAGAACTATATGTGAAGCACTATGTATATAGTTTTGTTATTGAACTGCACAAGGGGGAGTGTTACAGGGCCTACGGACCATGGATGCGCGGTCCAACTAGATTCTTAGAGTTGTATATAAAGGAAACTATGTAATGCTTCTACCCTAATCTCCTGATAAGATTATTCTTCTCTTTCCTCTTATCTTTCCTTGTTTCATCTGTAATTCTCCTTAAACACAAAATAATTTTTTTTGCGTGTGAAGTGTTATGGGATGGGACCATTCCCATGTTGAGAAAGGAGCGAAAATGACTTTCCGGTGAAATATTTTACTTACTTACACAAGATCGAAGGCCCCATTTGTTAAACTTTCTTGGTATAAAATTTAGTATATAAAAAAAAACATTACTAGAAAAGAGAAAATTTGTGTGAAAGGCTCGGCTGATCTTGTGGGTATGGATGATGATATGTTTCACTTAGTCCCCTGAAATAATATATTGTTTCATTTGGGAAGGTGTTGTAAACTAGATTTATGTTGAAGTGATGGTTGTTTATTGCTTTTGTTTTTCTTTTTCAACTAATAATATATAATTCTTTTTTCCTAAAAAAATCTGGGGTTTTTAGGGGCGACTCCAAAAAAATTAAGGGCGACACAAAAAGACAAAATAGGTTGAAAATACTTATATGTCTCTTCATAATCGGTAGTTTAGTTTTTTTTATCTACCGATTGCAAAATCTTATTTTTGGGGCTACTCTATATTCGGTAGTTATATGAACTATTTTGACTACCGAATATGGTTGGATATTTGCAAAGAGAGCCAGGATAATCGGAAGTCAGGATAACTTCATTTACTACCGATTATAGGCTCAACCAAAATTCAAAAAAAAGAGGATTTTGGCAAAATCTCATTTTGGGGCTACTCTATATTCGGTAGTTATATGAACTATCTTGACTACCGAATATGGTTGGATATTTGCAAAGAGAGCCAGGATAATCGGAAGTCAGGATAACTTCATTTACTACCGATTATAGGCTCAACCAAAATTAAAAAAAAAAGAGGATTTTTGCAAAATCTCATTTTGGGGCTACTCTATATTCGGTAATTATATGAACTATCTTGACTACCGATTATGGTAGGATTTCGGCAAAGAGGTCTACTGTATAATCGGAAGTCAGGATAACTTCATTTACTACCGATTATAGGCTCAACCAAAATTCAGAAAAAAAAAAGGATTTTGGCAAAATCTCATTTTGGGGCTACTCTATATTCGGGAGTTAAATAATCTAAATTCACTACCGATTATGGTAGCATTTTAGCCAAAGGTCTACTTTAATCGGGAGTCAAGATAACTTTATTTACTACCGATTATAGGATAATCAAAATTCAAAAGATAGAGGATTTTATTTTGGGGATACTTTATATTCAGAAGTTATATAAACTAAATTGACTCCCGATTGTGGATTAACTTCCCGATTGTAAAGTTATCTACCGATTGTAAAGGGTAGTTTGGCCATTCAAAAAAAAGGGAGATAAGGGATTGCTACATTTTACGTTTGGGTGACCTTTTTTGTCTTTTTGTGTCGCCCCTAAAAATGCTAGGTAAAAAAAGAGCTTTGAAAATGTACCCACAGGCTCATCTTCTAGAACCCACATTGTTGTCCAACTGTATTGCAGTAACCCTTCTGGTTATGCAAAATTTGAATGGTCAATCATTCATCTCACACATCTATTATGTAAAATGAAAATAATGAGTAGTTGTAGAGTTAGGATACTTTTGGCATGACACATTTCCATTTTCTTACTTACATCATTTTGGGATATAACTTTTCCTAGTTAGTTAGTGTTTTTTATTTCTCGAATTTTTGTGATGGTTTTTCTCTTAACAGTTGATTTCATTTTAAATCATTTAGGGATGGAATATTGTCTAGTTAGACAATATTCCAATTCTTGATGAAGCATAAACTTGGAGTGAAAAGGCCAGAAATAAGATGCTGGAGTAAACTAATCATGGTACTTAGATTTTTCTTTAGAAAGTCGGTTCATGATTTTATAAAATTGAAACAATAAAAACAACAATGATAAGAGAGGTGAGTAAAATTTTAGTTTGGTTAAGATTTTATGCGGAGAAGTGAGTTACCAATCCAATGATGGTTTTGGGTGAAAATGGAGTGACGCTACAATGTCTGAAAGTACATTTTAATGATTACCCTTTGGGGAAAAAATTAAATGATCAATCTCACACATCTATGTTGTAAAAAAGAAAATACAAGTAGTTGCCGAGTTATAATGTTTTTGGCATGGTATATTTTTCCTAGTTGTTATTTGAATCATTCTGGAAAATATCTTAGCCTAGTTGGTCAATAGTTCATTATTTGATGAAGTGTAAACTTGGAGTGAAAAGGTCATAGATAAGATATTTGAGTAAACTAATTTTATAATTAGGTTTTTCTTTGGGGATTTTTTTTTTTTTTTTTGATACAAAGAACCTTTTCATTAATGGGAGTTCAAGGTTACAATGGGTTTAAAATCAAAATTAAGAAAATACAAATAGACATACCGTACAAGTTTACCAAGAAATCCGACAAGAGAAAGAGAAGGATTACCGGTGTAGAACAAATACAAGCATGAATAAGAACCGATCAAGTCGGAGAAAGAATGGTTTTTCTCGGAAGTGTATTCCAACCATTTTGTTTGTTTTTCTTCTTCATAAAGATGTGCTCCAAAAGTTGGAGTGATTTGCTCAAATTTCTTAAAACTTGTGATGGAGATTTCGTCGTCAAAAGCATTATTCATGAAGATTCCGTCGCCGGATAAATAGATGATGAAGATTCCGGTAAAGATTCCGTCGCCGGAACTAACAATGATGAAGTTTTCGTCATTGAAAAACATCCCAAGTGATCTTAAAACCCATGAAACAGAAGAGCGACCATTAAAACCGAGATAAACCTCTCTAATAGAGGAGATAAAAACACCATAAGGGTGTACAAAACTTACCAATAAGTAAGAGAAAACCACGATAAAAACTAACTAATAACAAAGATCTAACCTAAGACAAGAAAAGGGAAAGAAAATCCCGCCCAGATCCGGCCCCAAAAGGACCAGATCTGAGCCGAAAATAGTTACCGGGTGAAGAAAACCTTTTTTCTGTTGAACTAGCGAGAGAGGAGAGAGGGTATCAAAAGAGAGATAAAATATTTTGGTGAGTCGATTTCATAACTTAGAAAAAAATAAAAAAAAATGCAAATAACATCGACAGGAGAGTTGGAGAGGGGAATAAACTTTTAGTTTGGTTGAGGATTTATTTCGAGCAGTTATTTACCAACCAATCGATGGTTTTGGTTGGACATCCACATGAGGTTGGCTTGTCAGATATTAATTACTTCCCATTCTAGAATGTTTCAACAGATTAAAAACACATTCGTGCTATTTGGCTAGTGTTGTATCTAAGCTTTCTAGAGTATTAGTGAAACACAATTTATCGCATATCTTCTAAATTAAGTCCTATCCAACCAGCAAAAACTTTTCACGGTTCGCAACATAGGGAAAAGGATTTGTGAATCCTAAAACCATTGGTAAACATGAATGATCAGTACTTCTACTTCTTCGGGTTGTTGTTGGGTTTTTTTTTCTTCCGTTTTTGACAAAGTGAGGTACTATTTCAAGATCAATTTACTCACGTTAGGATGCCAAGGAAATTCTTTTAGCCATGCCAGCCGCATAAAACCAGACAATTGATTAAAGAAAATATTAACGATCTAAATTTCTAATCAACATATTCCATTAACTGTTTAACCGACCATATTTTCCCTCTTAAGAGCCTTGACAAACTAAGCTTCCACGTTGAACGGTAATGAAATCCTCGCTTCTTATTGGCCAATATGCCTTTTCTAATGCAGAAATTATGGTGTGGACATTTGGCAAAAGTCTATTGGTCGGAATATTAAAATTTCGGTTACACTTTGTTTACATCAAGTATTTAACCGTTCGTTAATAACGCCGTCGACAAAAAGGTAGGTGGAAAACACTTCCGTCAAAGTTTAAACCTAATTAGTTTTGTTACACCGTGTTTACACCAATACTTAACTGTACGTTAATAACACCATCACAGGTGGACAATACTTCCGTCAAATCATGGAAAAGTCTTCCAACTAGGAAACTAAATATTACAAGGAAGTTCCCACACTTTTTTTGGATTTTACACAGCCTGCAACTCCAAACAAAAGTTATTACTTGATGTTAACGGCTAAGATTGTCTTACCTTTACGGAGGTGTCGTCAATCATAACGGGGGAGTTTGAGAACATTTTCTACAGGAGAATGATGAAGTAGAGCGAATCTCCATTTGTACTGTTGGGAACTGATCATTGGCGGTTTAATGTTCTAATTCTCAACTTCATATATTGTGAGTTTACAAGTTTTGTCATGTTTTTGATTTTCGGTTATATTATGTCAATCAAATATTAGGAGGGTTTTGGCTCTTGAATTCCACACTTTTATTTCTGGAGAAATTCATTATCCCAAGGTCTTCTGGGAGAGCGAACTTCTTATGTCTTATTGCCATGTTCTAATTTCTATGCATTATTTATGAAATTTGAATAATCGAATTGCGTTGACAACTCTCATCTCATCTTGAATTGAAGTGGAAGGTTGGATTGTGGTCATGTACCCTCCTTCCCTTTTCACTATCTACAGACTTATAGCCTAGGTAAAAATAAGTTCTCATGTTTAACGGTGAGGAAATCTACGTTTCTATTGGTTGAAATAAGGCTTTTCTTAAATAAGAGTTTCTGTGAGGACACTTGGCAACGTATGATTGTTTTAAAATTACAAACCTAAAAGGAAAAGTTAATTTACCGTGTAGGGAATTTTATGAAAGTCCAAATTCAATTTGGAAGTCGAGTACCTACGTACCATGTTCGGACTTTTTTTCCCAAATTAATACATAAAGGGAAAGAAGAAAAAAACACATATTAGTTTCTACAAATATAAAAGGAAAAAATAAATAAGATCTGCATATATTTCATTTTTTTTCTTCGCCTGTTTAATTTATTCGGTCCGTCACACCAAATCATCGCCACGTGGCGGGCGAAACCCCGCACACACTAAATCAAAAATACATTGACACGGTGCGGGGCGCGGCGAAGCCCCGCATACACCAAATTAAAAGAAAAAAATGCCCATTACATAACACGGGCACAAATCTAATCATAATTAATTAACTGAAAGTAAGTAGGATTAGAGGGATCTTGCTAAAAGACTTGCCAAGACCCACTCTTACTAGATGGAAGTGAACGTTTAATTTGAGCTTAAAAATCCTTTTCTACTTCCCTCCAAAACCGAGTCGTGATTGTCTCGGGTTTTCATTTTTCTTTATAGTATTAATAACTATTCCCAATGTTTCTAAAAGATAAGTTTGTTTGGTTTTGCACAAAAATTAAGAAAAATAATTATTGTATTCATTTTTTCATACTTTTTCCTAATATGTCTTTGGTCCCGTTCATTTGATATTACAGAAAATGGAGAGATATGTGCTCCCCTTTTTGTGATAAAAGATAAAATGAAGAGAGAGATGTGGTCCCTCTATGGGTAGATTAGTAAACCTATAACATTTGACTTTCCATTTATGAAAACAAGCCTATCTTTTTGACATACCCAAATAAACAAACTATGCATATATCTTTTAGAAACGGAGGAAGTAGTCTTTTTGCTTTTCAATTATCACTTTTCACTGTTTAACTACAAAATGTAAACCCCGCATATAGTTTGCTTAGATTCGACTCAACGTTAAACATGGATCATCTTAGTGGAATCTCATACCTGAACCCTTACTAGATAGAAAACATATAGTGTGGCAGAAAATTCTTGCAGTTTTCCGTGTTCGTGGAGAATTTACTCATGTATATTGGACAATTGGAACCCTGACTGATGGTTAAAGTCAGCTGCATGTACCTACCATTCGGCTATTTATGTGCCGGTTGTAAAATCTTGCATGAAAATGTGATAATTACAAAAGCCAGTTGATTTGAGCTATCTTTTTCACCCAAGAAAGCAATTGGTTGATTTTATCATAAATTTGAGCGAAGTGTGAAGTGTCATGGGACAATTTCCATCTTTTTTATGTGCGTGTGATTATTTCCAAGAAAGCAATAATGTGATTATTGCTTTCATCTTTTTTATGTGCGTGTGAAGTGTCATGGGACAATTTCCATGAATTTGGAATTATGAAGAAAAAAAACGAAAAAATGACATTCCAGTGGAAATATATTGCTCTGTTCACCGGATCAAGACCCTATTTGTCGAACTTTCTTGTTTGAATAAACACAATTTATTTTTTTCGTGTCATATTCTATATTACGATTCAAAATAAAATCCAACTTACCAACACTACAGGAGAATGGGACATTGACCTTATATCTCTCTGGTTCAATAAAGAAGACCAAGCTGCTATCCAGAATACAACCATCAATTCTCACAAGGAAAATAAAATTGTTTGGAGCCTTATTGATAATGGTCATTTCATTGTCAAATCCCTAGCTATATGACAGGAAGATTAATGATAAGTACAAAGAAGACATCCACAATCCAGCTTGGAAAAAGATATGGAGTCTTGACACCTCCCATCCATACAAATGTTCATTTGGAAGTGTGCTCATAGAATCCTACCTACCAATGCCAAAATTCCAAGCATCCTTAACTATATTGATCCAATCTGCAATCTCTACAAAAGTGCTAAAGAAGACATAAACCATACTCTCATCTCTTGTCAATATGCTTCTGAGGTGTGGATAAACCTTTTTGGTCCACATCATCAATGCTTTAGTGCTGATACCAACTTCAATGCTGGATTAATTCCTGGTTTCATCCTCAAAGTCATCTAAAGGACTGGATCCCAACCTTTGCTACCATCCGTTGGTTCCTCTAGAAAGCCAGATGCGAAATCGTGTTCCAGAAGATTCAACCTTCTGATATTCATACTACCAACATGATTAAGCAACACCTTTGCTCCTACAACAGAGTCATGCATAACCAAAGTCATATCCTGAATAATCTGTACTACCAAAGACTTGATCATGATAACATTGACAGAATTACTAATGACCATAGGCAGAAATTTGGTATCATAATCAGCATAAGTTCCATGATTTATCCTAACATGGAAGGACATGCTGGATCTCCATTCTATACTAACTTTGCTTTCATTGCGATGTCTTATTCAGGAATCTGTGTGGGAGCAAAAAAAATCAAAGATTGTACCTCTGAAGTCAATAGAGCCAGGAGAGGAGCAGAACTAGTAGTCAGCTGGGCTAAAGAGTTGCAAAGAGCTAACATAGACTTTCAAGTTGAAGATGATGCGACTTTGAAGGAGCTGGGAAATGAGTACAAATCAGAAGTGCAAGGAAGATTCAACCTGGGTTACCATCAAATGAAGGATGTGAATTTTGAAGTAGTCTCTTTTGTCTTGGGAAAGCTGATCAAAATCTCTAAGGATCAGAACATTATGGAAGTCAACCTAGCTAGTTTAACTACACACTCAAGCCATTTAGACAATTTCAATTTGAAAGGTCCAATCTTAATGTTCTTATTTAACCATCTTCAACCTGTAAAAGTAAACGCAAATGACATTGCTCGGGATTTCTCCCAAAGGTCTATGCATGATGCTTGAGGCAGCTCTGCAGGCCAGTTTGTTTCGGTCGAGTAACTACCTTCTGGTAGTGCACTCTTTTCTTATAAAAAAGAAAGATTCAGAATAAAATTGTATTAGAAAAGGAAAAAATGTTACTCTTTCCCCTTAACCTACAGATTATGGGAGGTAATGAATATTTTTTCCCGTGGATAAAACAACCTTAAATAAAGTGATAATGTGACAGTGTACAGTTTTAAATTTTAAATCCATCCGAACATCCCCCTCTTCAAGATGTAAAGTCTCTACTGATGTTGTGGTCATCGGATAATGATATGTATCACTTAATCTCATTAAACAATACACCCTTTCATTTGGAAGGGTGTAGAAAGCTAGATTTATGCTAAATATAAGGTTGTTTTCTTTTTCTCAATCAATATATGATACTTGGAAAATGTTCCATAAGCTCATTTTCTATAACCCACACTTTTGGAAGATGACATTTGATTTATGACGTTTAACTACACTAGTTCAACAGATTTAAATGATCAATCACACATATCTATGACATAAAATGAACATACTGGGTAGTTATGGAATTATAATGCTTTTCGCATGATACATTTTTCATATTTTTTCTTTAAATCATTTTGGGAAGTAACTTAGCAGTATTTTTCGTATCTCAATTTTTTTTGATGAAGTGCACACTTGGAGTGAGAAAGCTAGAGAATTAAGATATTGGAGTAAACTAATTATTGTTGGAATTTGCCCATTTTACTTCAGCTGTGAGGTATTTGTTGTCTATTCTCATGCTAATATGCTCCGCTCTCTACCAGCCACCTCACTAGGGTTTCTGGTTCTACGCTTGGATTGTAGTTTTCGTGATTAGTTCTACTTACGATTTGGATTTGGATTTGGATTTGGAGCGTGAATGGAAGTTTCGTAGAATGTAGATATATTAACTTATGTAGAAGTCCATCTAGTTAATATTTCATTGATGTACTTCATATAATGTAACTTTTTGTGATTGCTAATCAAAAATTCAACTCTCTAATTATCAACTGAGACCAGGTTTGCGGGTCCTAAACTTTGTCCAAAGCATCCTATTTGGAGATTGGTTAGTGTTATCCTTATTTTCATTAATCTAGAATCTTATATTATTATAACTATGGTCTATTTATGCGGTTTTGAGTTTTAATTGTCATTTTCCACTGTTAAATTACAAAATGAATTTGTTACGAGGTTTAAATCCATCTCACTACCTAAAATATGTACTATCTCTTTTTCTTTTTTTTCAATTATCACTTTCCACTATTTAATTACAAAATGTAAACCCAACAAAAAATTGTTGTACCAAAGCCATATCAGGCTCAAATGAGCAGAAGCTCAAGAAGAAAAACTGAAACTAGAAGAATTTACAAAAGAAAAAATAAAATGAAGAAAAACCAAAAAATATCAACGCTTTAATTTTCTTAGCCACTTCTTCTTTCTTCAAAGTCTTTGTCAAGAAAACTTTTTGGTTACATTCATTCCAAATCATCCAATATGTCGCTGGAAGGATGTAATTAACTCCGTATAATCTTTACATCATTTTGAAACTGCATGAAATTCCATTCTTTACATCATTTTGAAACTGCATGAAATTCCATTGACAACAAGCTTCAAATAGAGATGAATGTTTATCCCATGTAGGGACGGACTTAGGATTTTACCTAAGGTAGGGGTAGTTTTCTATATTCGTAATAAAGGCGGTTAAAGGTCGCAATTCTTTCCTGATAGTAACAAATGAGATTAGAATGCTTAAACTTCTTTATCCATTTTATAACTATATATATATTCAAAACTGATATTAAAATGCTTGGTAATGCTATAAATCTTCAAACCCGTAGTAAAATCAGCGAAATCAAATTTTTAATCATAACATATTAGTATATTACATAGTAATGGTAGTTATAGTAGTCTTGGTAATAAAGTTAAGATATTCATTCAATAGCATTTTCAAGTTGGCTGGTGCCTGGTAATGAAAATCAAATCGGCAGTTTATCCTATGGTCTAACAACAACAATCTACTAAATATTTATACTAGACTGATGGGAGAATTTGGAATATGTCCCGGATTCACTAATTGAGTTGGGGAGTTGGGAATCCGTCAAAAAAGTCCGTTAAGTAGTCAATATAGGCCATTGACTGGTCAAAACGAGATATCGTACCCTGATAAAATTACGAGTACACCCATATCAGTTCTTCTTCATCATCATGTTTATCACTTTATCTTCATTATTAAACGGGCAACCATGACACAAATGGTAAACCTTCATGTGCATCTTAAATTGACAACTCAAATATGATTGTTCCATCTTCTTGTGACAAATCAAACCTTTATTGGACTTTAAACACTTTTATGAATAATCCCTAATTGATGATGGAGCCCTAAAGATTTAAATCAATGAATTATGAGTTGAAACTCATAAAACTAAAATTTTAAACCATTTTATACCATCAATGAGTACCCATTAATTAATTTGATAAGCGCAAAAACAGTAATTTTGTATATTGCAATTAGCTTGAATCAGTAAAGAAAAACATTTAAATCAACAACATAAGGAAAAGATTTAGATTTAAATTTCTCAAATCCATGGAGGGTCTGCAAAGTTACACAAGTATAATAAGTTGAAATCTTAGCAAGAATGTCTCCGATTCTAGCCAGTACTATCATAAACACATGCTTAACTTAGTTGCAGACATTTCCAGTACAACAAGGTTTAGTTATAAAATTTCAATCTCAGTTCTTTCATAATATACATGCACCTTCAATTATGGATTTAGCTTCGATTGTAGAACAGAAGAGGAGAGACCAAGCAATAAATAATCCATTTATTGTTTTTTAGAGGAGGAAAAAGAGAGACGGAGATGACGAAAGAATGAGATACAAAATTAGGTTAATGAAAGGTGAAGGGATTAACAGTCTTTTGTTCATACATATGAAACCATATGTTTGCCATCTTGACTATTTAACAATAGTTTTAGAAGGTTAGGACATATTCACTAATTTTTACAGTTACGGGAAAGATCCCAACTCAATTGGTGAATCCGGGACGTATTCCTAATTTTCCCTTGACTGATTTTGGGCCAAATTCAGGGACATACTATAGCCTTGGTTAGACCCATCCCTGAGCCCATGCCCATCCCATTTTTTGCATACAATGTCCTAAATTTTATAAGTAAATTTTAAATGCCAAAAGAGACGATTTAATCCTCCATTATGCTCAAGAGAAATACCACAAAGACAAGAACAAATGATTCCTCTTTTCAACACATTATTTATTGTAGGTAATCAGTTGAGAGGTCCTTTGCAAATGAAAAAACTGATTTTAGTTGGTAAAGAGTTGTTCCATATTACCTTTTTGGGAAACCAAGGTTCCTTTTCGATAAAATTATTTTCCTCCAGCAATCACCAATAGTAGTCACGAACATTGAAATTCTTCTTGTTGTTTTTTTTCTGAAATCAAAAAGTAGAGTTAGGTACACTATTGAGGAAAGATGATGCACCAAAAATTTTCAACAATCCAACAGATTCATTAATTTGCGAGTCATTCAGGTTCCTCATGAAAAGAGAGGCTCTAGTTAGTATTTTTAAAACTTGAGCAATGATTTTCTTTAATTTTACTCTGAAGGAAAAATTTGAACATCTTAGGGGAATCTGGTAGTTGAACCTACTAGAGAGAAAACATATTTTTATATAATACAAAGAAATTGTTTGCATTTTTCATGTTTTAGGAGGATTTTCTCATTCATATTCATCCAAACGTCATACCAGAAAAATATCGTACTGTTGTATTCAAAGATGAAAATGCAATTGGACTTCAAAATTTGGATACGCTTTTTAAAGCCTCTCCAAATGCTGCATCCATATGGTTATTTGATAGGGTTGGTATGCCACTTAGAATTTGTATTCCCATACTTGTGGATAGCCAGCTGCTTCCGTAAAGGATTCATGTCTATGATAATCTTTCAAAGCCACTTCATTAGCAAAGCTTGATCATATGATGCAATTGCTTTATGCTTAGACCTCCATACTTTTTGGATTTTGCTACATCAATCCAATCCACTAAGGGATATTTCTTATCATCGTCACCGTTATTCCAAAGAAAATTGCACATGATTCTCTCAAGCTTATGAATGACATTCATCAGTGCTTAAAAAATAGAAAAGTAACAAATGGGCAATGATGAAAGAACTGAATTTATCAAAGTGAGTTACCTCCTTTTGTTAGATCTTTGGATTTCCAAATAGCAAGGCGAGATTCAAATCTTTCAATGATTTTGTTCCACTTTGGATTGTACTTGTGGGAATCTCTAATAGGCATGCCAAGATAAGAAGTAGGTAGAGACTACACTTTGCACCCCCTAGAGTCTGCAAGAGAACTGATGTTTGTACATCCCCGACAAGCATAATCGAAGTTTTGTGGAAGTTCCCTTTCAAGCCTGAGATTATTTTGAACCAAATCAAAATATTGCGAAGGTTGGAGATGTTGTGTTGATTATGTTGCAGAAAAGCAAGGGTGTGATCGACAAACTGAGGTGTATGACTTTGGCTCCTCCTGGGACTATTTCGAAACATTTGAATCAATGAGTTTTCACATCTTTTTTAAATATTAGATTTAGAAATTCAGCAGTGAGAAGGAAAAATAATAGAGATACATGATCTCCTTGATGATGACCCTTGGATCTTTTGAAACGACCATTAGAAGATCCATTGATGAGCACTAAAAATTTGACGTGAAATATAAAAGCTTAAATCCACCTTCTCCAGACAATTTCGAAGCCCCTTCTTTGCATGACATAGTCTAAGAATGACCAAGCTACGTTATCATAAGCTTTTTAGAAATCAATTTTGCATAAAATACATGTCTGGTTGAATCTTTAAGAAGAATTGATACATTTATTAGCAATAATTGCTCCATCCATGATTTCCCATCCTCCACCTAGGCTGATTGTTGGTGGCTACTGATTTTAGGAAGAACTATTTTTAGTCTTAATGCGATGACTTTAGAAATAATCTTGTTAATGCTACTCATAGAGTGATTTGTCGAAATCACTGATAAACTCCCAGTCTTGCACTTTGGGAATGAGAACAAGAAAGGTAGATTTAAGTCTCTGATCAATCATTTTTTTAGTGGAAAACTCATTAATCACTAGGAGTATGTCATGTTTCATGAAGTCCCAAGACATACTGATAACGAATATGGACATGCCATCGGGACCGTACCAAGTGCTTTATCCTACGCTATATCTGTTAGAGCTCTATAAACTTCATAAAACTCACACTCACTAAACCATTTTGTCGTCATTCGGCACCTTCACACGTTGGTGGAATACTGCAAATACGTTTTTTTTCCAAAGATTTCGAATGTGGTAAGTTTTATGTTTACAAATGCAATTGTTAGTTTTATTTAGATTCAATTTTTAGTTTTAGATACAAACTTTAATTATGACCATGTTGTATTAGATCATTTAATGTAATTTAACTTTTGGTTGATAAATGAAAATCTACTTTTACATTTATGCTTAAGTTAATAATTAAGGAATTAAAACATATAAACTGGATTATATTTGGGAAACACTCTTAAAATCTCATAACAACTTCCATATTGGAAGTTGTTATTGCGGTTGATGCGGAGGCACTCCACCCGACACCTTTGTTCAAGATTCATCAAAGTTTCACTACTCCTCATGTTTCGACATGTTTTCCTTATAAAATTAACATTCTTAGAGATTAAGTTGAACAGACCATTCAACACCATCGCATCACGATTGTTGAGGTTCGTTGTTTCTTCTTCAAATTTAATAAATATGTTTTCCTAAAATGACATGGCTTGGTGTGCGCCACCAATGATGGGACGATCAGTAAACAAAACAAAATTGAAAAAACGGGGGTCTAACAACCACACCCAATATTTCGCTTAGCAATCTGTATGGACAAACTCCAATATAATTTCAAAAGAATCAACTAGACAGTCAGACTCAATCAATGGAAATATATCCAAGAGTTGTATCTCTGTTTCTCAATGTAATCAGCAAATCAAACAGATGAAAATCCGTGAGCCTGATTATTATGGGAAACAACTTGAAAGGTACCAAAGACCAATGTTCAAGTGTCAATCAATTTATATCAATAACCAAAGGTTGGATTATCTAATTGATTGAACTACGCACAACCTGTGATATTTCAATTATATAAACAAATATAACCAGATTTGAACACCACACTGTATTAAGCCGCTACAGACACTAGCCTACTCCAAGTTAACTTCGGACTGGAATGTAGTTGAGCCCTAACCAATCTCACACTGATCAAGGTACAGTCGCGTTCCTTACGCCTCTGAATCCCAGCAGGACTCTACGCACTTGATTCCCTTAGCTGATCATACCCACAACTAAGAGTTGCTACGACGCAAAGTCGAAGACTTGATAAACCAATCTGTCTCACACAGAAAAGTCTATTGAATAGATAAATCTGTCTCTCACAGATAAACCTATGAGTTTTTCTTCCGTCTTTTGATAAATCAAGGTGAACATGAACCAATTGATATACCGTACTTATATTCCCGAAGAACATCCTAGAAATATCAATCACCTCATAATAATCTTAATCGTATGGTAGAGAAATTAGATATTGTGGAATCACAAACGATGAGACGAAGATGTTTGTGACTACTTTTTATCTTGCCTATCGGAGAATAAATCTTGAGCAAATCTTAGAGAAGATAATACTCAATACGATAGAAAATAACAAGATCAGAACACGAACCTACAGAGAAAATAGTTGGGTATGGCTTCACAATTTCAATAAAGTCTTCAAGTCATTAACCTACAGGGTTTCTTGGAAAATCTAAGGTTAAAGGTGAATCGACTCTAGTCTCCACTAGTATCACACAGGAGGTGTGCGGATTATGTTTCCTAGTTGCTAGAGTTCTCCTTTATATTGTCTTCAAATCAGGGTTTGCAATCTAAGTTACCTTGGTAACAAAGCATTCAATATTCACCGTTAGATGAAAACCTGATTAGACTCAAGCTAATATCTTTCAACCGTTAGATCGAACTTAGCTTGTTACACACAAATGAAAAGTGACTTTATTTAGATATGGGTAACCGTACCTAAACGTGTACACCTTGTTGGCTCAACAATAGTTAACCGAAGTTAACCATATGAACACTTTCATATCAACCATATTCATCTTAACCATAACTAGTTCTAGAGTTGTTCAATTGTTTATATTCTCATAGAAGTATACAAGACACAATTGAAACAAAATCGATTTTGATTCACTCGAATCAATTCATGAACATTATAGCCACGGTTTGCAAAAGATTGCATTCCTTATTATATAAATGTATTAGTTCATGAACAAACCGATTTTAGAACTTAACCCACTCAAGTATGCAGCCTACTGTCGTACACTTCCAAACTTCAGTTGAAAACAGTATGCGTATAGGTACGGATACTCTAGTACCTAGACTTCAACTGACTTCGCCAGTACGCGTACAGGTATGCATACTCTAGCTCCCGGACTTTGCCTGACCAACCAGTACGCGTACGAGTATGCATACTAAGTTCCGGTCTTGGATCAACACATATGCAAGTACGTATACTGTGCTTATAATCCAATCATGGTTAAGTGTTCTAAACTCCCATTTCAATCATTGAAACATTCTCGGAAGACGACAATAGCTATCTCACACAAACTATTATCTTCAAAGCAATTTTCAAGTGATTGAATGATCAATACGAAACATTCCGAGTCTACATCAAATGACTGTCTCACACAAATCATGTAAGATGTTACAAGGAGATTTTCACATGATCATCTTTGGACTTTCGTCAAGAATATAAGATGATCTTGGTTAAAGCGAAAGTTTACCAACACATATTTAGAGAAATATGTAAGCGAGTTAAACTCAGCTCGAAATATCAAATGTGTATAATCGAAGTCTATATAGCTATACGACTTTTGTCTCAAATAGGAAATAGAGAAGATAGACTTTTAAGTGATAGATGAGTTCATGTCTCCACATACCTTTTGTTGATAAAGTTCCACAAGCTCCCCTTAGTAGTTCTTCGTCTTCAATCGATGAACGCCGTGAAGTCTAATGCTCAACTACACTTTTTATCCTAATCCGAGACTTAGCTATAAGTAGACTAGAAATCAAGACTTATAGTTTTGGCAACTAAACTTGACAACAAACTTGAGATAGCAACGCTTGCGAGTTCGACTGAGTAGTGCTTTAACAATCTCCCCCTTTGTCAATTTTAGTGACAAAACTATCAATACATATGGATTACAAAATAAATAAACTTTGTAGCTTCTCATCCAAATGCTTGATTTCCTTGGTTCTTAAACATTACTAGAAATCTTCGTCACTTCCAAGTACTCCAGTGATTCTGAACGTGTACAGCTCAGCATCATAGTTTTTGAAGATCCGTAGCTATAACAATGAGAAAACAGTAGCTCTCAATCATTGTTATACAGTGCCATAGTATCATTACATAGCATCAAAGTCCAATTGTATCATAACTTTGACAACAATACTATGGTGATATGTATCACTCCCCCTTAGTCAATACTTCATCTCACATGAAAACCACTCCCCCTTACATAATGATCCATAAACCATATGTAATTGTAGTGTGAATTACACATTAATTCTCCCCTTTTTTATCAATATAAATTGGCAAAGGTACGAAAATTAGTGGGATCGTAATGAAATTCTCATAGAGATACTTCATGACTAAAAGAAAACACATAAAATTTGTTTAGATGCAATCATATAGTCGAAACTTAATGCATTCATCAAGGAGTTTATAAAGATACAAGAAAACTCCTACAATATTCCACATCCGCACTCCCCACAAAGATTTGGCAATTAAGCACAAGTTCAATTAAGAACACTCCCCCATATAATGTAATTCCCGAAAGAATAACAAGAACGACCTTACTTTTACAAGAAAAGAAGGATTTCATTTTAGACTTATGATACTTAACAGAAATTCAACTACTAGAAACAAATGCGGAATTGAAGCAACACTATACTGGAATTCCAAATTTAATTGCCCAAAGAATCGAGATAAGTTCAGGGGCAACAAGTTTGAAGAGCTAATGAACCAAAAAACACCAATAGACTACCGTAAGTATTGAAACGTAGCAGTATCTAGTCGTTTGGTGAGAATATCAGCCAATTGTTGTTCGGAAGGCAAAAATTCCATATTGATGATACCATTTTCATAGAGATCTCGAGTGAAATGATATCTTATATCAATGTGCTTAGTTCTTTAGTGATCAACAGGATTCTCAGTGATGTGAATCGCGCTCGAGTTATCACAAAAGATCTTCATTATTCCAGTGGCAATTCCATAATCGGCAAGCATTTGTTTCATCCATAGGAGTTGAGTACAACATGAGCCTGTAGCAATATATTATGCTTCACATGTAGAAAGGGATTGTGAGTTTTGTTTCTTTCTATGCCAAGCTACAAGATTCAATCCTACATAGTAAGATCAGTGTCAATATCAAAAGTATAAGATAGACCATACCCGATAGTGTGTTTGATGTATCGCATGATCCTTTTTGCAGCTGCAAGATGAGATTCCTTTGGATTGGCCTGAAACCTAGCACAACAACCAGCACTAAAATAAATATCTGGTCTAGTAGCTGTGAGATATAATAGGCTTCCAATGATAGATCGATAGAGTTTTTGATCAACATTTACATCTCTCTTATCTCGATGTAGTTTATCAGTGGTGGGCATAGGAGTCAGTTTTGGAGTTGACTTATCAAGACCGAACCTTGTAACAAGATCCCTTGCATATTTTTCTTGAGATAAGTAAATCCCATCTCTGTGTGTTGAATTTGTAAACCCAAAAATAATTTTAATTCACCAACATTGCTTATTTCAAACTCCTTTCCAAGAGAGACTTGAAAATCTTTTGCAAGTTTCTCAGATGTTAATCTATAGATGATATCATCTACATAAACTTGAGAAATAACAACATCTTTCCCACTCTATTTGGTAAACAAAGTTTTATCAGCTCCTCTCGAAAAACCTTTTCTAAGGAGAGAAGTAGTTAGTTTTTCGAACCAGGCACGAGGCGCTTGTTTTAACCCATATAATGCCTTATTGAGTTTAAGGACATGATCCGGTAAATCAGGATTTTCAAATCCCTTAGGTTGAGCAACATAAACCTCTTCCTTTAAATTTCCATTTAGGAAGGAGGATTTTATGTCCATTTGAAACAGCTTAACCTTAAGAAAACAAGCATGAGCTAATAACAAGCGAATGGACTCAAGGCGTGCCACAGGAGCAAAGGTTTCGTCAAAGTCAATACCTTCAATCTGTGAATATCCTTGAGCGACAAGTCTGGCTTTGTTTCTGACAATAGTGCCAAATTCATCAGACTTGTTCTTGAATATCCATTTGGTACCAACAATATTGATATTGGGGGGACAAGGTACGAGCTCCCATACATCTTGTCTTTGGAATTTATTTAACTCTTCATGCATTGCATTCACCCAAAAGGGATCGCTAAGAGCTTCATCAATATTTCTAGGTTCTACTTGCGATAGATAACAACCAAAATTGCAAATATTTTGAAGTTGTCCTCTCGTCTTAGCAGTAGAATCTTTTCCCCCAATAATACTGTTAGTATCATGATTCCTTTGAACCCATAGGTGACGCGGAGGAGCACGTTCTTGTTCAACAGGAATAGCCTGACTATGGCTTTTCTCCTCATCACTAGAAACATCAGGAACAGAAACCGTTGGAACAACTTCTACTGATTTTGGAATTTCTTTGACTTTCTCAATTGTCTCAGTTGGAGGCAATTCAGCAGGAGAGTCATCATGACGAAAAATTACTTAGATTATCAATGATAAAATTGATTGATTCCATCATGACTTTTGTTCTGAGATTAAATACTCGAAAACCACGACTGTCAGATGCATAGCCAAGAAAAATACCTTTATCGCTTTTTGAGTAAATTTTCCCCTTCTGTTCTCGATCCTTTAGAATGTAGCACTTGCTGTCGAACACTCTGAGATAGTGTAAGTTTGGTTTCCTACCGTACCACAACTCATAGGGAGTGTTCAAGGTCTTTGACAGTAAATAAACACGATTGATCAAGTAGCATGCTGTAAAGACAGCCTCTCCCCAAAACCTTAACGGTAATTTTTTGTTATGGAGCATTACCCTTGCCATTTCCTGAATGTTCCTATTCTTCCTTTCTGCAACTCCATTAGCTTGTGGAGTAATAGGTGGTGAGTATTGTTGAATAATCCCCAGTTTATCACAGTATTCAAAAACGTTTGTGTCTTTGAATTCAGCGCCACGATCGCTTCTAATTTTCTTTAGTTTGCGACCCTGTTCGTTCTGGATTCTATTAACAATAATCTTGAATTCACTGAGGGTTTCATTCTTATGAGCTAAAAACGCTACCCAAGTGAATCTGGTGTATTCATCTACCATAACCAAAGCATACTTCTTCCCAACAACCGTGGGTTGTTGAATTGGGCCGAAGAGATCCATATGAATTAAATCAAGTGGATCTTTAGTGAGGATATCTCGAGATGATTTATGTGGAACTTTTGTTTGTTTACCCTTTTGACAGGCACCACAGACACCTTCAATCTTAGCATTGATTTTGGGAATACCTCTAACAAGTTCTTTGTTAATGATCTTAGTTAGAAGGCGATAATTGATGTGACCAAAACGCTCATGCCAAAGATGTGTAGATTCCAACCTTAGTCAAATTGCAACAATTATTAAACTGAGTATCTAAAAGATAACAGTTATTTTTTCCACGAGATCCCTGAAAAATTACTTTTCCAGACTTGTCTTCAACTTCCATTTGTATTGAAGACAACCTTATGGCCTTTGTCATAAATTTGACTAACAGAAAGAAGATTAGCAGTCATATCTTTAACGTATACGACATCATGGATTTCAGGAATGCCAGGTAATTTGATCGTTCCCTTCTTGCTTATGTAACAGCATCTCCCATCTCCGAATGTTACTAGACCACCATCAAAGTCGCTTGTGTTGACAAACCATGAAAAATCTCCAGTCATTTGCCGGCTACATCCACTATCAAGGAACCATTGAAAGGGTGATGTTGATTTTAGAGCAAAAGCTCCCATACTAACACTACTATCCCGTTTGTGATTTCTTGTTAAAATTGTACAACTTCTTAGAGAAGTAAACAATTGTTCAGCTTTCTTATGAAGATTACAAGAAACTTTTAAATTTTTCTTAAAAGATGTACACGTATGTTGAAAATGATTACGAGAATCGCAGAACATACATGGACCAACATCTGTAAACTCATCTGAGTGGTTCCGAGTTATATCAGTTTTCACAAAGCCTACACCTCTCTTATCTCCTGACTTGCGACAATTCTTCAGAGAAGAAATAGAGGAGCTATTCAAATCCATTGAAGATACTTTGACATACTTCAAATCCTTATACCTTGCGATTTCTGCAACAAGATCAGAATTGATCCGGATTTGTTCATCCAACTTCATCTGGCGATTAACTATCTCTTTAAAAATTTCTCTAAGATCAGAGTTAAATCCTGGTGAAGCATTTATAGAGACTTTACTATCCATGGAGTCAGATCGCTACAAACACAGACTTATGAGGTATTTAACGTGTTTGCCTGGTCTGATAACAATTGGAAAAATGGGGGTCTAACAACCACACCTAATATTTCGCTTAGCAATCTGTATGGAAAAACTCTGATATAATTCCAAGAGAATCAACTAGACAGTCAGACTCAATCAATGGAAATATATCAAAGAGTTGTATCTCTGTTTCTCAATATAATCAACAAATCAAACAGATGAAAATCCGCGAGCCTGATTATTATGAGAAATAACTTGAACGGTACCAAAGACCAATGTTCAAGTGTCAATCAATTTATATCAACAACCAAAGGTTGGATTATCTAATTGATTGAACTACGCACAACCTGTGATATTTTCAATTATATAAACAAATATAATGCGGAAAAGAAATAACAAAGACACCAGAAATTTTGTTAACGAGGAAACCGCAAATGCATAAAAACCGCGGGACCTAGTCCAGATTTGAACACCACACTGTATTAAGCCACTACAGACACTATCCTACTCCAAGTTAACTTCGTACTGGAATGTAGTTGAGCCCTAACCAATCTCACACTGAACAAGGTACAGTCGCGTTCCTTACGCCTCTAAATCCCAGTAGGACTCTTCCCACTTGATTCCCTTAGCTGATCTAACCCACAACTAAAAGTTGCTACGACCCAAAGTCGAAGACTTGATAAACCAATCTGTCTCACACATAAAAGTCTATTGAATAGATAAATTTTTCTCCCACAGATAAACCTATGAGTTTTTGTTCCGTCTTTTGATAAATCAAGGTGAACAGGAACCAATTGATATACCGGACTTATTTTCCCGAAGAACAGCCTAGAAATATCAATCACCTCACAATAATCTTAATTGTATGGTAGCGAAACAAGATATTATTGAATCACAAACGATGAGACGAAGATGTTTGTGACTACTTTTTATCTTACTTATCGGAGAATAAATCTCGAGCAAATCTTAGAGAAGATAATACTCAACACGATAGAAAACAGCAAGATCAGAACACGCAACTACAGAGAAAATAGTTGAGTCTGGATTCACAATCCCAATGAAGTCTTCAAGTCGTTAACCTACAGGGTTTCGTGAAAAACCTAAGGTTAAAGGAGACTCGACTCTAGTCGCAACTAGTATCACACAGGAGGTGTGGGGATTAGGTTTCCCAGTTGCTAGAGTTCTCCTTTATATAGTTTTCAAATCAGGGTTTGCAATCTAAGTTACCTTGGTAACAAAGCATTCAATATTCACCGTTAGATGAAAACCTGATTAGACTCAATCTAATATCTTTCAACCGTTAGATCGAACTTAGCTTGTTACACACAAATGAAAAGTGACTTCATTTAGATATGGGTAACCATACCTAAACGTGTACACCTTGTTGGATCAACAATAGTTAACCGAAGTTATCCATATGAACACTTTCATATCAACCATATTCATCTTAACCATAACTAGTTCTAGAGTTGTTCAATTGTTTATATTCTTATAGAAGTATACAAGACACAATTGAAGCAAAATCGATTTTGATTCACTCGAATCAATTCATGAACATTATATCCACAGTTTGCAAAAGATTGCATTCCTTATTATATAAATGTATTAGTTCGTGAACAAACCGATTTTAGAACATAACCCACTCAAGTATGCAAACGGGTACGCATACCTAAGTAGCCGGACTTGGACTGTGTTCGCCAATATGCAAACGGTTACGCATACTGTCGTATACTTCCAAACTTAATTTTGAAACCAGTACGCATACAGGTACGCATACTCTAGTACCCAGACTTCAACTGACTTCGCCAGTACGCGTACAGGTATGCATACTCTAGCTCCCGGACATTACCTGACCAACTAATACGCATATGGATATGCATACTAAGTTTCGGTCTTGGATCAACACATATACAAGTACGCATACTGTGCTTATAATACAATCATGGTTAAGTGTTCTAAACTCCCATTTCAATCATTGAAACATTCTCGAAAGACGACAATAGCTGTCTCACATAAACTATTAGCTTCAAAGCAATTTTCAAGTGATCGAATGATCAATACGAAACATTCCGAGTCTACATCAAAAGATTGTCTAACACAAATCATGTAATATGTTACAAGGTGATTTTCACGTGATCATCTTTTGACTTTCGTCAAGAATATAAGATGAACTTGGTTAAATCGAAAGCTTACCAACACATATTTCGAGAAATATATAAGCGAGTTAAACTCAACTCGAAATATCAAATGTGTATAATCGAAGTCTATATAGCTATACTACTTTTGTCTCAAATAGGAGATAGAGTAGATAGACTTCTAAGTGATAGATGAGTTCAAGTCTCCACATACCTTTTGTTTGTGAAGTTCCACAAGCTTCCCTTAGTAGTTCTTCATCTTCAATCGATTAACGCCGTGAAGTCTAATGCTCAACTACACTTTCTATCCTAATCCGAGACTTAGCTATAAGTAGACTAGAAATCAAGACTTATAATTTTGGCAACTAAACTTAACAACAAGCTTGAGATAGCAATGCTTGCGAGTTCGACAGAGCAGTGCTCTAACAATAATTCCTGCAAATGCATTTATCTTCTGCTATACTAAAATTTTGACTTTGTCCTCTTATTTGAGTTTGCATATTTGCTCTTGCTATTCTTATTTCATTTTGCACATTGGCTCGGTTTGCAGCTCTTTGATTTTCGGTAGCATGTTGGTTTTCTATGAACTGAGCCATGTTCATATTTTGAAAAATCGGAAGAGCTAAGAAAATATGGAGAAGGTGTGAGTTGAAATGAAGTTGGAATAGGTATTTATAGTGTGATGGATTTATGGTCGTTGAATGAAATATAATGGACGATTTACTCTGCACCAGGATGTCGAGTCTATATCAATGGAGGTTTATACTACACAGTTCGGTGTACTTTCAACCTAGCGTTCGAGACTTCACCGCTCCATAGAGACTACACCTCTCATGGCTAAGTGGCTTATTTTCCACTTAGCCAGACCAGTTTGCTAGTTTGGCGCAAAACTGACAAATCTGATCATTTTCCTTGTCCATAGGAACCGGCCTTAGAGTACTGTTTGGGGTATACGTTTTTGAGGTGGTTTTACCGGCAATCCATGTAGAAATATTATCTTTTTTTTTTTTTTTTCATTTCAAGGCAGTTAAGAAAGAGTTTTGTAACACCCCGAGTTTTTAGCATGACACATGCTAAAAGATGTGCCATGGCCTGAGATGAAGCTTCATCCAAATCTTCTGTTGCGTTAAGAGGAAAATTGTCCTAGAGCCAACGGTGCATCATCATGATGCATTAGGCCAGAGAGGGCTGGCCAAGTAAATATTGCACAGTCATTGTGCAATACGCCAGAGAGAATGTCGCGTAATCATTGTGCGATATCCGGAACCAGTATTGCACAGTATTGAAATGAAAAAAAAGAAGATAATATTGCACAATCATTGTGCAATACGACAGAAGCGAGTGTTGCGCAATCATTATATGTAATCATTGTCCATGAATGGTGAAGCAAGCATATCAATTTGCTCCCTAATTCTAAGTTGTAGAAATTGCAAGTTAACATATATAAGGAGGGGTAGTTGTTTGAAGGTGCATATGCGGACCATGCACCAAGTAAGCTTCATAGCTTAGCCGGAAGAGTATAAATGATGCCTAAGTCTCATTTATAGCTCCGTAACGTTGCCAATGGGGAATATGATGTGAAGGCATCATTATTCCACGCCACGGACCCGATAATGCATAATCATTTTGCATTTTGACGAAATGGCCTATACGGACCAGGCCATTACCATTATTGCTAGGCCACAACCTTGCAAACGTGTTGGTTTAAGTTGTTGTCCCTTCGAGGATGAACTACGGTCTGTGCTTGAACCCTTTAGAGTAGGGAAGGGTACATAGGCAGCCGCAATGAGTTGCAGCATTGCCGGTCCAGCACTTTGTCGCTCATATCATCTATTTGAGAGATGATTGCGGCACATTGGCCTCTCATATCATCTAACTCGGTAGCTCGACATAGGAGATGATTGTGGCCAAACTTGATGAGACAAGTTGATGCAGATGAGCAAGTTATAGCCTATCTTGAGGCTAAAAACCCGTTTGTCGTAATTTAGCTCAAGAAGGGTCTGAATTGATTGGAAACTTCCCAACGATCAAGACATGATCCTACGCATCACGGTCTTGGAATTTTAGAAAAATTCCATCGTTTAGGGGCTCAAAAGGCCGTTTTTGCTGTTTTTGGAAAGTTTTTGTATTCTTAATAACTTCTTCGTTAGGAGTCCGTTTGGGTCGTCGTTTGTGGCATATAGTTTTATTTGGCGAGTACTTTCAATATGCCAAGCTAAGTGAAGATGGGGGTATTAGGCCTGCAATGGCCTATGCGTGAGTTCAAGGCATCCCTTATGCCTGGACAAGACTCGGTAGCCAGTGATGCATGTAAAGTGCATCGACCATAGCCTTCAAGGCTTTATACCCTTTTCCTGTGGTAAGTTGGAATGGTGTGGAAGCTAATTTAGATATATCATGCTCCAAGAGTATGCTTGCAAGGGAAAATGAACGTGCATTTTCCTAGCTTTAAGGCCCGGACCGTAGCATCATCATAGCGCATCTGGGAAGTTATGGCCTGCGCGCTCAGGCGCGCCAGGCATAATTTTCCGATCCGTCACAAGTTTCTTCCATCTTGTGACGCCGCACACTTTGAAACTTTCTCTTTGGTTACAATATAATCTTTATTACCTCATAAATCCAAACTACTCAGAGTAGAAATTGTACTTTGTGTTTCTCTAAATATTTTACACTAAGCAAGCAAATTATTTCCATTTGAGTACTAATCGTGTCAATATTACTGCTTCTGCTGCTTTTTCCTTCTCATCTTGATCCAAAAATCCACTGAAACTTATTTTTTTTTGGTGATGTCTCATATATTCTGCATTATGTCCTCAATACAGGTATATGTTCACTTTCCGTTCACTTGTCGCTATGAACCCGTTATTCGATGGTACTTATATACTTTTTTCTTTTGAAACAAAAAGATTCTATTGAACAGAAAGCTAAGTTGTTACATGAGAAGCATCTACATATAACTGATTTTTGATTTCTGGAGATGAATAAACACTCCAACTATTCGAAATTCTATTCACTCTAGCTAGTTTTGAAAGGATATCTGCAATCTTATTTCTCTCTTTTGGAACATAATAAAGTTTCCAAGAGGTAAAAACTGAAAAGAAAAAAAAGTTTTTCATATCACTAATATAATGATGCAGCCTCCAATCAATGGAACCATTTGAACTGTTGACAGCATCGACTACTACTTTTGCGTTAAGCTCAAAGTGTACTTTGTCTAGCTTTAGCTCTATAGCCCATTGAACAGCTTCCCACAGTCCCATACACTCAGCATGTTCTGCATTTCTGATCTCTCTCAGGTGGATGCATGTTGCTGCCTCTTGAGCACCTGCAAAATTCCTTATGATTAGTCCAATACCCCCAGATAAAGAAGATAAATTAAAAGACCATCACAATTTAAAGTTAAAACATCTAAGGGAGGGGGGATCCAATGTATATTCTGGCGGTTCACTCTTTGAGATGTATGAGAAATACTGATATCCCTGACTGTGTGTTCTTCAATTAAAAGTTTGCATCTTAGGATGGTCTTATCTGGACTAGAGTTACTTTGTTGGAAGACTTTTTCACATCTCTCCATCCATATACCCCAGGCTATGATTCCTCTCTTAAACACTTCAAGTTCAGATATTTGTTTGTTAAACAAACTGTCAAACCAACTTCACATCCATTCTTACAGGCTACCAGAGTAGTTCAACCTATAATAGCGAACCAAACCACTCGTGAAAAATTATTGCAGTTCATAATAACATGGGAAGCAATTGTTAGAGCACTGCTCGGTCGAACTCTCAAGCGTTGTTATCTCAAGCTTGTTTGTCAAGTTTAGTTGTCAAAACTATAAGTCTTGATTTCTAGTCTACTTATAGTTATGCCTGAGATTAGGATATAATGTGTAGTTGAGCTTGGACTTCACGTCATTCATCGATTGAAGACGAAGAACTACTAAGGGGATCTTGTGGAACTTCATCAACAAAAGGTATGTGGAGACTCGAACTCATCTATCACTCAGAAGTCTATTCTTTTCTATCTACTATTGAAACAAAAGTCGTATAGTTATATAGACTTTACATTATACACATTTGATATTTTGAGCTGAGTTTAACTCGCTTATATCTTTCTCGAAATATGTGTTGGAAAGATTTTTGCTTTAACCACGTTCATCGTTATTCTTGACGAAAGTAAAAAGATGATCATGTGAAAATCACCTGGTAACATCTTACATGGTTTGTATGAGACAGCCATTGTCGTCTTCTAAGAATGTTTCAATGATTGAAATGAGAGTTAAGAGCTAAAACCCATGTCTGGATACATTACGGTTTGTGTACTTAGTGTACGAACTGTTTTGACGGAATTCAGGATAGGAAGTTTGCATACCCGTTTGCAAACTTATTTCAACTGTTTAAGTCAGGGTACTTAAGTTTAGGTACCCGTTCGAAACTGTTTTAACCGTTAAAGTCCGGGAACCAAGTTTGGGTACCTGTTCGCAAACGATTTCAACTGGGTTCGTTCCGGAGCTAAAGTTTGCGTACCCGTTTGCAAACTGTCGGCTTATGACCAATGTCCGTAACTTAAGTTTACGTACCCGTTTGCAAACTTAAGTGGTTCAGGTTCTTAAATCGGTTAAGTATGATTTCATACTCATGAACAAATACATTTATAAATTAAGGAATGCAATCTTTGCAAACCGTGGCTAAAATGTTCATGAACTAATTCTTTTGAATCAATCCGATTTTGCTTCAATTGTGTCTTGTATACTTATATGAGAATATAAACAATTGAACAACTCTATGAGTAACACAATTAGATTCATTTGATTATCAATTGATCTAGAAGTGTTAAGATGAACAAGGTTAAGAGAAAAGTGTTCATACGGCTAACTTCGGTTATCTGTTATTGAGCCAACTCAATATACACGTTTAGGTACGGTTACCCATATCTAAATGAAGGTATATTTCATTTGTGTGTAACAAGCTAAAGACCATCTAACGGTGAAAATATATTAGCTTGAATCTTAAATAAGGTTTCATCTAACGGTGAATATTAATTGCTTTGTTCCAAAGTTATCAAACCCTGATTTGAAGACTATAAGGGAGAACTCTAGCAACTGGGAAACCTAATCCCCACACCTCCTGTGTGATACTAGGACCGACTAGAGTCGATTCTCCTTTAACCTAGGTTCTTCCTAAAATCATTATAGGTTAACGACTTAAAGACTTCATTGGGATTCTGAAGCCAGACCCAACTATTTTCTCTGTAGTTGCGTGTTCTGATCTTACTTTGTTCTATCGTATTGAGTACTATCTTCTCTGGGATTTGCTCGATATTTATCTCCGATAGGTAAGATATAAAGTAATCACAAAGCTCCATAATAACTTTTTCTACTACCATATAGTTAAGTTATTGATATTTCTAAGCTGTTCTTCGGGAATATAAGACTGGATTATTAATTGGTTCCTGTTCACCATGATTTATCAAAGATGGAAAAAAACTTCGTAGGTATTTTTGTGGGAGACAGATTTATATATTCAAATAGACTTTTCTATATGAGACAAATTTGTTTATCGAGTCTCCGACTTTGGGTCGTAGCAACTGTTAGTTGTGGGTGAGATAAGCTAAGGGAATCAAGTGCGTAGAGTCCTGCTGTGATTAAGAGGTGTAAGGAATGCGAATGTACCTTAATCAGTGTGAGATTGGTTAGGTCTCAACTACATTGTAGTCCGAAGTTAACTTGTAGTAGTCTAGAGTATGTAGCGGTTTAATACAATGTGGTGTTCAAATCTGGACTAGGTCCCTGGGTTTTTCTGCATTTGCGGTTTCCTCGTTAACAAAACTTCTGGTGTCTGTGTTATTTCTTTTCCGCATTATATTTTCTATATAATTGAAATATCACAGGTTCTGCGTAGTTCAATCAATTGGTAAACCCAACCTTTGGTTGTTGATTGAAATTGATTGACACTTGAACATTGGTCTTTGGTACTGTTCAAGTTGTTTCTCATAATAATCAGGCTCGCAGATTTCTATCTGTTTGATTTGCTGATTACATTGAGAAACATAGATACAACTCTTGGATATATTTTCCTTGATTGAGTCTGACTGTCTAGTTTATTTTCTTGGAATTATATTGGAGTTAGTCCATATAGATTGCCTAAACGAAATATTGGGTGTGGTTGTTAGACCCCCGCTTTTTCAACAGTTTCCTATTCTTTCCCACAAAAAGGACATAAATCATCCGTACCAACAATAGCCTGTCCAAGAACTTCTTTAGTAGGGAGAAAACCAGAAATAGCCTTCCACATGAACTGTCGAATTCTAGGAAGAGTAGGCAGTTTCCACATAGTCATATAAATATTATCCAACCTTTCTCCAACAGATTGGATGCTGTTTGAATCCTCATACATCTGACGATAACATGACTTGACTAAAAAATTGCCTTTATTCTCCAATAGCCAGATTAATTTGTCTTCATGATTCCTATGAATAGTGATACGAAGAATGAGATTTACTGTGACAGAATCAAATAGCTCATTTAAAAGAGTAACATTCCAGTTTGAAGAATCTGTTAAGAATAACTAATTAACATATGTGAAATCTTGGTAAACATTGCAACCCTTTTTTGGTGTTGGAGGAGACCGAGATTCTGGGATCCAACGATGCTTCCATATAAGAATAGATTCACCATTCCCTAAATTCCAACAACTGTATCTTTTGATAAATTGTAGCTCAGAACTTATGCCATTCCATGACCATGTTGAATTTGCTTTCTTTTTCAAATCGAAAATTTCACCATCTGGATAGTATTTTGCCTGCAGAGACCTAGCCATAATGGAAGTATTTTCTGTACATAGTTTCCATGCTGACTTAGCTATCAAGGCTCTGTTGAAGATATGAATATCACGAAAACCCAATCCTCCTTCAGCTTTAGGATGACAAGCTTTCTTCCAAGTAACAATATGCTTGCCTCTATTTGATTTTTTATTTCGCCAAAACGCTTGTTGAGAGGAATTCATCTTCTTGATAGTTTCATCTGGAAGTTTGAAACTAGTCATATGATGAATGTGCATTGTATTAGTAACATTTTTAATCATCACAGTCCTTGCAGCTTCATACTTGCATTCCATTTAGAAAATCTATTATCCATCTTTTCGTGTAATACTGCAAATGGGATTTTCTTGTTTCTTCCTACAAAAATGATGAAAGTAGTGATAAATTTTTAGGCTACCTCACACTTTCAAGCCTACCTTGTGCACCTCACATCACATCCCAACTAGAGTTTCTAACTCTTTAATGGGCCAGGCTGCGATCAAATATCCATTAGATGAGTTTAAGGATATTTTAGTAAATCAAACAACTTTACTTATTAATCAACCGAAGTTACCGAACTCTAAAATTTCATTTCAGAAATAGAAGTAGAAGTTTTGCATAGAGAGGGAGAGTGTGAG
Source organism: Papaver atlanticum (assembly GCA_023531105.1). Taxonomy (NCBI): domain Eukaryota; kingdom Viridiplantae; phylum Streptophyta; class Magnoliopsida; order Ranunculales; family Papaveraceae; genus Papaver; species Papaver atlanticum. The sequence goes on from JAJJMB010012509.1 coordinate 1,891,975, forward strand.
AGGAGAGTGAGGCGGTGTTTAGGGATAAACCAGTAAACCAGAGAGTTCTTCCTGCCGTTTCCATATTCAGATGGGGAGTTACGATGAAAGTAATTTTGGTATTATGTCGGAAGCATTACACATAGCTTGGAGATTAAAATCCGAGAAGATAGACACAGATCTCTGAAATTGTGATGATGACTTATCCTTTCAAATCAAAGTTGTGCTTTCCATTACATTCCCGACATGGATAGTTGCACGCAATCTCGAGCTGCATTCTTGATGGGTAAGATCTGTAAAATAATGGTTTTATATGATATTTTGATTGTCTTAGCTCACCATGTTAACCTTCTTGTTTTGGTTTATCTATGCAGGGATTGTTCCTGTTCACTATCGTTAGTGGCCATCCTCCCATGTTTTGTAAGAGCCATCAGTACTTCCTTAGTGGGTTATTTAGGATCAACTAATTCACTTCTGAGTTTAGACTATACTCCCATTAGCAACCAAAATTTGTATGAATTGTTGGGTTTTTTTGCAGTTGACATGCTACAGCTGCTAAAATGGTAGATCTGCAGAAAATGTTGAAGATCCATTGAATTACAGATGTTTTAAGTTTGTTTGTATTTTCAAGCATGTTCAAGTATCAATTTCTATCTAGGACCAAATTTTATATAATTTAGGCATAAGCTTCTCATTCACTGCCTCAAAAGCCCAATGTTTCTAGTTAGCAATAGGATTGGGATAAAGTATGTAATTCAGTTTTAGTCGGATGAGATTTCAGTGTGTATTCGTATCTGATTCCGGTAGTTTTTGTACTTGTTACTTTCTCTTACATCTAAACATAGAAAGATCAGTTTAAACTCACATTTCAATTGTTAGAGAAAATTTTCTTTATGAATTGTATTTACAAATATTTGGTTTAATTTACTTCATCTATAACTGTTTGTGTTTGATGATAGTTAACGTTACATGCATGTTTTGGTGCTTCATAGTAATTATATCTGGAAGCTATTTATGCTTGAATTGATATCTCCCTGAATTTTTGTTGTTCAATCAGTTCTGTTGCCCGAGCCGCTCCCATCTACCTGATAACTCGAAATATTGTTATGTTCATAGTTTGTTACCGAGCAATTAGTTCTTATCAGAGCATGTAATCTAGGTTTAGAATTGCAGGGCTAGTTGTTAACCGTTGATTTCTTACTTGGAAAGTGGCATTGATAGCAATACCCGTGTAAGCTTGCATTTCTTAATCTGAGGCTCCACCTAAAACAGAACATGAACCATGTTTGCTTTCAGAGCCACACACAGATGTTAGGATGACCAGGAATAGGATACTGTTTTTTACTGGGTTACAGTCACGATATGTCCTTCAATTGTTGTGTTGGACTGTGATAGGTGATTGTTTCTTGGTGGAACTACTAAAGTGTCGAGTGAAATTTGCTTAGAGCTGCTAATGTATGTGGTTTCGCACTTTTCCTTCAGTCTTCCCACGTTCCCCTCTTCATATTTGTCTCTCTAAGCTGCAATATATGCTATTTTCTGCAGTCTTTAAATTGGAGCTGCATCTGTAGAAGGGATATAGTTTATACTGCTGTAGCTCATCTTTTAAGTATCCGTGTTTCTTGCTGTTACTTTCTTTTCACTTTATTTCATTAGCAATCAGTACTTTAAGTACCAGTGCTTCTTCCTGCCATGCTATAGTGTGGCAGATAATGGCCGAGAGGGCATGTACTAGGCACATAATTTCAGAACAGAACTTTGTTTGAGCTGCAATTTATTGCATAAGTGGCAAAAAAGACTTGAATGATTTTTGAGAGTAGAAGTAGATGTTCTTCTTATGTAGGCCCCCACATAAAGTCTTCTCTTCTAGCTTTGGATTTATTTCTAACAAGGAATTTTCATAAGCTTTTGATCAAGTAATACTCAACTAGTCACGCGTTTTCATGGTCATCTTCACATTTTCTCCTCAACCATTTAGTTCTATCAAGTTCTCAAGTTTGTGTTGTTCATGCCACTTGCTGTAACTATATCATTCACTATTTCTAGGAAAAGCTGACACAGAATGGTTGCATTATGTTGAATTGAGTTGCCCTAATCAATCTTTGGTGTATTTTGATCGAGTTGTGACGAACCGTGTGTCCAGCCCGCACCGGAATTAGGGACAAGTATTTGGGACTACAGTCTGCAGGTATAGTAGCTTTGACAAGTATTGAAGTTTTTGTTAGCTATTGAGCCAACCTTCTGGTCTTTGGTACCCTGTCATCCCAATCTGCTCAGAGAATAATTTAATTGGAGCTGCTCAAAACAATTTCATACTAGGCCGGTGAAGGAATTTCAATTGTTGCTATTTGAGTACTGGTGATGTCAATTTTCTGGAGTTCTTCTTTGTCTAGTTTTTCCCTGTACTTTGGTTTTGATTTTCCTTTATACCCCAACCTTAAGTTGTAAAATCATTCTTTACTTTGGTTTTCCTTTATACCCCAACCTTAAGTTGTTGCATCATCCTCTGTTGATACATAAAGCCTGAGTTTCATCCTAATCTGCACCAGCTCACGAAGCAAAACCTGAGTTCTTTTCTGCTGAAAAGCAATCTATCTGTTGTATCTTTTTTCCTTTGGTCTGTCGAGTTTGTTTCTGAAGTCATCCAAGTCCTGAAACATACAACTGGGTTAACATCAACCTTGAATCAGACACGACGTTACTGTACATCTGCCAATGTATCTTCAATGATTCAAATGGTTAGGACTCTTGGTCATTGCTATAAAATTTGAACTACAAACAACCACACATCTGCCGCTAAAACCATTTAATGACAAAAATCAGCATTTATGTAGAAATAACAACCCTATTACATGGTGCTTCAAAGTCAGCAAAAGAAGTCCCAGGCGCAACTTTGTAGTCATAATGTGAAAGTATACGCATTCATGATAGCTCGAACACTGAAGACATCACAAGTGTTAAAGCTCCGTTTGTGCAAAACTCCATTAGAGCTCGAGAGTAGAGAGTTTCCATTGGTTTTTTTTTTCTTTTTCTGTTCTGTCTTTCAGTTTTTTGTCTTTCAGTAGTAGAGGATAAGGGGGATTGTGAGAATGAATATTGGTTTCAGTAGTAGAGGATAAGGGGGATTGCGAGAATGAATATTGGAACCCCAGTAATGCGCTCAGAATTATTAGTTTGGCATAGCTAGGGGGAAACCCAAGCAGGTAGAGATTTGGTATCAGAACATAATGGGTAGAATCCAAAAGCAAAATGAGTAAGCAGGCCCTGAAACAAAGTTGGACTAGTGAATTTAAGTCTCAGTTGAGAGAAGAAGTGAGAAGGGATTAGTCCCACATTTATTAAGACGCGCCACTCTACTCAAAATGCTGTGTATAAAACTAACCCAACAATTTTCGAATCAAAATTTTTCTTTCTGTTCCCTAGGCTTGTTGATCTATCAGACAGTGAGGTATGAAACTGAACTCTCTGCATTGAACAATTTCTGGAATTCTCTAAAATTGAAAATTTTCTGGAGTGTTTGACATTGGATTTTAGATCCATGAAGTTACGATGGTTCCTGCCTTATCACATTGAATGCTGTGTTTGAAAGAGGGTAAATCCTAATGGACAGATGTACAAAAAAAGAAAAGAAAAAGGGTACTGAATTTTTTTAGGTTAGAATCCTCTATCTGAATGTTCTTTTGTTTGTACAGCTATCTGATTGTCTTCCCAAGTAAAGCCATTGCTTTAATCCAATGGGAGTCCTTATTTTGTATCGCCATTGCTTTAAGTTACTGAACCAGACACAAAACTTCCAGTACTAGTCATGCTTGGTGTTAAAGAACATTATAGGACCTTTTTTTTCTTTCTTTAGCTTCATTGAACTTAAGCTAATTGGTTTCAGCATGACTTTCACATCTGTCAAAATCTCAACAGAGGCTGCAAAATCTGTCAAGCCATGACCATAGTATGTCACTGTTTGTATAACTGTTACAACTCCGTTCATATTTGAAGGATAATTGAGATTGTAAGTCTGAACTGGTGAGTTTTTTCAAGTAATTGGTTCTGTAGTGAAATCCCAGGAATATGCAGGGGTGCAACCATAAGTGCATATGAAGTCATTTAGGTGGTTTGGGCTGAAGTCGTTAATTAGTCCAGAATTTAGTGCTGCTAAAGGATTTACGTGTCCAGATCCGTAGTCCAATGGTGTCGTTGGAGAACCATTTGGATCTTTTCCAATGGGTCTCCAAGTATCATCACATCACAGTAGTTTTATAATGGAAACATAAGAATTTTGCAAATTCAAGATCCACTGAGAATCTGAGATGATATTGAATGTCAAAATAGATGGTCATATATAGACCTGTTGCCATGATTGCCAATTTTATTGTTAAAGGAATCCAAGCAAGGTTGTGACTTTTTATGAAAGCGGCAATCCTGGAAATATGTGGACAGGCCATTGATGTTCCTGAAGCAATGTAATATAGTCAATGGATTCCTCTGCGTCAATTGCTAATGGGGACCATGCTGCCAAAATGTTAACACCAGGTGCTGTGATATCAGACTGCAATATAGCTCAATTAGTTCAAATATGATTTACTTAAAACTAGATTTATTTTTTATTTTTTTGACTTAAAAGGCAAGATAGATTAAAAAGTATCGTTGCGTCACCAAAACAGTGACACAAGATAACAAAGTTTACATGGAAGAGTGCATCACTGCATTCCAATTACATAGCAAAGCTGACAAAGGAAAACCAGAAAATAACTGAGATTTCATTCCCCAATTGAACATCAAACATTTTACGTCTGTAATAAGTTGATCCAAATCCTTCTTCACTTTGTAAAACTGGAAAATTTTACACCATAAAACTTTCGAATGTTTTTGTGTTTGATTCTCATACTGAAGTTTGTTTCTGTTTCACGTATAAAGCCGTCTAGAATGAATTTCTAGAAGGGACTAGAGGGCAAGGCCAATTTCGAAGGGATATAAGCAAATGGGAATTCATCCACCATGTGTGGTAATGATAACCTGATATAATGTTTAATGCGTTTAACGGAAGACTGATGCGATTGATCCTCCCATCAAGCTAGTTACTGAACTGGACTCATTTTAGATCAAACATTTCCTCTGAAATCAAAGCAAAGCCTTGATATTGTCAGACAACATTATGTTAGGAATATTGCTAATGGAGAACTAGTGGATATATGGAATGACAAATGGATTCCTAGACAACAATCTTTGCTCACCATACATTCAGATTATTCTCTCCGAGACTACACCCTAGTTTCACACCTTATAGATAGTTCTACTAACTCATTGGATCGTCAAGAACTACAAGAACTGTTCACACATGAACAAACTCAGAGTATAAAGCAAATCATAATCCCTCCTCAAGCCATAGATTCTTACCGCTGGTCCTTGACCAACAATGGAAGTTTTTCACTGTCAATTCGACGAGTAATCAACTTATTAGAGCTTCTTTCATTTTTAATCTTCAAGAACAGAGGCAGAAGTTGAGATTTTGGCCATGCATTCTCCTTGAAAATTGAAAATCTTCTATGGAAATGTCTTTATAATGTTCTGCCTTCTAAATCATTCTTGGCTAAGTATATTCCTCTAGAGGATCCTTTATGCCCTTTGTGTAGTGTTGCCGGTGAGTACTTAGATCAAATACTTTTTGCATTATCCTTCTGCAAGGGCAATGGTGTTTTACATTACCCTTCATGTGTTTCGAATCCTCTCATGCAGCAATGGTGTTTTACATTGGATTTCATCCTGGTTCTTCAAGCCTTTTTCTTTACTTCTCCGGATAACTACTTTACTATATTGTGTAGTCCTCTGGCATCTATTGGAAGCTCGCTCCGCAGTTTGTTTAATGTGATCACCTTGTACAAAACCCATCTACACATAATTGTAAGTATGCCTTCTTTCAACAAAAAAAAACTCGTCTTGTCTAAGGTGGTGAGGAAAAGATTTAGTCCCACATATACTAGTTAAAGCGTTGGAACGGAAATAAGACGGTATAAAAGGAGAAGCTGAAAGCCAGAGGAAGCATACCTTTCTCGGCCTTTTGGCTAAGATCAAGTGTAGTATCTGTTCTTATTAGTTTAATATCTGATATGTGAGCCATTGGCTCACACGATATTAAATTAATTTTTTTCATGGGGGAGTTCACATCACAGTAGCTTGCTGTTGGGGTTCTTGCGTGTTGCCTTTGCGTTGCACTACTGCAAAGGCCTGGCGTACCCCTACCAACTTTAATATTAAACATTCAGATCTCGTGCTATGTTGAGTCTGTGCTTGCATCATAATTCCAGTTTTTTTTTGTTTTTTCCAAACATGACTAATTAGCATCTCAATTCCAGTTTTTGTATGCAAGGAGATGAAAATGGCAGGGATGCAGAGTCCGAAGCCTGGATGAAGTGAATAGAGGTTGGTAGGAACGGCGTTAAGGACCTTCAAAGGCAAATAAATTTGTTTTTTGGTTAATTTGCTGTAAAGGAGGAAACAATGCAGCTTTTGCATTGGCAAGGACATCCAATGCAAATGCAACCCTATTACTGCTCCACCTCCTAGTTTTATGTTTGAAACTCTCACAAAGGATAGAAGTATGGCTCTCTGCTCTGAAAGAGACCGTCCCTGTGATCAACTGCTTTTCTTAGATTTTTAGCCTGTAATGCAACTTCTCCGATAAATTTTTTTTTTACAATAGTGCTACTACTTAGCAGAAGGCAACAATGAAACGAACCAAATAACCAATAGAACTTCTACAGAAGAAAAATAAGTTCTAGTTTCATTCAAATGATAAAAACTTAAAGATAATGACAAACTCCACGTTACCAGATAGCTAGAGGAAGGCTAGAACGCTAATTGTTAAGTCCAGGCAAAAGTCCTGAACTGGAGCATGTGGCTGTTACCAGTTACTCTCAATCCAAGTGCTGATTAACAGTTCCCTGTTTGTAAAAATCTCAAGAGTCCAGTATCGAACACCAAAATATCGTCCGAGTGACATTTCTTGATTTGTGCGTGTCATTCTTGCGCAGGGGCCATGCTAATCTTCTCTGTATCATTCCGATTTTGTCGGATGCCCCAAGGGGATAAACTAATAGGGAAGCTCAAGATATTTAAAGCAATCTCCATTTTGTAATATTGGCAATGTGGGACTAAAGCAACACGGATATTCAAAAGGCACTAGTCACAGTCTTTCTACATTCCTCTAGGAGGCGGTTGAGAGTTCGAATCTCTCTGGTCACAACTTTCTACGACCCTATACTATCTTTCCGACATCCTTACCTAAACCTCAACCTCAACGATGGTTGTATCTTTTCTTTCCATATAGTACTGGACTAAGTTTCACAAAAAATAGGAACCAAATACGAGAATCACGTAAGGGTTGTGTAAGGGGACGACATCAGAATCTGACCCGCACTTGAAGTACTTGCTTTCTCCCCCTGTTACTGATCCTTCCTGTAACTTGGATTACCCTCACAAGCAGGGTTGTTGATTTATCCTTTTCTAGTTACCACCAAAACCAACTCGTGGTTGTCTGCCTATTCTTTTTCATGTGAAAAATAAAAAAACCCTTTTTGCTTTTCAATTTTTACTTTTAACTGTTTAACTACAAAATGTAAATCCTACGGGAAAATTACAAAGGAAAATGCCAGTTGAGATGTACATCTTTTTGGCTCAAGAAAACATTCGGTTGACCTCATCATGAATTTGAGCATACAATTGCATATATTAGATGATGCAACTAGTAACTACATTGCAATAACGCTTCTAGGTACTCAAAATTAGACGGAACTATCTAACGTGCACGCCTGCATCAGTTGCATCATATCAAGATTAATAGGATAAAGTTACACCTGCCTAAGGCCTACCTGACCATCTTATTTTTTGTGTCCAAGGCAACTACATCGTATGCCCAAACAACTCAAACAAATATTGCACTGATCTAGCATACCTTTTTTGTATGTGTATCTTTGAAATAAAACTGTCGTGAAGTTCAAGTATATATGAAATAGGTTTGCCGGAAACAAAAACTTTAAGCAAGTTACAATAAAAGTATATATTCTTTCCGCCAAACATGTATGTGGTTTCGTAAATCAGATCTCCCCGGAAACTATGAGATGCTGGAGAAGACTGAACAAGGGTGTTATTTTTTTGAAGATGCAAAATGAGCTCTAGAATTTGCTAACCGATCCACAAAATGACCCACATTCTGGATTGGGTGGCAATTTTTTTGTTAATCGAACCAAAAATCAGTAGAATCGAGGTATATGTTTATGCCTGGCATGAGCGGACTAATTTTTGTTATCTTGTGGCCGACAATAACATGAAGTAAATCTGTGGTGAAACTTGAAAGGCATTTGGTTTCTTGATAGAGTTTTCAATGTAAAAACAAGGTATTTAAGCTTTCTTTATTACATTATTAATCCTAATTGTTGTAATTAATAACGTATAAAGATTCCCAAAACATTGGGGTGTTGTAACATGGCCGGATAGTTTTTGGGGTTATTGGTTTTTCTTTCTTGACCAAATTATTATACTGTTGTTTTGATATTTATGCACTTATATAAGAATTGGGAGTGCATCTATGTGCACCCCCATAAAACCAGGGGTGCACGTTCCTCCCAGTCTTATAGGCTCTTATCTAACCCTAGTTATTTAATATGGGGAACTGGAGAAATAAAATAAAATCATCATTTAATGCACCTATCTTCTTTTCTTTAAGTCTCTTACATTTCCTTTTTTCTTCTTCTCTGGTTTTGATCTTGATGGGACGAAGATGTTTATGTTCCATAAAATTATTCAAGTAAAGAGAAGAACAAACTCTTAATTCCCTGCAAGATCAAAAAAAAAAATCCTAAACTGAAGAAGCAGTCTCCAGAACTCAGTGTAAAAAACAAATGGATCCAATAATCAACATAAATCTACATCAAAAGCCAGTAAACAAAAACAATTAATCGGTTTTCAACATGGGTTTCATTAATTCTTGTACAAGGAGTTCTTTGATTGATGCAAGTCAGCAAAGTGCAAGTTTAATCTATTGTGTTATCAATTGGCTCTGCGAATCGGCGACGACTCGGTGACAAAATCGGTGACTGACTCGTTCCTTAAATTCGTAGATTTCTTGGTAATCGATCTGAACTCTTCTTAATTCAGGTGTTTTTTTTCCTTTAATCTGATGATTGGTGTTAATTCTTTTGGTGATCCTCATACTTATTATGTCTAAAAATCCATTAGCAAGCGGATCTGGTTTTCGATCCAATACAGAAAATTTGAGCCCTAAATTTAGTTCTTCTTCAATGAATCCTGAGGATCCTCCATCTCTGTTTATTCCAGATGAGGTTATTGAAGAAAGTTAAAACGAATGGAAATTTAGTTTGATTGGTAGGCTTGATTTTGTTAAATTGAAGATGAATGTTGCAGCTACTTTTTTAAAACAGCAATGGGCTATCAAAGGCTCTCTGCAATTCATACCTCTGGGAAAATGTTTTTTATCATCAAATTAGATAATGAAGAAGATAGAAGCCTTATTTGGAAGGGATTATGGACCCAAACTCTGAAACTCAGAGCATGGGAACCTAATTTCAATCCTGATACTCAGAAAGCCTCTTCAGCTTTTGTATGGGTTTCATTTCCTGGTCTAAGTATAGAATATTGGAAGGAAAGCATTCTCCTCCAGATGGGTAGTAAATTGGGGAGAGCAATCAAAGTTGATGAAGTCACTTTAAAAAGATAAATTGGCTATTATGCCAGTGTTTTAGTTGAAGTTGATTTTGCAAAATCTATCCCCAGCAAGGTGGTAGTAGAATATAAGTATGGGAAATTTGAACAAGCTGTGCAAATCTTAAAGAAGCCAATATTTTGTAATCACTGCTCAATTATAGGTCACTTAACAACTGAATGCAGAGTCAAAAGAAATGAATATCAAAATACTATAAATCTGCAAGAAGTTTTGCTAGAAAAGCCAAAGAAGCAATGGAGAAAAAAACAAATTCAAACTACTAAAGGATTTGATATATGTTTTACTACAGCTGAGAAGGATGTTGATCATATCATAGAGCATATTAAAGATCATATATTAAGTGACAATGAAATGATTGATGAATTATTCCCCCCATTCAAGGTGAATCTTCCTCTGGGAGATTTCATAATTTGCAAGACCAAACTGAGGAATTCAGATGATCTCTTGATTCACATGAAGATTTTCCACTACTTCCTGTGGAAAAAATTATTACAATGGTTTCCAATGCTCCATCTATAAATAATGTGGTAAATATCCAGCCTCCCATTGGTCCTCCAGTGGCACATTCTGCTTCAGCTTCATTTCAGGGTGTTAATTCAAAATCAAAAGAGAGTGATGATATTTCAGCTACTTGTCATCTTAATAGCACTAATTTAACTGTTTCAAAAGAAAGTGAAGATATTTTTCAAGTGAAACATACTGATTCTGCCTCACTTCAGTCCACTAGTGAATCAAATGCTTCTAGCTCAAGGAATGGTGGAGATTTTATTCAAGCCAGGCCAAAATTTGGAAAAAAACCAAATGTAACAACAAGAAATCAGGCTGCAAGTTTGAATGCAAATGTGAGTAAAAATGCACAAGGTAAGAGAAATACCTCTTCTTCTCATCCTTCTTCTAAATGAAAGTTTTATATTGGAACTTAAGAGGCCTGAGGAGAACAAAGGCCAAAGACAAGTTAAGAAACATAGTAAAAACTTTTTGTCCTTCTTTAGTTATTTTAGCTGAACCAAAATTATGGGCTTCTTCAGACTTCATCAAAATATTAAGGCTTCAAGGTATGCACTATAATCTTATTCATAATTCATATGATGGAAATAAAGGAAACATATGGATCCTATGGAGCTCCTCAATAAATACTCCAATTTTTTTATCTAGTACTAAACAAGCAATAACAGTGGAAGTAGGAGATGTTGTTATTACTGGTGTCCATGCTGTCACACTCACAATAAACAGAAGGGAACTTTGGCAAGAAATGGAGAGAGTATATGTTTTAAATAAACCTTGGCTTGTCATTGGAGATTTCAACACAATAACAAGTATAGAAGAAAAAATAGGTGGTTTATCTCCATTGAGAATATCCATGAGAGAATTTACAGATTGTTTGAATAACTGTGGTCTCATCCAAGCTCCAAAAATTGGTATAAAGTTCTCATGGTGAAATAACAGAGCAGGAAAAAGAGAATAGTTTGCAACTTAGAGCATTTTTTAATGATAAATGGCTGGAATTTTATCCAAATTGGGGTTATAAAGTTGATTTAAGAGGCATATCAGATCATGGTGTGTTATATGGAGCAAATGCAGATATCCAAAAACCAAAGAACATTCCATTCAGAGCTTTGAAGGTATGGAAAAATCATCCTGACTTCTTACATCAAATACAGACTTCTTGGAATTCAGTTATCAGAGGCAACCTTATCTTTGTCTTTATGAGCAAGTTAAAAGTTTTAAAAAGAGATATCCAACAATGGAATTGGAACATTTTTGGGGATGTTACAAAAAAGTTGAAGCAAGCTGAAGATCATGTCTTACAAGCATCTTTGCTGTCAGACAAAAATCCTGAGGATAAGGGCCTTTTAAACAATTTAATCACAGCAAGGGGATTTCAAGAGGTTCTTATTGAGCAACAAAAAGAAATAAACCAGCAGAAATCAAGGGTTAAGTGGTTAAAAGAAGGAGCATCAAACTCAATTTTTTTTTCATATAAACATGAAGATAAGACAAGCTCAAAATTCTATAGTTGAACTAGAAGACTCAAATGGGAATATAGTAGCTGATGAACAAAAGATTGCTGATATTTTAGTAACTCATTTTGAAGAAAAGTTTAAATTCCAAGAAGTATGCTCTATTCAAGATACTTTCCAAGACATTCCACAATTAGTGAGTGAAGAAGAAAATTTGCTCTTAGATGCTGTTCCATCAGATGAAGAAGTGAAACAAGCAGTTTTTGATCTTGATCCAGATAGTTCACCTGGCCCTGATGGGTTTGCAGGGTGGTTTTATAGACATACTTGGGAAATAATAGGAAAGGATTTAACAAAGGCTATACAATACTGCTGGAGAGGAGGGTTTATTCCACAAGCTTTTAATGCAATTTTTTTACTTCTTCTACCAAAAGTCAAGAATGCCAAAAAAGATGGAAAATTTAGACCAATTGGTCTAATGAACTTCAGATTTAAAGTGATCACAAAGATTATTTCCACAAGACTTGGTAGCACCATTCAAAAGATAGTATCTCCTCAACAAGGAGCTTTTATAAAAGGTGGAAATATACAAGAGCAAATTGTGCTTGCATCAGAGTTGGTGAATGAACTAGATGTCAAAAGAAGAGGTGCAAATTTAGGCCTTAAACTTGATATAACTCAAGCCTATGACTCTCTCAGTTAATCATTCTTATTTCAAGTTATGAGAAAATTTGGTTTTTCTGAAAAGGGGATTATATGGTTACATACTTTGCTGAAGTCTGCAAGAATATCTGTGCTTTTAAATGGTGGCCATGTAGGGTACTTTCAAGTAGGGAAAGGCCTCAGACAAGGTGACCCCTTGTCACCATTACTTTTTGTAATAGCTGAAGACTTGTTGAGTAGAATAATAACAAGAATGGTTCAAACAAGACAGCTTCAACCTATGATATCAAGGAATGGAGTACAGCCTTCACATATATTCTTTGCAGATGACATATTTCTTTTCTGCAATGGTGACAAGAGAAATGTTAAAAAACTCATCTCTGTACTTAAAGATTATCAAGCTGCATCAGGACAAGTTATCAGTCTTGAAAGCAAATGATTTATTGGAGGAACAAGTGAGCTGAGAAAGCATCAAATTGCAACTGAATGCAACATACCTCTTTCTTCATTTCCATATAAATACTTAGGTGTTATACTAACACCAGGATGCATTAAATCTCATCATGTTTGGAACTGTGTGGAGAAAATACAAGGAAATCTAGCAGGATGGATGGGTAAGCTTCTATCTTTTCAAGAAAGATTAATTCTGGTAAAGCATGTACTCTGCAGTATCCCCATATACAGTATGTCAGTATACAAATGACCCCAAAGAGTTCTAAAAGAATGTGAACAAATTATAAGAAATTTCCTTTGGACAGGAAACCCTGCAAAAAGAAGGACTATTACATTAAAATGGGATAGGGTATGTTCTCCATTTGAAGAAGGGGGTCTAGGTTTGAGGAGATTAGAAACCATAAATAAGGCTCTGCTTATGAAACTATGGTGTAAAATTCAGAATAGCACAGAAGAATGGGCTAGATACTTTCAAGAATTTTTTTTAACCAAAAATGGAGAATGGATTGAGTACTATAAAAAATCCTCAATACTATCAGGTTTGAAATGGATTTCAGAAGATGTAAAGAATCATACAAGGTGGATAGTGGGGAATGGTGAAAAAATATCAGTATGGAAAGATACATGGTTAAAAGAAAAACCTTTATGTGATCTGTATCCTGAAAATACTTATATGGCTCAATTCCCTGATTTGAAAGTTTGAAATTTACTATTGGAAGGAGAATGGGTGCTCCCAAATGAATTGTTAGAAATGATATCAGTAAATGAACTACCTGTGGTGAATATGGAAATTGACAGAAGAATATGGTGTGGAACTCTTACTGGAGCTTTCACTGTATCTTCTGCTGTGGAATGCATCAGAACAAAGTATCCTAAACTTAATTGGACAACTCAGGTATGGAATCATTCTATCCATCCTAGTGTTTCAAGTAATATCTGGAAAATAGTTAGAGGTATTTGCTCCACAGATGAAAAGATGAAATCCATAAAATTTCAATTGGCTTCAAGATGTTGTTTTTGTAAAAAAGCTGAAGAATCTCTTGAGCATATCTTGTGGAACTGCAATTATAGTGAGATTATATGGAACTTGTTAGGAGGAATGTTCTTCTTTAAAAATCCTAGATCTTTCGAAGAAATCATTAACTCTGCAAAGCATAGAAGCCCTGCAGTTAAAGAAATATGGAGAATAGCTACTTTCATAACTCTCAAAGAATTGTGGTTCCAAAGAAACAGGTGTGTGTATGATGAAGAAACTTTCAACGAACTAAACATAAAGACAAGAATAATGAAGTTTACTGCAGAGAGTGAAGTAAGAATGAAGAATTATATGTGGAATACAGCATATGATCTTCAAATCTTAAAACATTTTGGAATGAAATGCAGAAAGACAAAACCTTTTGTTGTTCAATAAAAAAATTTCAAGCTGCCACAGAGTAATCAACTTCTTCTATGTTGTGATGGGGCTTCAAGGGGGAATCCAAGGATTTCAGGCTATGGCTTTATTGCTAGAAATAGTGTAGGAGATTGTGTAATAGCCATTGCAGGTGGTCTGGGGATTGCAACAAATTTCTTTGCAGAGATCATGGCAGTCTTGTGTGCTAGTGAGTGGGCAATTCAAAATGGTTTTAGAAGACTTCTTTTCAGATCAGATTCAAAAGCAGCAATAGCAGCCTTTAAAAGATCCAAAGTTCCATGGTTTGCAATATCTAGATGGGAGAAAATCTGTCACAGTGAATGGGGCTTCATTCACAGCTACAGGGAGGTTAATTTTTCAGCTGATGACTTGGCTAAAAGAGGTGCAAATCTGCAGAGTGATGAACAACAAATATACACCAGTAAACCTCCATTTCTTGTGAACTTAGAAAATGAAAAGAAAAAATACTATAGGTTTGGATAGAATAGATTAGAGCATTTTTGTAACTTTTTTTGTTTTCTTTTTGAGCTTTTTTGATACTCTTTTGTATTCTTTGGATCTTTTTGGTTATCAATAAAATTTATTATTAAGCAAAAAAAAAAAGAGCAAAGTGCAAGTGGTAAACAACAAGTATTCTGTTGGGAAAAGAATAATGGTAGCTCATCATCTGTATTAGACTAAGTCTTATGGGATAGATTGAAGGTGCTAGATTAGCAGTTAAGTGTTGCAATTCAAAAAAAAAGTGTGGCCTAAAAGTTAACATTAGTTCTCTCTCCTACCAAACGCCACATGTTGCAGGATGATTTCATGTGTGGATTATTAGCAAATACTTCAACACCATAGTGTTAGAATTCAATTGTTTTTCGTATTGCTGATGATAAAGATCATATTGTCTTGTTAGAGGATTTATTTTTCAAATGCTTAGTCGGGTAATTTTAATTGTTGGGAATTAGTAATGATTCGGAGAGACGATCTGATTTTAATTCCACGAACATGAAGATTAAAATTTAGAAGAAAGAGAAATGTAAAGAAAGAAGGAGTATTAAATAATGGTTCTATTTTGTTTCTCAAATTCCCCACTTCAGAGTTTGGATAACTAGGGTTAGATAAGAGCCTGTAAGTAAGGGAGGAACGTGCACCCCTGGTTTAGTGGGGGTGCACATAGATGCACTCGAGAATTGGCGTGGGATTAATTTTTACCTAATTGTTAACTTTTTATCTTTATTCTCTAGTGTTTAAAAAAACGACTGGACCAGATATTTTGCCATTGAGTTTTTATTTTTCTTAAGTCAACGAAACTTGAGGTTAGAGCTGCTCTTTTTTCTGAACCCAAAAATAAGTTTGGTTGAACTTTTTAACATGGATACATTATTGGGTAATTTTGTCATAATTTAACTTTTTATATGCCACATCAGGTTATCCCTTATTGTATCACTTGGGAAGTTGGGATTGATATAATCGGATAGTCTTCAAATTAGGACTTTTTTAATGGCGTGCATTGTTGGAACCATGGAACGTCCAAATCTGTTTTAAGCACATAACAAAGGATACTTTGTTTTGTTTTATTTTTTCATAGAAATGGCATCGCAAAGACTCAAATCTTAAGAGTGAGAATTCTTCCTCTAGCAAACTAAGCACATATGGAGTAGAAAAGATACAAAATGCCAAAAAAATTCAAAAAATCTATGAGATTGACGATAGCTACCTGATCATATTATTTTATTTTTTTATGTCCAACTACATTGCCATGAACAATCTGATTCAGCTAAATTTGAATAATCAATCTCACACACATCTATGTTGTAAACAGAAAATACGAGCAGTTGTTGGGTTATAATGCTTCTGGCATGATACATTTCTTTTTAAACTGTGAACGGAAAATACAAGTAGTTGTTGGGTTATAATGCTTCTAGCATGATACATATTTTCTTTTGATGGATTGGAACTGTGAAAGCAGGTGACAATTGACAGAAGATATTCAAAGATATTGGAGATTGCTTTGTATATATGTTACCATATTAAGCCATCTTCTTGTTTTACCTCTATCTTCAATTCTTTTTATTTTCTCTTTACCCTAATGAGTTCTACTAGTGATTCTACCCAAACATGTTCTACTCATGACTCTATTATTGCTCTACCATCTAATATTCATCATTTGATTAATACAAAACTAGATAAGGATAACTATCTGTTATGGAAATCTCAGTTCTTTCCACTTCTCGAAGGTTATGGTCTTGAAGGGTATGTGTTAGAGCATAGCTCGGTTGAACCCACCAAGCATTAGTATGTCAAGTTTGATTATCATATTTTAGTGAATCAAAACTCATTTAAAGAGTCGCTTGATTATATACTAGAGTCAACTTCGTATAGGTTAGCTTGAAAGTGTTAGGATATGAGACTTACAAGTATTACATGAAGACTTGAAGAATGTGAAGAAGTATGGAGATACAACGACAACATCATCCTTCCTCTTGAGGTAGTAATATTTGATTTGAATTGTTTCATTCCCTAGCGTATCTTTCAAGTCGTGCATATTGAAAACATAACTGCGAAGATGTTTGAATGATTATACTCTAGTTAGACATAGTATTAAGGAATACAATACGAGGTTTATTGCTTAACCATTAAACTTTGTATATAAGACATCGACATGATCATATGAATGCTATTGTGATTATGTATGGGTATGAGTGAAGATTTCATCCTAGGAAACAATGTTTTACATTCGTTTAAAGGAAGTAAGTAAATAAACTCGTTTTGTGAATCGAAAGGGAAATCGCTAGGCTTATTGGTATTGTTATTCATTGCAAATCTATTTTGAATTACCAATATGTGTGTTTAGTATAACCGCTCATAAACTTGTTTATGTATCTTGGTAAAACTATTCACAAGGCCTGACTTATGTATTGGAATGACTTTTATTAGTGAAACCGATCTTAAGTAATCACTCAAGATGGTATGATCGATGCCTTGTAAATAACAACTTTTATCGAACCATTGGGGAACCGATCCTAGTAAGAGATGCAGCAAATTTACAAGAGGGGAATCGATCCTTGTAAGAGGTGCAACACGTTTTTAGTAGATGGGGGAACCGATCCTATGAACATGTGCAACAAGTTCTTAGAAGATGGGGGAACCGATCCTATGGACATGTGCACCAAATACATGTAGTTACCATAAGTATGTGGGGAACCGATCCTAGTACCTAGTCAACCGAGTTTTGGTAACTAGCGTGACTATGCACAGTACTCACATGGAGGTAGAACCGAACTTGTTTTTGTAGAACCGTGAAACCCATGATTGGTGATTTGATAGGATAATCAATCACATAGTTCTTGGAAATCAGATGAACCAATTCTAAATTCGTTTGAAAGTGTGGCAAATCGGTTCCAAGATTGTAAGTATGAAAAAGTACTTGCTAAGTAAATATGTCGACATACTTTGAACATGTGCAGTAACTCTTATCATTAATTGTTCAAAGATATTCCTTAATAGCTAAAGGAGAATCCCAGGATCGAAATAAATTTCGAATCTTTTAAATAAGGTTTTTTAGTTTTTATATGCTATTTAATTTCCAGCAATTAAATGCATATCTTTAGAAAATAATAATTAGTAATGTGCATTTACTGATTATAGATTTTTCTATTGGGATTTCGGTCAATATTTGGACAGTGCATTTCCAGGAGTTATGAAAACCGATTTTGTGTTTATTGCATATCTTTGAGAATATTCATTTTTGGAAATTCCTTGGTGTCCAAACTTCCTTGTCTATAAATATTGAAGTTTGCATTTCTAGCAAACTAATCCTCAGAGCCAGCAAAACTACCTTAGTTGTGTTGTTACTGGTGGAGCCGCCTATCGGAGAGGAAAGTACCATAATTAGGAGAAATCTCTTACGGCCGCTCGGTTTAAAGACTTCTTTGGGATTGAGAATCTCTATTAGTACCGTTGGTGGGAAACTAGATAATTGCAGTTTATTTTAGTTTTCGATTGATTTGATTGACTAACGGTTGTTGAACTTTGATTGCACCTAGTTTGTTTATGCTTGAGAATCTTCTCTTCTGATATAAGATTCACTCAAACTAGATCGAAGTTTCGACGGGGATCTTTAGACTATTTGTAGATCTAAAGAGGTCTTGTGATAATCCAACGTTAACAGACTCCGTTCTATGTGTGATTGATCACAAGAGATTCAAGTTGATTGTGTGCAGGTGTTGATTGAAGATCAAAGAAGATTTGAAGACAAGAAGACTTTTTGGGTTCATAATCTTTGGTGTGCACAATACTTGTTTCGGCTGAAAAGGGATCCAACTATAATCGGTTTATCTTTGTGATAGATTGGATTGATTAGTTGAGTAGATCGGCATCAATACACTTCTTTGTGATTAATAGTATTGATTGCATAGTTGATAGACGCATTTATGTGTCTATTTTCATCTCTTTTGTGTATACTGTTAGTACCCATTTCTGTACTAATTTTTGTATTTTATCCCTTTGTAGGTGTTTTTGGAGGAATAGGCTTTTGCGGCAAAATTGGCTCGAAAAGTTGTTAAAGGTACATGGGAGGACATTTTCTATTCGGACTCTCATTTTGGATAAGGGGTAACCCATTTCCAAGCTGCTGCTAAGCACAGACCGGGACTGGATAGGGGGAGGTCACATTTCTTCACATTTTCAAAAACAGAAACTGGCGGGAAAAAATTCTTTTCACAGCAGAATTTAGGGTTGGATTGTTGATCGATTTTTATGGAGATTAAAGGGCTGAATTTGATTGGGTTTGTTCCTATCGACCTAACAGGCGAGGTAAGGGTGTTGGAATGGATCCAAAGTGGCTAGAACTCGAATTGGAGGCGAAAAAAGGGTAAAAATATCACGGTTTATTTTGGGCAACTTCTTGGTTTATTTATGGAAACAAACGTGAAGAAGAGGAAGGAAACTCTTCTTAGAGATTTGATTCTGTCACAAGAAGAGTTTGGACAGCTTGGATTGACTGAGGAGACGTGTAGCAGTTAAGAAAAGGGAATTATCATAACTTGCTGTGGAGGAAGAAAATCAAAGATATTCTCGAATTTTCCTTACTCTATTATGTATAAAAGGGTTGGTACGAATCCTAGGAAGGGAACGAAGACCTTAGGGGAAAGTTTAGAGCCTTAGAGAAGCCAGAAAAATCATTAGAAGAAGATCGGGTTTCTGCTGCTGCTGCTGCTGCCGGAGAAGACGAAGAACACAGAACAGCGGAAAAAGAAAGTCGCAGAAACTGTGACCGTAGCTTTCAAATTCTATACCCTTTGTAACAATTTTTCCAACAGTTAGCTTCAGTTCGCAACAGTTTCTTCTGTAACAGTAGGTTCTGTAACAATTATATTAGTTACAAAATCCGCTGCTTAGCACTTTTCACTCTTTTAATCAACTTTTGAACACCAAAGATGTATTTTGAGGAGCTAAACCCCTTATCCGAGGCGATGGAGGAAGCCATTGTTCCATGAAAAGTGTTATAGTTCTATTTTAATTATTTTTTGCAATTATTTTACATGATTATTTGCATAGAACTTAAAAGAAAAATTGGTTTTTATTGAGTAGTTGTGAAGTGTTTTGATGGGACATGCTTGGTTTTAATACTTTTGATGTTTCATGCTTCGTGCTTACAATTATTACTTCAAAAATCTATTAAAGGAAAAATATTAGAATCACTTTAAAAGAAAAAATTGCAGGAATATTGATTAGAATTTATCACTTAATTGGTCAATGGTGGAATCCAGAGTCTCGGTATTTTCTTATTATTGTTGAAACAACTTTATTTAATTTTCGAAAATCCTTCACAAGCCCGAGTTGAACGAACTCTACTTATCATTTTTTACAACAACTTAAAATTAACATCAATAGTCTAACAATTACTTCGGTAGTTGTTGAGAGATTGATCTAAGGACCCGACAAAGGAGTTTATTGGTTAAACGGAAGAGCCTTTGTCAGACTCAAATCACGTTGTTTGAAAAGAGTTGTTACCGAAAAGATTTGTTGTTCCTTTACTGTTTGGAATACGAACAAAAGGAATTGTTCCAAGTGCGTGACTTACTGCAAGTTGGAGGCGCAGGGATACTGAGGAAACTAGGTGAACTATAGGTTTAGTTGCTTGGTCTCAACTATACGAAGTTGGTTTGATTTTGTATAGCGGCTTAATTCTGAGAGTATTCAATTCAGGACTAGGTCCCGGGGGTTTTCTGCATTTGAGGTTTCCTCGTTAACAAAATCTTGCTGTGTCTTTTACTTTTCTATTTCCGCAATTATAATCGTTTTATTATAATTAGAAGTAAAATACACAAACGTTAATTCCTATTTTACTTGATAGACAATCCCTAGAGTTTGGTTAAGTCCGAACCTATTATCAAGTAAACATACTTCGTTGTTGTATTATCTCGATCTCGTATCCATAGACGATCACACGAAGTGTGAACCGATTAGTTGTATTGTCTCGACTCAGTCCATAGACAATCATTTTCGGAAAAGGACTTATATGTGGAAAAGTTTTAGATTGATGTATATTTGGGTACCCTCGTCTTTTCAATTGGTATTAGAGCAGGCAAACACGAAAAGATCTAACAATCTGTGTTTGGTGCGATCCAACCTATGAGAATTGAATCCATGACTTATTCAGTTAACGTTAAGCAAGAGTATGAATACTCAAAAGTTGAAGATGTTCCTATTTTGTTGACTCATGATCCAGGAGTTACAACATTTAAGAGAACATCTGAGTCTATCTCTTATGAAAAAGAAGATGATGATAAAGAGTTGATAAAACTCCTAAAGCCTATCAAATCTCTGTCTACAAGAATGCTGATATTAAAGACGAAGTCAAATCTTCTTAAACATGAGATCAGAGATAGAGATATTCAACTAAATATTCTAGCCAAAGAGAATATGGATCTCACTATAAAATTAGAAGCTCTGGGTAAATCTCTTACTCATGATAAAGAGAATCATCCTATGATCCTGACTAATGATGCTATTTTAATTTCTTATGATAATGAGGAAATAAAAAGTCCTAGCTTGACTTTTGAAGATTGTGATAATCTTGTCACAACGAAAACAGATCATGATGATGGTAGTCTGCCAAACTACATCAAGTCAGAAGAGGATAAGAAACCATCTTCTAGATCTACTGATGATCAAACGAAATCTTGTCCAAAGGAAACTTTGAACTGATTCCGTAAAGGTGATCCTAAGGAATACAATTTTCAGTCACTTGACAGGAAACTCATA
The DNA here is from genome assembly GCA_023531105.1 of Papaver atlanticum. Taxonomy (NCBI): domain Eukaryota; kingdom Viridiplantae; phylum Streptophyta; class Magnoliopsida; order Ranunculales; family Papaveraceae; genus Papaver; species Papaver atlanticum. Next base: position 1,913,435 of record JAJJMB010012509.1, read on the forward strand.
CTTCTTCAAAAGATAGTGGTAAAAGTATTGAAAGAAGTTTCTTGTCTTAAAAAACTTAAAGATCACTCCTCAGTAGAAAGACAGAATTTATTCCACCCCGATAAGATCGACTCAAAGGGATCAAGTTCGAGAGTTGATAATCGTTTCTAGAAAAAGGTTCCTTCTCACCCATATCAAAACAGTTGTTTTGATGAAGAACGATTCCAGAAAAAGGGGAAAGAGAAATTCTCTGCCAAAGGAAACAATCAGGATTTTCCGATAATTGTTTCAAATAATTGTGCTGATGAGCATAATAAAGAAATCCTTAGAATGAGAAAATCATATGAAAATCTCATTGATAGAATTAAGAGAGATTTATCTATCTCTGAAAATTATAAAACTTCTCCATTTGATCATGACTTTAGATCAAGGAAGGATCACCTTCTTGGGAGAAAATATATTGGGCAGAAAATTCCAAAGAGAAACATGAAAAATGTTTCTGATATTCGATGTAAGCCATAAAAGCCTTACTCCAATACAACCTAGTTGTATGGAGATTGTGCAAACCCATCCTTTTTTCGTGCTCATGATGGGAAAAAGCACATAAAACAAGAGCACAATGTCGATTTATGTCGTATCAGAAAAATCGGTTGTATCTTATGGAAAGCTGCGATTCCATGGCTGCTAAAAATTTATTCATGATTATCATGATCTTCCAAAAATAGGTCTTATTTGGAATTTTCGGATTTTGATAAACCTTCCAGTATGGGAAGATTCGGACAATGGAAACAAAATATATTATGTGTATATTTTTGGTATTCCACAAGTTGGTCAGGTCCAAAACCGTGTTTCTTACTGGAAACAATTTCTTTTCTGTAGTCTGAAACCCAGAGTAAATCCCTTTTAAATAACCGAGCATGCCTCCGATAACGCGCAGTATTACAAAGTTCAATAAGGAGGAAGCTCAAAAGGTTAAGGATTGTCAAGGAATCAATACAGAGAGGAGGAAGAAAAACTTATCAAAAATCATGTCTGATTATGATTCTGATAGTTTAATCGGATCTCAAGATGAGTCTTGTATGTTGGCTTACAACCTTCAAAATCCAACCGAAACCAAGTGGATTCGTTCTGATAGTATGATTCACTATATTCAAGATTTTGAAGAACTGAGAACCAATCTCATAATGACGATTCAACATCAAGATTGGCTCAAAAATAGAATTGATGAAACAAGAGGTGTTCTTGATGAACTTAATGCTCTTGTTCAAGATCTTGAGAAACAGGAAGTGGTTGCAGACAAGTCTTTTGAGACAAGCTTCAAAAGTTTGAGTACTGATGAAATGTAAGTAAACAATAAGAGCACCACTAAAGATTAGGTCGTATGCTGAAGACTTAATCCAGAATAATAGACTTCAGTTTTTGATTTCTTTCAATAATTGTAAAATCTATTTTGAATAAAACTATCTTATTATGAATAAAATTATTATTTTATAATTTTTCTTGTGATAGTTTTCGGTTACATAGCCTGTGCTTGAATGCTTTATTTCATTGCTATGTATGTTTATGGGATGTTTGATTTCGGTTTTATTACCTTGATATTCGATCTCATAATGCGTGAACCCTTATGGTTTGGGTGACTTTTTGATTTAGCGGGATTAAGTTCTAGCCCATGTTTGTAGGATTTATCAAAGGATCATGAGGGGTTCCTATAGAAACAATCTGTGAAAAAGTCACAATATGTTGAATCTTTTGGTTTAACATAAAAGCATATGTGTTTCGAGGTTTCAACTTTTGCTTCACATAGTTAAAACCGGTTTTCAACCTTTCTCTGGTAAAGATTGCTCTTTGTTGTTGTTCTTTTGTTATGGGGGGAGGATGACAACTTTAATGGGGGAGAGTTCTAAGTGAACTTGCGCTTAATGACATATCTTAAGGGGAGAAGAGGATGCGGAATTTGAGGTAACAATCTTGTTAGTTAATTGTTTTCCTGTTTAAGAAAAGCATGATTTTATTGCATATATTTATTGCTTTTGCTTAACAAAATTTAGGTACAATTGATGTTGATTCCATTATCGGTGTATGAATGTTTGATTATGATTCAATTGTTTCCGGTTAAGAAAAACTATTGTTATCTTTCGTTATTGTTTGATATCAATTGTTTAGGCTTACAAAATTTCGGTGCAATTGCGGTGCTATAATGTCTATGTTTGTTTCAATTGCTTCCGGTTAAGATAAATGATTATGCAAGTTGATTTATTTGGTTTGTATGGATTTTTTATGGATTAACAAAAGGTTTCGGGATCATTTGTTTAGTCCAAGTGATTTCCGGATGAGAGAAACTAAGTTTTTCGGATCTTAGTTAGACTTATCAAACGTGGAGGTTTCGGTTATTCAAGTCTAACCGAGTGCCTTAACAAGAATTACTAGTTAACGAACATAGTATTTGTCTTGTTTAAAAGTGAAAGGTCTAAGTTATTGATGAGAATAAGTAGAGCCTGATGAGAAAAATAAAGTTAATTCTGATGTTTATTTTGGTCTTATCGAACAAGCGATTTTATTTGTACAATCGGTATAGCAAAAGAACTAAGGTGATTATTCGACTTTTGATATGCTAAACTATTAGGGAAAATTGCTTCGGGCAATTGTTTCCTAGATAACATATTAAAACCAAATTACTTGTAGTTTCGGTTTTAATATTGGTTATCTAAAATGGTGTGTAAAATCCTCGTGCTTAGCTCTTATAGGTTTGCAAATTATCTTTGTGATATTTGTAAGATCCTTTCGGTTTGTCCTTTATTTTTTCGTTTCTTTGTCATTTTGTGACAAAAAGGGGGAGAAATATATGGAGTAAACAAGTGATATTGACTTGTTGTGAGTTGGTAACACTAAGGGAGAGGATATTTGTTCTAAAACGTTTATTCTAACGAAAAGAGTGAAAGCATAGACTAAGGGGGAGTCACATATCATATGATACGTAGTTATGAGGAACTACATGAAAATAACAAAGACGCGCGGATTGAAAATCTACCTATCTCACCTTTAGGGGGAGTATTAGCTTTGTTATTATAATGTCAGCAGCGGCATTTAAGGATTGAATTTAATGAAGGATTTGTGTTGTTGAACTTGGAATCAAGCGTATGTGTATAATGAATTTTTGTAATTTGTTTATCCATATGATGTAAGAGTTTTGTCACTAAAATTGACAAAGGGGGAGATTGTTAGAGCATAGCTCGGTTGAACCCACCAAGCGTTGGTATGTCAAGTTTGGTTGTCATATTTTAGTGAATCAAAACTCATTTAAAGAGTCGCTTGATTATATACTAGAGTCAACTTCGTATAGGTTAGCTTGAAAGTGTTAGGATATGAGACTTACAAGTATTACATGAAGACTTGAAGAATGTGAAGAAGTATGGAGCTACAACGACAACATCATCCTTCCTCTTGAGGTTAGTAATATTTGACTTGAACTGTTTCATTCCCTAACGTATCTTTCAAGTCGTGCATATTGAAAACATAACTGCGAAGATGTTTGAATGATTATACTCTAGTTAGACATAGTATTAAGGAATACAATACGAGGTTTATTGCTTAACCATTAAACTTTGTATATAAGACATCGACATGATCATATGAATGCTATTGTGATTATGTATGGGTATGAGTGAAGATTTCATCCTAGGAAACAATGTTTTACATTCGTTTAAAGGAAGTAAGTTAATAAACTCGTTTTGTGAATCGAAAGGGAAATCGCTAGGCTTATTGGTATTGTTATTCATTGCAAATCTATTTTGAATTACCAATATGTGTGTTTAGTATAACCGCTCATAAACTTGTTTATGTATCTTGGTAAAACTATTCACAAGGCCTGACTTATGTATTGGAATGAATTTTATTAGTGAAACCGATCTTAAGTAATCACTCAAGATGGTATGATCGATGCCTTGTAAATAACAACTTTTATCGAGCCATTGGGGAACCGATCCTAGTAAGAGATGCAGCAAATTTACAAGAGGGGAATCGATCCTTGTAAGAGATGCAACACGTTTTTAGTAGATGGGGGAACCGATCCTATGAACATGTGCAACAAGTTCTTAGAAGATGGGGGAACCGATCCTATGGACATGTGCACCAAATACATGTAGTTACCATAAGTATGTGGGGAACCGATCCTAGTACCTAGTCAACCAAGTTTTGGTAACTAGCGTGACTATGCACAGTACTCACATGGAGGTAGAACCGAACTTGTTTTTGTAGAACCGTGAAACCCATGATTAGTGATTTGATAGGATAATCAATCACATAGTTCTTGGAAATCAGATGAACCAATTCTAAATTCGTTTGGAAGTGTGGCAAATCGGTTCCAAGATTGTAAGTATGAAAAACGACTTGCAAAGTAAATATGTCGACATACTTTGAACATGTGCAACAACTCTTATCATTAATTGTTCAAAGATATTCCTTAATAGCTAAAGGAGAAACCCAGGATCAAAATAAATTGAGAATCTTTTAAATAAGGTTTCTTAGTTTTTATATGCTATTTAATTTCCAGCAATTAAATGCATATCCTTAGAAAATAATAATTAGTAATGTGCATTTACTGATTATAGATTTTTCCATTGGGATTTCGGTCAATATTTGGACAGTGCATTTCCAGGAGTTATGAAAACCGATTTTGTGTTTATTGCATATCTTTGAGAATATTCATTTTTGGAAATTCCTTGGTGTCCAAACTTCCTTGTCTATAAATATTGAAGTTTGCATTTCTAGCAAACTAATCCTCAGAGCCAGCAAAACTACCTTAGTTGTGTTGTTACTGGTGGAGCCGCCTATCGGAGAGGAAAGTACCATAATTAGGAGAAATCTCTTACGGCCGCTCGGTTTAAAGACTTCTTTGGGATTGAGAATCTCTATTAGTACCGTTGGTGGGAAACTAGATAATTGCAGTTTATTTTAGTTTTCGATTGATTTGATTGACTAACGGTTGTTGAACTTTGATTGCACCTAGTTTGTTTATGCTTGAGAATCTTCTCTTCTGATATTAGATTCACTCAAACTAGATCGAAGTTTTGACGGGGATCTTTAGACTGTTTGTAGATCTAAAGAGGTCTTGTGATAATCCAACGTTAACAGACTCCGTTCTATGTGTGATTGATCACAAGAGATTCAAGTTGATTGTGTGCAGGTGCTGATTGAAGATCAAAGAAGATTTGAAGACAAGAAGACTTTTTGGGTTCATAATCTTTGGTGTGCACAATACTTTTTTCGGCAGGAAAGGGATCCAACTATAATCGGTTTATCTTTGTGATAGATTGGATTGATTAGTTGAGTAGATCGGCATCAATACACTTCTTTTTGATTAATAGTATTGATTGCATAGTCTAACAATTACTTTGGTAGTTGTTGAGAGATTGATCTAAGGACCCGACAAAGGAGTTTATTGGTTAAACGGAAGAGCTTTTGTCAGACTCATATCACGTTGTTTGAAAAGAGTTGTTACCGAAAAGATTTGTTGTTCCTTTACTATTTGGAATACGAACCAAATGAATTGTTCCAAGTGCGTGACTTACTGCAAGTTGGAGGCGCAGGGATACTGAGGAAACTAGGTGAACTATAGGTTTAGTTGCTTGGTCTCAACTATACGAAGTTGGTTTGATTTTGTATAGCGGCTTAATTCTGAGAGTATTCAATTCTGGACTAGGTCCCGGGGTTTTTCTGCATTTGCGGTTTCCTCGTTAACAAAATCTTGCTATGTCTTTTACTCTTCTATTTCCGCAATTATAATCGTTTTATTATAATTAGAATTAAAATACACAAACGTTAATTCCTATTTTACTTGATAGACAATCCCTAGAGTTTGGTTCAGTCCGAACCTATTATCAAGTAAACATACTTCGTTGTTGTATTGTCTCGATCTCGTATCCATAGACGATCACACGAAGTGTGAACCGATTAGTTATATTGTCTCGACTCAGTCCATAGACAATCATTTTCGGAAAAGGACTTATAGGTGGAAAAGTTTTAGATTGGGGTATATTTGGGTACCCACGTCTTTTCAGTATGTCGATGAATATGTCTCTGCATCCTCAAAATTTCTTGCTGATAAAGTTACACCTAATCCATCGTTTGTTGCTTGGGGACGCCAAGATAAGATTATCACTAGATGGTTACGTTCTTCCCTCTCACCTGGTGTAGGTTTTCATGTTACCGGCCTCCCAACATCTAGAGATATTTGGGTTTCTCTTGAAACTCGCTTTTCTTCCACCTATCAACTTTTTATATGCAATCATATATCCGAAACTAAATGCATTCATCAAGGAGTTTATAAAGATACAAGATAACCCCTGTAATATTCCACGGCCGCACTCCCCTCAAAGATTTGGCAATTAAGCACAAGTTCAATTAAGAACTCTCCCCCATATAATGTCATTCCCAAAGGAATAACAAGAGCGACCTTACTTTCACAAGAAAAGAAGGATTTCTTTGGACAACAACAATTCACATAAAAATATGAATTTGTATCCAAAATACTCAATTGAATTAACCACATGAGAACCCATGATTAATTCAACCGGAATAATCAACTAAATTAATCACACGAGAACCCATGATAAATCTAATTGGAAAATGCTTAACATAAGAAAACTTACGGAGCCGCACAGTATATACATAAAATATGGATCAGGGAAGATCAATACTGCGGAATAAACAAAGATTCATTCTATCTTTCATCACTATTTGCATAATGACATACAATAGACTTAATCTTTGTAAACAAAAGCTCATCATTTCTTCCATCAATATTTGCATAATGACATAAAAGGATTAACTTATGTTTTTGTCAAAAGTTTATTCATTCTTTTATCAATACTTGCATATCGACGTACGAAAGACTTAACTTTTGACAACGTATGGGATAATCATAGTTCACGGACGCAAACACACATATCCCATAACAAATTGCAATATATAAAACCATAAAGATTAATACTGCAAAAATCATCTTCCAAACAAACTTTAGAATTTAAATAAATAAATCTAAAAACATTGAATATTAAAATCGTTGGACATAGCTATGTGTAATCACATTAATGGCTATTCCAAACTCTAGTTATTCTTCTTAAAAACACAAGAAATAAAATTCTCATAAGAAGTTTTCCTAGGCAAAATACACAACTCTTAGAGAACATGATTTGAAAAACATTAAACATGGTCAGCAACCAGAGATTGAACATAGACCAGCTCATGAGTTGCTTTATTCAGTTCGTTTTTCAGAAAATCAAGATTCCTTGTTGCAATCCCAAGTTGTTCACGTACGACTTCAAAATCTCGAAGAAGATTTCCTACTAGTTGTAATGACATCTGAACGGGTAGTTTGTTTTCATGATCAACAACATGATAGCAGGTTATGAAAACAGGATTCTCGTGAAACTCAACAGTTTTGTCCTTCTCAACATTGTCTTCCTTGTTACATCCATCCATTGTGCACACAGAAATCAGGTGAACCCTTTTTGACGTTACGGAACGTATATGTATCAAAGAGGAGCATGATACATACATATATATGAGTGTTTTAGGAAAAACCCTAGGGTTATTGTATATGTTCCGTGGGTCAAGTGTACGTGCACTTATGGTAAACACCTTGGTACGTGACCAAGAGAACAATGGAGTCAAATTTAGAGGAAGTCTTGAAGAAACTCAAGAACCATTCTAAACACAAGATGACATTCTTAGTTCAAAAGAACATAAGAGAATTGTTGAAAAACAAGACAATCAACAAGGAATCATTCTCAAGAGTGAATGATCAAAAACACTACACCATGAAAAGTACTGGAGCAAGGCTCAACAGTTTTTTGAAATCATCATTACTTAAAAGAAAACTAAAAAGGCATACCAACGACTACTTTCTCAAGACACAAAGTCTTCTTGAGAAATATGAGTATCTTCCCACAATTAAAAGAAGGATGCTACATTGAGAAGTCATGTTGTATTTTGATGAGCATGTTGCTCATCAAGAATTTTGACTTCTTCTCTCTCTCCTTTATGAAGATTTTCAGAAAAATCACTCGGTTTAGACGAAAGAGATCTAATCAGAGGAGAGCAAGGGATACCTGAACCGTCTGCTTTCCTTTCCATTTTAATGCTCTGCTTGAGTCTGTTTATGATGATCTTGAGTTCTGAGACTCGATTATTGATGTGAATGAACTCTGGAGCAGACACCTTGGGTTCACAGTCTTTTTCAGAGAGAGAACATGAATTTGACATTTCTTTCTTTCTCCTATGCCTTTTCTCTTCTCAGAGTTATTTAAGGAGTCAGTCATCCATCTGACGTTCTTCCTTCTACTATTGCAGGCATTTTTTGTCTCAAAATCATAATCTAGAAATGACTCATCACAACATTTCTCTTGATTGCAGACACTTCCTTTTACTCCAGCAAGATGAGAGACAGGTTTAATTATTTCTTTAGATATCCATGCAAGAATGTTGTGAAGTTTTTCATTCCTCAGTCAAAAATGACATCTTCGTTCAAGATGTCCTTTATTTCCGCAATAATAGCAGTTAAAGGAATTGTTCTTGACTGTTCTTATGCGAGTTAAATTCGAAGGAGCACAATCTTTGTTCCTAAGACCGTCGGCTGCTGGAAAAGTTTTTTCACATGAAGAATTGTCATTAGCATGATTTTTTTTAATCTTACCAGTACTTAGAGCGTCTATTCCCTTATAGCCCAGACCACGTGTATCATGATGTTCTTTACATTCTCCAAGCATAGAAGATAATTTTGTAGAGCTAGAATTGAATCTTTTCATATTCTCTTCTAGTGAATTCACCTTATTAAGAGAAGCTGCGAGATCAGTCTCCAAGGATTTTTCTCTGGCAAGGAGACCGAGTTCTATGTCATTAAAACATTTTTGTTGAGAGTCATATCTTGCTTCAGATTCCGCAAGTCTTTCTTTCAACACAAAGAGATTTCGAAGGAGATTATCACATTCAGACCTTTTTGAGCGTAAATCTTCTGCTCGATCTTTAACGGTAGATTGTAAAAGTCTATATCCACTATCATAACCCTTAAAGAGTTTTCTCATCTTTCTGTTTTCTTGACAGATAGGTCCCAAATATTTCCTCAAGCAAGTTGTTGACTTCTTTTCTTTCAAAGCATGGTCAAAGAGCTTGATATATTGAGAGACTTCCTCATCAATAGTTTGTCCTTCTTTCGAATCACTCTCACCTGAAAGATCATCCAACTGTTTATCTAGACACTTTTCCCAGTTGAAGGCAGATTCAGACACAGAAGCAAGAACAAGCGGTATTGAAGCATCTCAGTGGAGTTCTGATTTGGTGTTGCGTTATCAGAGAGATTACTGTCCATATAGTATGATAGCTACAAACACAGACTTATAAGGTCTTTAAACGTGTTTGCATGCTCTGATACCAATTGAAAAAGTGGGGGTACAACAACCTCACCAAATAATTCGCTTAGCAATCTGTATGGACTAACTCCAATATACTTTTAAGATAATCAACTAAACAGTCAGACTCAATCTTAATAAAAAGTATATCAAAGAGTTATATCTCAATTTCTCGATTCAATACTTACTCAAGCAAATAGAAATCTGCGAGTCTAATTGAATACAAGATAAATTAACTTGAACGGTACCAAAGACCAATGTTCAAGTATCAATCAATTTTAATCAACAACCAAAGGTCGGATTTACCAATTGATTGATTCAACGCACAACATGTGATATTTCAATTATATAACAAAATATAATGCGGAAAAGAAATAACACAAACACCAGAAGTTTTGTTAACAAGGAAACCGCAAATGCAGAAAACCCCGGGACCTAGTCTAGATTGAACACACACTGTATTAAGCGCTTACAGACACTAGCTTACTACAAACTAACTTCGGTTTGGACTGTAGTTGAACCCCAATCAATCTCACACTGATCCAAGGTATATTTGCGCTCCTTAGCTGATCTCACCCAAAACTAAGAGTTGCTATGACCCAAAGTCGAAGACTTTAATAAACAAATCTGTATCACACAGAAAAGTCTACAGGAATAGATAAAACTATCTCACACAGAAATACCTACAAGTTTTGTTTTGTCTTTTGATAAATCAAGGTGAACATGAACCAATCGATAACCCGGACTTATATTCCCGAAGAACAGCCTAGAATTATCAATCACCTCACAATAATCTTATTCGACTAGCGAAACAAGATATTGTGGAATCACAAACGATGAGACGAAGATGTTTGTGACTACTTTTCTATCTTGCCTATCGGAGAAATTAATCTCAAGCCAATTTTACAATTGTAGTCAATACGATAGAAACAACAAGATCAGATAACGCAACTATAGAGAAAATAGTTGGGTCTGGCTTCACAATCCCAATGAAGTCTTCAAGTCGTTAACCTACAGGGTCTCGGTATAAACCTAAGGTTAAATGAGAATCGACTCTAGCTTATACAACTAGTATCACACAGGAGGTGTGGGGATTAACTTTCCCAGTTGCTAGAGTTCTCCTTTATATAGTCTCCAAATCAGGGTTTGCAATCTAAGTTACCTTGGTAACAAAGCATTCAATATTCACCGTTAGATAAAAACATGATTAGATTCATGCTAATATCTTTCAACCGTTAGATCGAACTTAGCTTGTTATACACAAATGAAATATACATTATTTAGGTTTGTGTAACCGTACCTAAACGTGTACACCTAGTTGGTTCAACAGTAGTTAACCAAATGGTTAGCCATATGAGCACTTTCATATCAACCATATTCACCTTCACCTTAACTATTTCAAATGACTCAAAAGAACTAGTTAGAGAGTTGTTCAATTGCTTAGATCTCATAGAAGTATACAAGACACAATCGAAACAAAATCGTTTTTGATTCACTCGAATCGATTCATGAACTTTATAACCACGGTTTGCAAATATGCATTCCTTAGTTTATATAAATTTAAGTTCACGAATAAACCAATTTTAGAAAGTAACACACTTAAGTATGCGTACTATAAGTAACCGAATTTGAGTTTGTTTTGGTTTCCAAACTCGGCATAAATTCACGGACGTGAAATTTCCGCCAGTATGCGTACGGGTACTTATACTTAAGGTAACCGGATTGAGTTGGTTTTTATTTCCAAACTAAGCAGAAATTCACGGACGTGAACTTCCGCCAGTATGCGTATGGGTACGCATACTTACCCAGTCTCCATCAACCATTTAGTACACACACAAGTATGCATACATTTGGTTCCCGGTTTTGGACTTATACACTAATGCGCGAACACATTATATGCTTATATCCAAGGATGGTTACATGTTCTAAACTCTCATTTCAATCATTGAAACATTCTTAGAGGATGTTAAATAGAGGTTACTCACACACTATTTTTCATCAAAGCAATTTTCAAGATATTGAAATAACCAACATGACTTTTGTCACTTGTAAAGATGAACTTAGCCAAAACGAAACCTTACCAACACATATTTCGAGAATAAGATAAGCGAGATAAACTCGGATCGAAATAGCAAATATGTATAATCAAAGTCTATATAGCAATACGACTTTTGTCTCAAAATAGGAGATAGAGTAGATAGACTTTTTGAGTGATAGATAAGTTCAAGTCTCCACATACCTTTTAGTCGATGAAGTTCCACCAGTTCCTTGAGTAGTTCTTCGTCTTTGTATGATGAACGTCGTGGAGTCTAGAGCTCAACTACACTTTCTATCCTAGTACGAGACTTAGCTATAAGTAGACTAGTAATCAAGACTTATAGTTTTGGCAACTAAACTTGATAATAAGCTTTAGATAGCAACGCTTGCAAGTTCGACCGAGCAGTGCTCTAACAGCAAGAGTCAACATAGATCTTAAGAAACCTATGCACAGAGGTGGATGGTAGAATACAGCTTCTGGTGGTGTTGCATGGGTTCGTTTTCATTGGGAAAGACAGCCTCATCTTCTCTGCAAAGAATGTTTCACTATAAACCATGATGATGAAGAATGTGAAAACACTGCATTGGACTTAAAGATTAGGAAATATACAAACGAAGAATATGTTACTTATTGCCATAATCTCGCAAGAGCTTATGGTGTTGAAATAACTTAAGATTTAGATCTGTTGTTGCAAAGGGTTTGTGAAGCAAGTCAGAGGCAGCTTGAAGAAAAAGAAAAGGTTGAGAAACAAGAAGAAGAAAGAAGAGCTAAGAGGTCAAGAAGTGTAGATAAAGAAGATGATACTGGCAACAAAGTCACTCTAAGTCCTGTCTTACAGGCTCATGATATTCAAAAAAAAACATTATTGGTCTTAATACTGGATCTACTGATAGATTGTAACATTTTGATGGGATGGAGCATGACTTAGCTGAGGAAGGAGAATTACCTACAAAAGAGTACTCCCATGAAATGACTGAGGCTACTGCAATATTGGTAACTAAATTTTTATCCTTTGCTTTACACTCTAAATTTTCTAATTCTTATTCTTATTTACACATTATTTCTGCAAATATGAAAGTCTTAGCTTGGAATGTTCAAGGTTTGGCAAAAAAATTCACCAGAGATCAAGTTTCTATTCTTGATAAGAAACACTCTCCTGATTTTTTGTTTCTTTCTGAAACAAAAATAGATAGTGATAAAATGATCTCCCTGGCAATTTCCCTAAGTTACTGCAATTATGTTCATATAGATAGAGTTGGCCTAGCTGGTGGTCTAATTCTAATGTGGAAAGATGGAATCCATTGTGAAGTTCAGGATGTCTCAAAATATATGATGCATGTTGTCACCAAAATAGATCCTAGTAAGCCAGATGTTCTTATTACCTTTATGTATGGATCCACCTATTTTGATAAGAAAAAAGAACAATGGGATTTTCTATTAAGGATTAGTGAAAATATCAGGCAACTTTGGCTAGTAATAGGTGACTTGAACTTTCATATGCATGACTTATATGAAACTGTTAACTTTTCTATTGAAGATAGGTATGTTCAAGACAAGGTGAATACCTATGGCCTTATGGATATAGGTTACAGTGGTAAACATTACACTTGGACTAGTAACGGTTTTGGAACTGGCAATAGAAAGTCTAGAATTGACATGGTTATAGGTAACAGCTATTGGTGTAACTCTTTTCCCCAAGCTAAGCTTATGCACTTAGTTCAGGCTGGTTCTGATCATTGTCCTATCTTATTAATTCCACAAGTTCTTAGTAGAAATACATGGAGGCCTTTTAAAAAAAATTCCATGCGGATGAAACACTTTTCTTTTAAAACTCAATTAAATATAGCATGGGATACTAATGTCTCTGGATCTGCAGGTTTTCAACTGATTGCTAAGCAACATAGTACCAGGAAAAGACTTTCTCACTGGAATAAAATTGAGTTTGGAGATATTGATAGAAATATTAATAATTTACAAACTCAACTTGAGGTAGCTCAAAATGACCTAATATCTGGGTCTCAGCATGAAAACATTGTTACTCTTACTAAAAACTAGATGAATGGTTTAACATTAAGGCTGAGTTTTATAAACAAAAATCTGGTGACACTTTCATTACAGACATGGATCAAAATACCAAGTATTTTCACACCTTGAGCTAATAGAAGAATGTTTAGGAAAAATATTGACTGCTTATATGATGATAATGGTGTTTGGTTTAATGATAGGGATGATATTGCCAGTATGCTTGTTAGACATTTTGAGCAGGTAAGTAAAACTTCTAATCCTAAGTTTACTGATACCACTTTTGACATCATCCCTACTGTTATTACTGCTCAAGATAATTCTCAACTCAATAGAATACCTTCTAGTGATGAAATTTTTGAAACTATTAAGCATATGAATGCTTGGGGTTCACCTGGCCCTGATGGTTTCCAATCTGGCTTTTACAAATACAATTGGGATATTGTTGGGAAAGATGTTACTAAAGCTATTCAAGGTTTTTTTTGAAACAGGTTTCATGCCAACAACTTTCAATAAAACTTATCTTAGTTTGATACCTAAGACTGATAATGCTACTAAACCTGTGGATTTCAGACCTATAGGTTTGTGCAACACTATTTATAAGGTTATCTCTAAGATTATGGCAGATAGAATTAAACCTCACTTAAAACATCTGATCTCTCCTTATCAAGCTGTATTTGTTCTAGGTAGAGATATACATGACAATATCATTATAGCTCATGAGATGATTCACTCTATGAAGCACAAAGAAGGTCACAATGGTACTATGGCCTTAAAACTTGATCTTTCTAAAGCTTTTGATAGAATAGAATGACCTTTCTTGCTAGGAGTTCTTAGAAGCTTTGGTTTTGATGAGAAATTCTGTGGTTATATAAATCAGTGCATCTCTACTACTAACATTTCTGTTCTTTTAAATGGTTCCCCTACTCATGGTTTTAACCCATCTAGAGGAATTAGACAAGGTGATCCCTTATCACCCAATCTTTTCATTCTATGTATGGAATTCTTATCTAGACTGTTATTAAATGCTGAAACTAATCATCAAATTTCAGGAGTTAAAGCAGCTAGGAATGCTCCAGGTATTACCGATCTAATGTTTGCAGATGATATGCACAATATTGCTGGTATTATGAACACTCTTGACTATTTTGGTAGTGTTTCTGGTCAAATGCTCAACTTGGATAAGTCTAGTATTTATTTAAGTCATAACCTTAGTCCTAGCACTAAAACAATTCTTGCTAGAGAACTCAAAATGACTGAAATGAAGGATAGTGATACCTATTTAGGAGTTACTTTGTTGTTAGGAAGGAACAAAACCAAAGCTTTTAGGCCACTGGTTCAATCTTTTGGTTTTAGACTCAAGACTTGGAAAGGAAAAACTATGAATCACTCTGCTAGAACTATTATGGTTAAACATTTTTTAAAAGCTTTACCTACTTACCATATAGGTTGTTTTAGAACTGTTATGGTGGGGACATAGTAGTAATAGAGGCCTTTGTTTGATAGGATGGCATAATCTAAGTATTCCTAAGTCTTTGGGTGGTCTTGGTTTTAGAAACCTTGAACATTTCAATACTGCAATGCTAACTAAATTGACATGAAAAGCTTGTAATGATGACAGTTCTCTGTGCATGCAAATTGTTAGAGCCAAATTTGGTAAAGATGGCAGTTTACTCCATCTTGATAAATTAAAAGATAATTCTTCTTGGCTTTGGAAAAGTATTTACTATGGTCTTGAGGTTATACAACAATACTCTATGTGGATAGTTCAATGTGGCACTAAAATTAACATTTGGCTTGATAATTGGATTATTGGATTCAATAGTCCGCCTATCCCAATTGTGGGTCTTTCTAGCCTGTCATCTTACACTCTAGTTTGTGATCTATTTCTACCTGGTACTAGAATCTGGAATGAGCAGCTTATCTATTCCATCTTTAATCAATATACCTCTACTGCTATCCTAAATATGCTTATTCCTTCTATTGGTGAAGATTATTTGATTTGGAAACCTGGCAGAAAAGGTAAATTCACTGTAAAGAGTGCTTACAATACTCTTTGTGCTAATTCTGTTAACAATTCTATTGCTGGTGATAACATTCCTCAAGAAGTTTGGAAACAACTCTGGCAATATAAAGTACCTCATAGAGTACAACTTTTTGTCTGGAAATGCTTAAAAAACATTGTTCCTGTTAGAGTCAAACTTGCTAGTTATAACCCTGAGGTAGAACCCCATTGTAAGTTTTGTAATCATAGTCTTGAAACTATTAACCATTTGCTGGTTGAGTGTGATTATGCTAGATCCATATGGAATGCTTTAAATGTTGATATTTTTACTGAGACTCAGCAATATACTTCTCTCCAGTCTTGAGTAACATCTTGGTTCATTGCAGGTGAAGAACCCCAAAATAGTTACAGAAATGAGTGTTATGTGATTAAGTTAATGTGCATTATACAGTATATTTGGAAGGACAGGTGCAATCTAATTTTTCAGGATGTTGATCCTAATAAGAATAATACTCTCACTAGGATACAACATTTAATTCAACAATGTAATTATGCTGTTATTCCTACTACTGTTAACATACAATGTAGCACTCTCATCAAGGAATGGATTCCTCTAGAGGAAGGATTTGTTAAACTGAATATGGATGCCTCATATTTTTATGAAACTAAGAAAGGTAGCATTGGACTGATTGTGCGTAATCATGCAGGAAATGCAGTAGGAGTTAAAGGCTTTCAACTGGAGGAAGAAGTAGAGGCAGAAGTGGGAGCTGAACATTTTGAATGTAAAGCTCTAGTCATGGCAGTAGATTGGACGAAGGAATGTGGTTATAACAAAGTTATCTTTGAGATGGATTGTGCAAATGTGGTGAACTCTGTTAACAGGGGAGAATCCCAAGTGCACTGGTCTAATCAACATATTATTTCAGCAATCAAGAACAAGTTTTCCAGAAATAATTTTTGGTTTGCAAGTTAGTTAATAGACTAGGTAATAGTGTGGTTCATGCACTAGCAAGAAAAGCTTGTCTTGAAGCTCCAAATTTCGCTTATGATTCCATTTTTCCTCCTGATATCTCCAAATGTATTGAGGATGACTATGTTTTTTACAACAGTTAATCAATAAATCCACACTTTAGTATCAAAAAAAATAAAAAACTTTATAAACTATGGTTTTTTATTTCATAGATTGAGAACTAAAACAACAAAAACCATTGACCGGTGTTGGCTTTTGGGTTCCGCGCACATGGCCAAAGTAATTCGTTCTTGTTTTAATGTGTTATTATTTGGATTTTGTGGATTTAGCATTTGGAGTATTTCACTATATTTATTAGACAAAAAACTTAATAATTTTTATCGGTCCTTCCAACTTTAAGCACCACAAAAACTGAGAAGGCGAGAACCTATATTTATAAATTTTCATTTATTGAAGTTATTTGTCTTTTTTTTTTCTTTTCTTTTTTGGCTGTTGTTCTTCGACATTCCTACAAATGAGATAATTTTTTTCTACAATAGATGACCAACTATATACTCCATCCTTTTTAGAGGAGTGTTGCTTAATTTTTTTTCTTCAATTTGGCCTATTTTCAAAGAAAAATGAAAAATGGAAATTATCACACTTTCTAAAATGGGGTAGCATTAGGTGAAATAGCGTCTTCCCGGGATAAAAATACTCATCTTAGCAGTGGAATGATTTATCTCATCTTAGCAGTGGAATGAGTCTGAGAATCTCCGCAAGATTTAGGCCGAAATTCGCAATATTAACCCAGAGGTTCATTTTCTAGAACCTATACTTCTGGAAGATGAATATTTGATTTATGGTGTCCAACTGCATTGTGATAAACCCTCAGGTTCGGCAAAATTTGAATGATCAATCTCATACATCTGTATGAAAAATGAAAATACAGAGTACTTATGGTTGTGGAGTTATAATGCTTTTGGTATGACATAATTTTCGTATTTTTCATATTCTTGTTTAAATCATTTTGAAAAGTAAATTTGCTAACTTAGTTAACGTTTTCATTTAATTGTATTTTGTGATAAAGAATTTGGAGAGAAAAAGTCCAAGGAGGAAGACACTGGAGTAAACTAATCATGGCACTTAGGTTTTTCTTTCACATTTGATTTCATAGCTTGAAAAATCCGAAGATCATTTAATCTATTTCTAGTGTTGGCAATGGGTTCCGCACTTTCTGTACGTAGTTTGGCACTTGAAAAAAAAGAGAGAATGCAAGAACCAAATTGTATACTCTATTGACAAATATTTTAGAGAACCAAATTTATTAAAACAGTATAATATTATACACTGATAAATTATTTTCTTTTATATTTGCTTCATTAGCTTTTTACTGTGCAATATGTACTATACGAGAGTATAAGTATTAAAGGTAGTATCCGGCAGGAATACGGAGATACCATTTACATATACGCGCGTGGACAAAAAATGAACGATAAGAGAAGTATGTATGGAATATTTTTCTTTTTAAAAGATAGAAAGAAGTGTATGTATGGAGATGGTACCACTGATTACGCCAAAGGTGCATGCATAGACAGATCATATATAATACATGATTTACTCAAAATTTGTACATAATTAATACCAATTTGTTTGGGCGGGCCACGGGTCAGATAATTTCAAAATTTGTGGCCCCTTTCTTCCTGTGGCCTCCAGCGAGGCTTTGCTCGTTTTAATTAAAGGGCCGGCTCTGACAGGAACTCCTCGATATGGGACTAAAAAATTTCATTCACAAAAAAAAAACAAGTTATTATTTTTTTTTAAAAATTATTTTTCTATTAATTGTTTTCCAACAACTTTCACTGGCAATACTTCATCCAAGGCTTCACCATTCTCGTCTCAAAAAAATCATTTCAATAATCCCGTGCATAGGAACTATTGATCTTTCAAAGGCGTCCACTCATTCTTAACGATCTTATGATAGAATGATGTGTTAGTCTTTAAAACTCCATTCTTTACATGCCTGTTGATAGTTGCATTAGTTGTAGTGTCTGCAAGAAGTCATTTTTGCATTGCGGATGCGGAGCCTCAGTGCGTCCTCTACAGTCTTCTCCCGTCGCGCATCTCTACAATTTCTTTGACTGTCATTGCTGGTTTTCCCGTAGTCACCCAATGTTCTGAACACCCCGTCATAATCATCACTGTCACTGAGCACTACCATTTTCAACATGATCCAAATGTATGCGCTCCATAAAACAACGATAGTATAAAATAATCAAAAAGCAAATATTTTGATTTTTCAAAGCACAATATTAATTTTGATTTAGCTTACAGTTTTTACAATTTTCAAAGCACAATGAGTCAGGTGGGTGGGTAATAAGGTACGACACCAGCTCCTATTGGATTGTGGCTTCATGCTAGACGCGGTAAACGTTATTTGACGGTCCATATCCACATTTGAATTACATTATGCAGAAACATATGTACGCTTAAAATTAAGTGTGTACACAATGGAAATGATTTACTAACTCTAGGTGGGCTAACTAAGTTGAGAGAGAATCTGCTACGTACCTTTCCCATCATGAGTACGTAGGACGCAGTGGCTCGGACAACCCGTTAATCAATTAGCTTATTGTCATCTGGTTACCGAAATGAGTTCAATAATATCATTGTTATAAAAAGTAATGGCCTTTGTCTCCATGATAACAAAAGCTATCAGACGGACGACGTTTAATGTAGACCCGATCCGAAGATCGGAAAGCTCCGGATGGTGTAGTCATTAGACGGCTATTAAGGACTCACGATATATAGAAAACTCTCGATATAGGGAAAGACTCACGATGTATGGAAAACTCTCGATATAAGGGTCTACGGATTATGGTCGAAAACTTTAAATAACTTTCGAGTTTTTTTATTTTATTTACGAATTAAACATTCGGAGATCAGGAACTAACCTAAATCCTTTCGTTTTGTTCACCAAATATGCCATATGCCATCAAATCATGATTTTCTCAACCTTAACAGTATAGGTTCAATAGCTCAGACGAAACGTCTTTCAAGAGAAAGATGTGAAAAAAACGGTACACATATTACCAAGGTATGATCACTTTTGTTCATGTGTTATAGATCAATTTGGAATATTTGTTTTCTTGCTTTCTTGGCCTCATACTTAATCAGGGCCTGTTTAGAGTAAGACATCAACAGATTAGCTTTACAGCGAATCATTATTATCCTCTTAGTTTATGTAAAGTAAGTTGCCTACTTTTTGATTTTCCAGCGATCCAGATCGGAAGCACAATTTGCACGCTGGGAGAAGGTACGCCAACAGAAGGAAACTGGGCAAAGCCAACAACTCACTGACCGTGATGGCGATCACGGAAAAAAAACAATACACGTATTGTAACTAAAGTATGCAGAGAATCATTATTATCCTCTTAGTTTAAAATATGCAGGCTCATTATTATCCTCATTCTGTTATTGGGTTCAATTAGGTTTCTTTTTGTCTGGGTTTCTTTTACCGAATATTTTGATTTCTGAGAGATTGGATATGTAACATTCAATTGGATTTTAGGTTCAAAGGCCAGTTTAAGCTGCCTTATTACTTATATTGATTGTTTTTGACGAGATAATTTGTCTTCAGCCGTATTTTCTTTGCTGTGCTATTGTTGATCTTCATTAACAATTGTCGCCGGATTGAAACTGGTGGTTTCTCATAAGTGACTTGCTTACCTTTTGATTTGCCAGCGATCCAGATTGGAAGCACAATCTGCACGCTGGGAGAAGGTACGCCAAGAGAAGGCAGGACGACAAATCAATACACGCATTGTAACAGTAGATCATCACCCAAATTTGCATAACTCAAATATAAGGGCTAAAGTATGGTTACGTGGCTTAGTTATAATTGTGTTTTTTAGATTTCAAATTATTTCTAATATGATTGATTTGTTTCTGAATTGCTAGGGATCCCGCTCAACTGCTCAGAAAGCACGCCAAAGTAAGGTAGCGCAACAGCGCCAGGAGGAGAAGGATGAAAACCAGGTGATTTATCTACACAGAATAGTAACAAAATTATATCTATACTGTCATAATTAGTGCCTACAGCATTGGCAGTACTGTCATGATTAGTGCCTACATTACTGGTGCCTACATATATAAGGTTAATCTAAATTATAATATATCACACTGTCATGATTAGTGCCTAAAGAAAAAAGAACATAACATAAGGATGAGAAAACAAGAATGAAAAGTGCTGATCCGAATCATTTTAGATAGGGGATGTTTTAGTGCATGACAGCGCTTGACTGAAACAAAGGTATCTTAGCTAAGGAGATTCAGCCAACTACAACGAATGAAAAGCTTATATATCATAAGAAAAAACAAGTACTGAAAGACCAAAACCTGCACCAATTTAAGAACAACAGACATCTTACTAACAGGTTCGTAAGATGAATAGATTTAAGACCTGGTAGTCCAGTTTTTAAGACACCAATTTTTTTGACATGAATAGAGATTTAAGACCTGTAGGGAACATGTCCGAGATGTTCTACTAACGCACTTATGACAGTGTATGAAGACTTATTTGTTTAGTAACATTGTTTTATATCAGATGAGAATGAGTTCTTCACTACATTATTCAACTTGGCTTTAAATTCACAGCATTAGTAATTCGTGTATGTGCTAAGTGGCTAGATACAACAGTAGTAATGGTGTAAAACTTGGCGTTGACTGATTTGCAGTGACAAAAGAATATTTTCAAACTAAAGAAAATAAAGATTTGTTCTTTTTATTTTGCTACTGCATACCCTCTTTACCTTTTGAATTGGTTTGAATTGCCTGACATAGAGTACCTAGCTACGAATGGGGTAGTTTGCACGGACCTTTGGATATTATCTTTCTTACAAAATTTGGTGCTTATATTACAGGTACCCAGGCTTAAACGTTCACGCACATCCTATTCAAATAATTTGAGCAGTGGCATTGTCGCTGAAAATACGGTAAGAATCTCTTAGGAATATCATCAATATCATCGGAATCTTATCTCTTCTTAATGTATATTAGAGAATAGATATGACTGTTTAATAGTACTCCAAAATACAGATGAATACGCGCATCGCAGATGATCGTGAATCCAGACGTTGGTTCAACATGCATTCAAATGTAACAACGCTCATAATCTGTTCATTCTAATTTCTTATATTTGTAAATGTAAGAATCGCATTTAACATGTTGCATTTCATTCTGTGTACAGACCAACTGCTGACGAAGGTTTTTCATCAGATGGTCTGGATGAATTTTGTGGTTCGTCCGATGATGAAGACGATATGGATGCACAACAAGTACAAAGTCAGAAGGCCGATCAGTTCTTATCTGTTCATCATTATCTTGGTAAAATGGATATTGAGTGTCCAATGTGTGGAGCACTTCATTGGATCGACGAGAAGAAGTCTACATCATCTAAGAAGCATCCAGAATTCACGAAGTGTTGTCGTAATGGAAAAGTAATACTCCCTATGCTTCTTGAACCTCCCGAGGAACTGATGGTTTTATTGGACGGGGATGATGCCGATTCAAGATATTTCCGTGAAAACATCCGTCAGTTTAATTCTTCAAATGCTTTTACCAGCCTTGGTTGTAAACTGGATAACAGAGCTCTTAAGAGTAGGGGTCCGCGTTGCTTTGCTATACACAGTGAACTTCGTCACAGAACTGGATCGTTGGTACCCGAGGAAGGAAAAGACCCAGTTTATTGGCAGTTATATTTATACGATCCCAATCTAGCACTGGCTTTTCGTGCAAATCGAAATCGCAATCTTGACAAAACTATCCTCAAAAAGTTCAGGATATGCTTACAAAGTATAATAAATTGTGCGGCGAGTATTACATTGCACTCGAGATACTTGGCGATGTAAGTCCCAAAGAGCAAAATGTTAAGGTAATCATGCACTACAAAGAAAGCACGGATGAAAGGCGTTATAATTTGCCAACGACTGACGAAGTTTCAGTTATACTACTTGGTGATGGTTCTGGGATTCCTAGCGTCCGGGATATCATTCTACATCTGAAAGCAGGTAATGCACTTGAACGTATTTCCGAATGTCATCCTGCGTACTTGCCCCTGCATTATGTCTTGCTCTTTCCCTACGGAGAAATGGGTTGGAATCCAGAGATGAAGCAAGTGGATCCGGACAAAGGAAAATATACTAAGAAACGATTAACTTTGAAACAATTTCATAGTTTTCGCCTCTTCTAGCGTTCAAACGAGTACTCTACCATCTTGAGGGGAAAAAAGCTTTTTCAGGAGTATTTGGTAGATGCCTGGGCATCCACCGAGCAGAACAATCTGTATTTCCTTAAGAAAAATCAGGAAAAGCTACAAACAGATTCTTACAAAAATATAAAGGCATCGAAGGAATCTGGAGTGGATCCCAAAGACGGAGGAAAGCCATTTGTTTTTCCATTATCTTTTATTGGCGGTCCTAGGTATATGTCTGAGATATACCAGGATTCAATGGCTATTACACGGTTTCATCATCATCCAGATATCTTCCTAACAATGACTGCAAATCCACGGTGGCCAGAAATACAGGATGCACTATTGTCACGACAATATGCTTCGGATCGCCCTGATCTTATAGCCCGTGTATTCGAAATGAAGAGAGTTGCATTGATGAAAGAAATAAAAAACGGGAATGTGTTTGGAACAGTTGTTGCGCATGTTCACACGATTGAATTTCTAAAGCGTGGTTTACCCCATTTGCACGCTCTTATATTCTTGGATGGCCCTGAAAAAATTCACACCATTGAACAAGTCGACAAGTTTGTTTCTGCGGAGTTTCCAGACGAGGAAACTGATCCAGTTTTGTTTGAGACGGTTAGAAAGTGTATGGTACATGGACCATGTGGCCAGGATTCTATGTGTATGAAAAATGGAAGATGCAGCAGAGGGTATCCAAAAAAATATTCTGAGAGAACAAGTCTGGATGAAGGAGGGTATCCAATCTATCGTCGACGCGAAAATGGTAAAGATGTGATTATCCGCAAAGGCTTCAAAGCAAATAATACAAATGTTGTACCGTATAACCCTTATTTGTCCAGGATGTTCAATTGCCACATTAATGTTGAGGTCTGTGGTGGTGTTAGAGCAGTTAAATATATACACAAGTATATCTATAAAGGCCATGATCGGGCAACTTTGATAGTCGGAGAATGTGACGAGGTGCAACAGTACATTGATGCAAGATATATTGGTCCACCTGAGGCGGCATGGCGTTTATATGGTAACTGGATGCATGAAGAAGAACCTACTGTTGTTCGACTAGCTATTCATCTTCCCGGTCAACAGAGAATTGTGTACGATCCAGCTAACCCAATAGGTACAGTTAGTACTGCTGCGGAGGACTATAAGTCAACATTGATGGCATATTTTGAGTACTATTCCAACAATCCTACAGCAAAAGCGTATACCTACCAAGATTTTCCACAACATTTTGTGTGGAATAAAGGAATAAATTGGACAGAAAGGAAGCGAGGTTTTGCTATAGCAAGGATGTACTGGGTGAGCCCTAATGCAGGTGAATTATATTACCTGCGTTTATTACTAACCGTTGTTGCTGGTGCAAGCTCCTTCGATGACCTGAAAACAGTTGCGGATGGCAATGTTAGAAAACAACACTGTACATTCAAAGCCGCATGCATCGCGCTAGGGATTTTAGGAGATGACAGAGAATGGTTTAAGTGTCTACAAGAAGCAGCGGTGATGAAAACCGGAGTGCAGCTAAGAAAACTTTACAAGATAATTCTTTGTGATTGCAATCCATCTCAGCCAGATGTCCTTTGGTCAAAGTTTGGGCTGAACATATGCGATGATCTACATTTTCAAATTCGGATGAAGTATAATATTCATAAGCCAACTGATGAGCAGGTACTTGATTATGGATTGTACCTGTTGGATAAGCAGTTGCGTGAATGTGGCAAGTCTCTTGAAGATTTTGAAGATATTCCAAGGCCACAAATGACTTGGAGTGATGATGTTGGTGACGAGTTTGTATGGGAGCATCGGTGCCTTCAACTCGCAGTATGTAGTTCTGAGGTTGATGAAAACATTAAAAAGTTGAATTCAGCTCAGTTGTCAGCGTACAATGCAGTAAATGGTTCCGTGAAGAATGGTGATGGCAAACTGATTTTTCTCAACGGTAGTGCGGGAAGTTGTAAGACATTTTTGTATAACACATTGGCATCGAGCTGCCGCAGGGATGGACACATTGTTCTGACCGCTGCTTCGTCTGGAATTGCTTCACTTCTTTTGGTGGGAGGTCGTACAGCACATTCGACGTTTAGGATTCCCATAAAAATAAATGAGACCAGTGTTTGTGGGGTTGACAAACAGGATCCAAAGTCTAAACTACTTAAACAGGTAAAACTAATTATATGGGACGAAGTCCCGATGTAGCATAGGTTCTGCGTGATATTGGGGATAAGGAAAGGCCATTCGGTGGAATTACCGTTGTTCTGGGCGGAGACTTCCGACAACCATTTCCTGTAGTACCCGGTAGCTGTCGTGAACATGTTGTTGGGGCGTGCCTAAGGAGATCATTGCTTTGGAACGATGTGACGGTCCTGACACTTCATCAGAATATGCGTCTAGATGCACTTGAGCCGGAAAATGTGGCTTTTGCAAAATACCTGCTTGAGGTATGGATCTTCATAACGTTATTTCATTTGTTGTCGTTTATTAATTACATTTAGTACTTATATATGTGCCTGCTGAATATGACAGATTGGTGATGATCCAAAGGAAGTTGTTGATCTACCTCCGTCGGTAACTAGGTGCAAAGATATGGCTGGACTAATAAACAGTCTTTATCCATGGCTGGAAACAAAAGAAAGGGTATCTCCAGAACGCTTCACTGAACGGGTGATACTGCCAGCACGCAATGAGGATGTACACAAGATAAATGCAGCAGCTATGAATGCCTTGGATGGGGATATGTACACATACCTAGCTGCAGACAAACTTAATGCAGATGATGCTGGCAATACTCCGCGACTTAATAGTGAATTCCTGCAAAATTTAAACCCACCTGGAATGCCTAGGTTCAAGCTGGAAATCAAGGTTGGATGTCCAATAATGGTCCTGAGAAACCTAGCACCCTCGGAAGGTCTTTGTAATGGTACTAGGTTGTTGGTCACTAGGTGCGGTCAGCACGTGATAGAAGCCAAGATTTTGACCGGTGATAAAGCAGGTGAAGTTGTTTTCATCCCAAGAATAAATTTCAAGCCGACGGCAAAGGAGATGAATATCAACCTGACAAGGCGTCAGTTTCCAATCCGTCCTGCTTATGCCATGACAATCAATAAATCACAAGGACAATCCGTGAAATACGTTGGAATTGACCTCCGCACTCCAGTGTTTAGCCACGGGCAACTTTATGTGGCATTGTCAAGATGCACAACCGCAAGGAGAATAAATGTGCTGCTGCCGAATGAAACCAAAGATCTTTCAACAATAAATGTTGTCTACCCTGAGGTTTTATTGCAGAGCTGCTGAAATCACATTGACTGCAACGGAGTAAATATTATGGATTGATCAATCCATTTTGAGAAGGCATTACAGGAACCTACAGCAAAAGAAGAAAATTTAAATTTTAAAGTCATCATTTTTATCAAATAGTTAGTGTACTAACATGTTGGAAGACCTTATATTTCTGACGTATGTGATGTTTCAAATTGGTACGATGTTTTTATTTTTAGAGCATATATGAATTTATTTTTAAAATTTGTATGCCTGGATTGATCTAAAAAAGTTCAGTTTTAGGAGGTCCTCAATATAATGCTTAATTCCACGGGCAGCAGAATGATTCTTGATTCCACAGGGTAATGCTTAACACAGGATAATGCTTACCTCTTCTGAACTTGAGAATAATGGGCATTATTCCACCGGTTGTTACTCAAATCATGGTTCCATCTTCGTTCCGATTTTGGTAATTCGCTAATGTAGATGTAAACAGTAGACTACTTATTATGTTGATAATGCTTAACTTCAAGTATGTTTTCTAATGCTTATTATGTTTCGTTATTCACCTCCTGGATACCGTAGGTAACAATTGTGTACATAACACTCAAACGGAGCAATAGAAAAGCAGTCAAATAGTGTGGCATATATGACAGTCTAACGTAATCATATATATACACGATAGTATACCGTTTCAAACAAAAATGGAGTAGTTGGAAGAAAGTCTAATAATTAATGTAGCATATCTGACCATTTAAAAAGAAAACAAACTAAAGGACACACTGCCTTATCCTTGCAGGTCTCAAAATATCATGGCTATCATTGTTATAAAAAGGTATGGTGTTTGTCTCCATGATGACAAAAGCTCTCAGACGGACGACGTTTAATATAGACCCGATCCGAAAGTCGGGAAGCTCCGGATGGGTAAGTCGTTGGACGGCTGGGAAAGACTCACGTTATTCAAAACTTTGGCGTAATATAATTCCATATAACCATCCGTTCGATCCCTTGAGTTTCCTGATATTTTTCCAGGAATACTTTGTTGAAATACTTATTTCGCTGACTTCGCCTTCGACTTTTCTTTGATCATCATTCCATCATATAATAGTTTCTCTTTCTGTCTCGATCGAAGTCTCTGAATCTTACTTCTCTCAGGTAAATCTTAAACCCTAAATTTCTCATTATTTCCCAGAATTGAAATAAACTCTATAAAATTGGTACCAAATTTCCATTGAATTTTGTTTTCTTAATCGTGTTTTGTTTTGAATCCAGAGAACAATCACAGGAAGATCTTCTTACCATCCTCAGAAACGTGGATTTAATATAATACTTCAAAATTTGAACATATAAACTCTTTTTTGTCTTTCGATATTACAGGTGATAATAACTCTCGAATGGGTTGGGTTTTCTCTAAAAAAATTAGGTTTACTTATTTCGTCTGATTTTTTTTTTCACACCTGTTTTACTTTGTTATTGACTTACTTCTTTTTCTTCTTTCCCGTAGGTGATGATAGGTTGATTTGAAGATTTGTTCTCCTATTCTGTATGGTTTCCAATTCAAAGAACCCAATCCACAAGTGCTTTACAGTTGAGGTAGGAGTTTTCCTTCCCTCGATTTTGGATAACCAATAAACCATTATTGGTACTTTTACAAGCTAATCTTGATTACCGATTCACTCTTTCCTTTCTTTTTCTTTTGCGTCTTATTGGTTGGGGTGATGGTGCTGGTGATTGTGGTGTTGGTGCTGTTATTGAATATGTTAATTTTCATTTGGTTTAAGTCCGAGGTTCTTTTGCTTACGCGGTGATGGTGGGATACAGTTTTTGTTCTTATGGTAATGTTAAATAGGGTTAATAGTGCTTGCTGGAGCTTATTTGGTTTTTATACAATTGTTGATTGTTTCAAAAACTTAGGGTTTAGGCTTTACAACCTTCATGTTCTCGGGCAACTTCTATCTCATTATTCACCGCATTATTCTTTGGTTTGTTGGGTCTTCTTGAACTACATATGCTTTGCGACTTAAATTTTTACTTACTAGATCTATTTAAATATACATCAGTGTAGGGTGCGCTTCAAATGGGAAATGGATGTATCGGCACTTATATACCCGAGGATGAAGTTGTTCTTTGGGATTTAGGGGGAAAGGTACCTTACTTGAATCATAGGACTTTATTTTTAAATGTAATTTTTCTTTTTCATTAATGTAGATTCCTTAAAAAGTAAAAAATCATCAATGTAGATATTATACAACTAAATACTGATTGGGAAAAAAATCGAGTCTTTTCCGTTTGATCTCCTTCTTCTCGATCAAAAATTTCGTGGGATGATTAACCTACAACTTTAGGTTTGTTTTCCCATCGAAGACGAAGTTGAAAAACAATAATTAAAGGAGCGTTACTGTTTTGGAGTAAAAACTGATTCTGCTGTTTTGGTAAATTTGGGTGTGTTGATGAGAAACGAATTCAAACCCTAAACAAATGCACTACACGGGAGTACTTATAGATTCGAGATATCAATCTGTAAGACTCTGGCCTAAACCAAGAAATGGCCATTCCAGATTCAATTCGGTCACAAAGTGAAGGAGAAGGGTTGATCTTAGGGAGGGAAGCGAAGAAGGTGTTTGAGATCAGAATGTTGAATTATGAAGGTGTCGCTGTTTTATGACTTGTATCAGAATATAGAACTGGCTTGTAAAATGTAAGCTATCAGTTAACGGTGTTTTCTGGATACTTGTGTTGATAACACTTGTGTTCTCGTGTTGAAATAGGTTGAAATCCTATTTATACAAGTCATTGAGCGCACCCCAGATCTCGTATGAAGTGGAGGCAGTTAAGTAGTGGAGAAGTGGGGTTGTGTAAAAAGTGGTGATCACCACGTTTCCATTACGAGGGAAAACTGGTCACACTTTCACCCACTGCTCCCATTGCTGTTAACCGTCCGTCCTTTCCTGACACTTTCTCGTAATGGGTGCGTTGCACGCCGCACGCTGTAAACCACCAGACCAATACCCCAGTGAGCATCCCCTAGTTTGTGACATGTTTGATGTCTCGAGTTAATGGGTCAAGTCGTGAGACTCGTCGCTAAAAGCAGCACGTAGTGCTTTTAGGTCAAATAATAAAATTATTTGTGAAATCAATATTTATAAAACATCGCTTATAATCGATGTATATAAAGCATCGCTTTTAAACAAACAGCTGAAAATAATCGATGTGCAGGAAACATCATTGTTATAGAGCTCGTTCAAATTAGTCGCGAGTTTAACGTCCTAAAAAAGTAGCGTGACTGGCCACCTTTGGGCGATCGTTTGAGAATCCTATGGGTGCACTACCGCTTGGTCGATCGCTCCCTGTAGAGGAGGGGTGGCCGATGGTCACAACGTTACCCTGTTGGCCTCCTGAAAATAAATCTGAACCATCCGACTAGGCTAGCGAAGTTGGATGGATGAGATAATTTGCGGAGGTTGTGCACTGCCGTTGGATTATGCAAACAGCACGGCCAGCCTCTTTTGGGTGATCGTTCGGAAGCCACATGAGCAAGCCGTGGCTTGGACGATCGCTCTTCATGGAAGAGGGGTGGCCGGTGATCACAGTGCCACGCTATTATCCATCTAGAATCCGATCTAAGCTGTTCGACCAAGCTGGCGAAGATGGATGGACACGATTTATTTGCGGAAGTTGCATAACGCCGTTTATTTAATTTAGGGTTTTTTAAAAAATCGCGTGATCACCCTTCTTTTGGCGAGCGATTCAACGCGTTTCTGGTTTGTCGTGGGCAAGTCGATTGACCAAGAATGTAGTTGGGTCACCGGTGAACACGCTAGTACTCTTTTGATCATTCGAGGGAATATCTAAGTCGTCCAACTAGGCTAGCTAAGTTGGGCGGTCGTGATGTTTTTGAGACCGTTTTTGCCGGTTTTAGCTCGTTTGAGCTTATCTTTCAACAGCGTGATCACCCATGTTAGGGTTAGCATTCAAATGCATTGTGGGTGTACTAGATGGAATCCGATCGGTCGGGATGTTAGTGGCCCCGCCGGTGGTCATCATGATGATCGCCTAGTTCCGCTAGAAGTAGGCTAGGCCTGTTGAATTGTGTGGCCAAATCGTGTGGCCGTGATCGTTTTTTAAGACTGATATGGAAAGTCTGTATTTTCCTTAAGGAATTTAAACGCGTTCGATCGCGCTAACTTTTAATTAAAAAGTGTGTAAACACGCTGATCTCTTTTTTAGAGAATGGTGTAGCCTACGCGAGTGTTTTCATGCAGATTTCAATATTGACACTTCGGGAGATTCGTGCTACTCTGCTGCGAGTGAACATTAATCGTCATGTCATGCCAACATTGAATGTTCCTCTGGGGAACATAGCATAGGATAATACCAGGCAGGTCATGCATTAGTGAATAATGCAATAGGTTAAAATTTACATAATATCTGGGATTGTTGCTTCACGCACCATTCTGGATAAATTTCATAAATATGTTGAATTGCTCAATAGATATGTAAGTAAAGAGGTCTGGACACTCATTACTTTTGAATGGCTCAGTCTCTTTGCAGAATAACGGCGCATTAAATACAGGGTTTTACAATTTTATCCCTGAACTTAAAACCACCATCAACATTAAGTCCCCTGCTTATCACGTAGCAGTGACATTGTTGTGGGGTAAGCACTAGATAGTGACAGTCAGGAGATAAATGGTCAAATCAAAATGATTAAACGTTACCAGGGAAGTGGCATCTACCTCTTGGGTATGTTTATTACGGTCCAGCCACACTATCGAGCATATTCTGTTAGGATTTCGAGTCTAACAGTCTTCTCCCGGCTTTAACTAGGGTTTCAACAAGAAGCATGACTTGGTTGGCATTGAATCCTTGTCTATCGGATAAGCCCTGTTGAGATTGTTCAGCGTCCGCCTCTTCTTAGGGTTTCTGCAGCGTATATACATATGCAAGTGAAATTAGACCATCCTTCTTGATTTGGAATAAGACTCTCTTGCTGAATCCTCATCCTTTTCATCATGTCAGACAGAAGTGGGTCATCTTCTTCGTCTCGGTCAGATCTTTCTACCAAACACAGGCAGCTTGTATCCAGAGTATGACTTTAAATATCTCCTGATTTTGAAGTGGTAATTCTTCTTTTTCTTTTGTTGTCTAATCATCGTTTATTTTTATTTTTAGATTGGACGAATCCCTGAGCCTCGTGACAATTCCCTTGTCCGGATCCTCCGAGTCTAGAAGATCATACCGGTATTCTTTTTCACTGATGAACAGGTATTCATTTGCCATGGCCCGTAAGTAATAAATTTTTATTTTTTTGTAGAGATACCCGGTTGGAACATGTGTAACAGTGCTTGACGATGATGATCTGACCACTCCTCTTCCTTCAAGTTCAAACACGCCTTCTCTTCCTTCAAGTTCAAACACGCCTACTGGTGCAGACCTAGAAGACGCTGACTTGGGTGTCTTCTCCTACGAGTACCCTAATGTAGGTTTGCCGTTTGATATTCACATGAAGTGTCTATCTTCTAGTTACCGGACTGTTGGTGAATTCCTGGTACGGAAGGAGTTTGTGCCCTTGTATACGAAAATTATGAAGATGTACGGCCACATCGCTACCAGGAATGTAGTGCGACATTTTTTGTCAGCTTTGGTCACTATGGTGAACTGTCTTCTGCCCATGGTTTCGTAGATGGAAAGTACATCCATCCGTGATGTTGCTGAATCAACTGTTGAAAAGTGGGAGAACATGGTATCTACCTGTGAATCCATGGAGTTCAACGTGAGCTGGTTACGGCAGCGCATTGATATTATCAAAGTTAATCGAGATGGTATCATCACCAATGTTGTTCCTGCTGCGAAGGCTATCTTGGAAGAGGAAAAGGCCTTGGATGCAGAATCTGAGAAGGTGGAATAGGCGATCCAAAATTTGAAGAGTATGACTAAAAGGTATCATGATAGGCTGAAAATGATGCTTTTAAGGAACTACAACTTGTTGGATGGCCTTTTCTGAGCCACACTTATGTTTTATTTTTTGAATAAGTAGGCATGAGAACGTTTGATCGTTCTCCTTTTGTTTTAGGTCTTGAACATTGTTTTTGGAAAATGAATTATGTTGGGTTTTGGTAAACAAATGGAGTTTACATTAATAGGCTTTAACTAATGAAGAACTTGATAACTCAGATATGAGAAAAACGAAAAATGCCTGAAATCCATGTCGTGAGGCAGCGAGGGGTGGAATAATGGTCAGGCGTAGTATGCCTTGAGCCACTTTCCATTGATGACTGCTTCCAATTTACCTCCATCTTCTTTGACGATCTTGTAGTAGCCACTGTTATAAGCCTTGGTGATCACGTAGGGACCTTCCCATTTTGGAGAAAACTTTGGTGCGGACATGTCTTGCTGAATGTGCTTAGCAGTCTTTAACACCATATCTCCCATTTTAAAAACTCGTGGTTTTACAGCTTTATCGTACGCTCTGGAGATCCTATTTATGTACGCTTGAGCATGTTCTTCCGCCTTAACTATCCCGGAGTCCAGAGTATCTAACTCCGCAATTTTGGAACTCGATGCTTCGGCCTCATTCCATTGAACTCCACTTGCTGCTGCAATCCTAGCTGATGGGATTTTAATCTCTGCTGGGAGAATTGCGTCTGCACCATAAACAAGCGAATAAGGAGAAACGCCAGTAGAGCTCCTAGGCGCCACCCGATATGCCCACAGCGCTATTGGCAGTTGTTCGTGCCACGTCCTGGGATTATCGTGCACTGTTGGGCTGAGAATTCGAATCAGAGTTTTGTTGGTGCTTTCGGTTTGCCCATTCCCTTGAGGGTAATAAGGAGTGGAGAAGACTTGCTTAATTTCGTATTCCTCGAGCAATTCTTATACTTGCTTGTTAGCAAAGGGAGTGCCGTTATCAGTAATGATGTGTTTAGGAATACCAAACCGACAGATGATATATTCCTTAATAAACGCTGCGATTGTTTCCCTAGTGGTTCCCCGAAGAGGAATAGCTTCAACCCACTTGGTAAAGTATTCCGTCGCGGTTATGATATACTCATGTTGTTTTGATGATGGTGGATTGATTTTCCCAACAATATCAAGTCCCCAGCTGTAGAAAGGCCATAGACTACTCACTGAATGAAGCGGGGGTGCAAGGAACATGGATAAGATTCCCGTGGGTCTGACATTCATGACATTTCTGAACAAACGTTGCTGCGTCATCCTCCATAGTTGGCCAATAATACTTTTCGTGTGCTTGGAGGAACAACTTCTTCTTTCATTGGTGTTCGCCTTCATGCGTCTCTCTTAACATAGTCGTGATTTCAGATTTTGCCAAACATCGTAGCAGATTGCCTCCAAAACTCTTGCGGTATAGGATTCCTTCGTGGAATATGAATCTTTTGGCCTTTTGCTTCGTCTTGTCCGCATCCTTCTTGTTGGCAGGTAGCACACCATCACGAAGATAGTTGATGTATGGTTCTCGCCAGTCCCCAGCATAGCCAACGTTAAAGACTTCTGATTGGTGTGGTGGTGCTTGACAGCTGGAGCAAGAACCTTGGAGTGATCGAAATTGGGTCTCCATATCCGGCCAGTAGTAGCCAAGGCGTTAAAGACGTCGGTAAAGATTCACCACCAGTGTTTGTCCAAATATCTCGCCGTAAATACGATTAAGCTGTAGTTGTGTTTCTTTGTCTCCGAGACATCTTGACAGGGATCCATCTGGGTTTCGGTGGTATAGTACTCCGTGGAGCATGAAGAAGTTTTATAGGATTTTGAGACTAACCTTTCCTTGGGAAAGCAAACTATTAAGTTCTTGAATAATCGGAGTTCTCCAATCACTAGCTTCAGTATATTTGGACTTTAAAAGCCACGTCGACGCCATGGTCCA
The DNA here is from genome assembly GCA_023531105.1 of Papaver atlanticum. NCBI lineage: Eukaryota > Viridiplantae > Streptophyta > Magnoliopsida > Ranunculales > Papaveraceae > Papaver > Papaver atlanticum. The sequence goes on from JAJJMB010012509.1 coordinate 1,947,225, forward strand.
CCTCCTCACTGTTAATGTTTTTTCCAGGCCTTCGAATTGCAGTTTTGAGGCTAATGTAGCTAAGCAATCGGCGTGTTTGTTGTTATTATGGCCGATATGAGTTATAGTTGCATCAGCAAAGTAGTTTAATAGCTTTTGCGCCTCAGATCTATAAGGGGCCAGTGTTACCTCTTTGAGCGAGTATACTCCATTCATCTGATTAACCAGTAGTTTAGAGTCTCCTCTTACTTCTAGATGTGTGGATCCTGCTTATTTGGCTAGCAACAATCCTATGAGGAAAGCTTCGTATTCTGCTGAATTGTTGGTGCACTGAAAGTCCATCTTGAAAGAATACGAAAAGACCTCACCAGTTGGAGACACTAGAACTACACCTGCTCCTCCGGTATTACTGCTAGGGGTGAAGATCCATCGAAATACAGTAGCCACGCTTCCTCTTTGACAAAAGAGATTTCTGGGAACTCCCCAGGGAGATCTTCGTGTAGTGCAGTAGTACCTTTTCCTGGGAATGCCGCTAGTAGATTTGCTATTGCTTGTCCTTTAATAGCCCACGGAGAGGTGCATGTTATATCGAGCACCGACATTTAGAGTAACCATTAGGCCTGCCTTCCTATCAAGGCCGGTTTTGAGAGCAAGAACTTGACGGGATCAGCTTTAGCTATTAGCACTACTTTGTTTGGCAACAAGTAGTGTCTGAATTTCTGAATAGCGTGAATTAGAGCTAGACACGCCTTTTTTTCCTTAGGATACCTGAGTTCAGCATCTTTTAAAGTACGACTGAAGTAGTATATAGGGTGTTCAATCCCTTCATCATCTTCTTGAGCAAGGAGGGAACCAAAAACAACATCGCTGGAAGCAGTGTAGAGGCACAACGGTCTCCCTTGTATGGGAGATTTCATAATGGCCGGTGATGACAATATTTGCTGAATCTTCCGAAAGGCTTCTTATTGCTGGGTGGACCAAACAAATCTTGCTCACTTTTTCAGCAAGGGGGTGAATGAAGCGATAAGCTGGGCTAACTCAGGTATAAAACGCCGAATGTAGTTTACCTTTCCCATGAAGCTCTGGAGTTCTTTCACAGTTTGCGGAGGAGGCATCGTGAGGATGGATTGAGTTTTGGCCGGATCTACCTTGATTCCTTCAGGAGTTACTTGAAATTCCAGAAACTTGCCATAAGAGACCCCAAAAGCACATTTCAAAAGGTTCATCTTCAGTTTGTATTCACGGCACCTTTCGAACACTTGCCGCAAAACGTCTGTGTGAGCCGCTCGAGTTTTTGATTTGACTACTATGTCATCTACATAATCTTCAACTTACTTGTGCATCATGTCATGGAAGATCGTGGTCATGGCGCGTTGATAGGTAGCACCAGCATTTTTCAAACCAAAGGGCATCAAAGTATAATAAAAGTTTCCGAGAGGGGTTCGAAAAGCTGTCTTACTTACGTCATGCTCATACATCTTTATCTGGTTGTAGCCGCTGTATCCATCCATGAAGGAGAACATGCCATGTCCGCTGGTAGCGTATACTAGCATGTCGATGTTGGGAAGGGGAAAATGGTCTTTGGGGCAGCATTTGTTCAGATCTCTGAAATCAACGCAGCACCTAATTTGACCGTTTTTCTTCTTTACAGGAACCACGTTGGCTAACCAGATAGGATGGTGAATGGGCTTGATGAAACCTTCGACCAGTAGCTTCTGAATCTCAATCTTGATTTGTTCCTCCACATCATGTCTGAACTTCCTTGGAGATTATTTGACTGGCCTGGATCCAGGTATTATATGTAGATGATGAGTGACCAATTTTTCGTCTAAACCGGGCATTTCCTCATATGTCCATGTGAATATGTCTTGATACTCCTTAAGAAGATTCACAAGTTTTGTGCGTTCGTCTGCACATAGATCCGAACTGATGGAGATAGGCCTTGGAGAGTCTTCATCCCCGATGTTGACGATTTCGAGTTCATCAGTCGTGGAGTCGGTGCGATCATGCAACTGCCGTGGAGCATCTGGCACTTCTTCTTGCAACTTGTCGTTATTGTTGCGTTCCATTGGGCGGAGAGACTGGGAAATAGTCTCCCCTATTAATTGCTAACAGCGGCGCCGGTATACAGTTTTCCCCTTTTGGTCACGACCCTCCACAAAGGTTCGTTCTCTCTTGGTATGAGGACGAGCTAAGACTTTTCTTGATGAAGAAGGATTAGCGTGTCCCGTCAGTAGAGGCGCGTCGTAAGACTTGGTCTCTCTGTTCAGCGATGCAAGCCAGTCTTCCTCTTCAATCGACGCCCATGTGGGAAGTGGAGTGCAGCGAACCGTGTTTGATGAATCTCGTGGATTTTCCTTCGGCTCGAACAGTTCCACGCTACAAATTGGTGCGTAAGGAGACAATGACGCAGGAATGCGAATGACTTCTTCATTCAGCACAGTTTTCAGGCATTGGTGATACGTTGAGGGGATGATCTTATTATCATGAAGCCATGGTCTTCCCAGTATTATGTGATAGTCCGGCTCCCTCTCTATTACTTCTAATTTTACTTTTGATTGGACAGGTCTTACTGATATATTAAGATTAACATACCCGTATGTGCTGGTTTGGTTTCCTTCGAAATCTATCATTATGGTAGGCTGCCGCACAACTTTGTTTGGTTGAACCTTGGCCGTCCTGAGAGTTTTAGGAGTAATAACATTCGAGGACGCTCCCGTATCGATAAGAGCCCTTTTGAATTCTGAATCCTTGATGTGTGCAGTAACATGCAGGGCTCTGTTATGACCCTCTTCTGCCATCATGTCGTCTTCAGTAAACGTAACATTGTTCACGGACATCTCTAGTGTTTTGGAAATTTATGGATGCGAATGAGCCAAACGCGTATCTAGGGCTATCTGGTTGATTACAACAAATGTTTCTGTCGTTAATCCTTCGGGAGGTGTAGAAGTTCGCATAGACTTTCTACTAGAGAAGTTGCTTCCTGGTCCACCGGTTTCTGATTGGTAGTGAAACTTTTGACTTGAGGACGATCATCCGTCAAGGGATTTTGACGTTCCACCACTTTTTCTCCCAAAATTCTTGTCACGTGTATCAGGCAGGTGAACAGGTTGTCAATTGCTCCCTTCAGCCGGTCCACATTTCTTGACAAGACTTCTTGTCTCCGCGCCAGTTCAGCCAGCGTTGGGATTTATCCATCGATTGAATCAATAGGGACAAAAGGGTTAGTAAAATATGGAAGTTCATTGTAACCAGAATTGCTCGAAGAAAAGTGAGGAACATTACCATTTGAGGGATTCTGGCAGGGATTTGACGTAGTTGAATTATCCCTAAGACCAACCATCTTTATGAAAGCTTGAAATTGAAACCGAGAGATTAATCTCCCACTGTGGTCGCCAGTTGTTTTGGGGTAAAAACTGATTCTGCTGTTTTTGGTAAATTTGGGTGTGTTGATGAGAAACGAATTCAAACCCTAAACAAATGCACTGCATGGGAGTACTTTTAGATTCGAGAGATCAATCTATAAGACTCTGGCCTAAACCAAGAAATGGCTGTTCCAGATTCAATTCGGTCACAATGTGAAGGAGAAGGGTTGATCTTAGGGAGGGAAGCAAAGAAGGTGTTTGAGATCAGAATGTTGAATTATGAAGGTGTGGCTGTTTTATGACTTGTATAAGAATATAGAACTGGCTTGCAGAATGTAAGCTATCAGTTCACGGTGTTTTCTGGATACTTCTTTTGATAACACTTGTGTTCTCGTGTTGAAATAGGTTGAAATCCTATTTATATAAGTCATTGAGCGCACCCCTGATCTCGTAGGAAGTGGAGGCAGTTAAGTAGTGGAGAAGTGGGGTTGTGAAAAAAGTGGTGATCACCACGTTTCCATTACGAGGGAAAACTGGTCACACTTTCACCCACTGCTCCCATTGCTGTTAACCGTCCGTCCTTTCCTGATATTTTCTCGTAATGGGCGCATTGCACGCCGCACGTTGTAAACCGCCAGACCAATACCCCAGTGAGCATCCCCTAGTATGTGACATGTTTGATGTCTCGAGTTAATGGGTCAAGTCGTGAGACGCGTCGCTAAAAGCAGCACGTAGTGCTTTTAGGTAAAATAATAAAATTATTTGTGAAATCAATATTTATAAAACATCGCTTATAATCGATGTATATAAAGCATCGCTTTTAAAAAAGCAGCTGAAAATAATCGATGTGCAGAAAACATCGTTTTCTTAGAGCTCGTTCAAATTAGTCGTGAGTTGAACGTCCTAAAAAAAGTAGCGTGACCGGCCACCTTTGGGAGATCGTTTGAGAACTCTATGGGTGAGCAACCACTTGGTCGATCGCTCCCTCTGGAGGAGGGGTGGCCGATGATCACAGCGTTGGCCTCCTGAAAATAAATCTAAACCATCCGACTAGGCTAGCGAAGTTGGATTGACGAAATGATTTGCGGAAGTTGTGCACTGCCGTTGGATTATGCAAACAGCGCGGCCAGCCTCTTTTAGGTGATCGTTCGGAGGCCACATGAGCAAGTTGTGGCTCTGCCGATCGCTCCTCATGGAAGAGGGGTGGCCGGTGATCACAGTGCCACGCTGTTGTCCATCTAGAATCCTATCTAAGCTGTTCGACCAAGCTGGCGAAGATGGATGGACACGATTGATTTGTGGCAGTTGCATAATGTCGTTTATTCAATTTAGGGTTTTTCAACAAAATCATGCGATCACCCTTCTTTTGGCGAGCGATTCAACGCGTTTCTAGTTTGCCATGGGCAAGTCGATTGACAAAGAATGTAGTTGGGTCGTCGGTGAACACGCCAATACCCTTTTTATCATTCGAGGGAATATCTAAGCCGTCCAACTAGGCTAGCTAAGTTGGGCGGTCGTGATGTTTTTGAGACCGTTTTTGCCGGTTTTAGCTCGTTTGAGCTCATCTTTCAACAGCGCGATCACCCATGTTAGGGTTAGCGTTCAAAGGCGTTATGGGTGTACTAGATGGAATCCGATCGGTCGGGATGTTAGTGGGCCCGCCGGTGGTCATCATGATGATTGCCTAGTTCCACTAGAAGTAGGCTAGGCCTATAGAATTATGTGGCCAAATCATGTGGCCATGATCGTTTTTTAAGACTGATATGGACCGTCTAGATTTTCCTTAAGGAATTTAATCGCGTTCGATCGCGCAAACTTTTAATTAAAAAGTGTGTAAACACGCTGATCTCTTTATCAGAGAGTGGTGTAACCCACACGAGTGTTTTCATGCAGATTTCAATATTGACACTTCGGGAGATTCGTGCTACTCTGCTGTGAGTGAACATTAATCGTCATGTCATGCCAACATTGAAAGTTTAGCTGGGGAACATAGCATAGGAAAATACCAGGAAGGTCATGTATTAGTGAATAATGCAATAGGTTAAATTTTACATAATATCTGGGATTGTTGCTTCACGCACCATTTTGGATAAATTTCATAAATATGTTGAATTGCTCAATACATATGTAAGTAAAGAGGTATGGACACTCATTACTTTTGAATAGCTTAGTCTCTTTGCAGAATAACGACGCATTAAATACAGGGTTTTACAATTTTATCCCTGAACTAAAAACCACCATCAACAGTTACATAATAGTAATTCATGCTTATACGCCTCATATCAAGGTCTTCATCCTTACACTATTAGGTAATAAAAATTCTTTCTTTGGTGTTGATTACCTGTGATTTTTTAATTATGGGTTTTATAGGTTTGATTCATAGGATATAATTCACTGGACAAAAATTAGGTTCGGCACAAATAGGCATTCCATGTACAGATTTTATACAGGAAGTGATATATGATAGCTTAATTGCAATTCAGGTTGTACATTTCTGCAGGATCTTAATAAGGGTTGTACGTGTTTGCAATTCATTGCTATTCTCTTCAAGAAGTGTGTTAATCATTTCTTTAGTCAGGTGATTAGATAGGCCAAGTCTTATGCAAATCCTTTAATGTGTGTCGGATGTAATATTTCTATGTGTGCTCCTAAGCCTCTTGACAGCTAAATTGTGGCTTTTAATTAGTACTTTAAACATGGATCTTACTTTGTAGTGATTAAAAAGTTTGATTTGAGGAGAAACCATTACGAAATAAGAAATATCTTTAATAGATCAATTGTGTCATGTCGCTAAGTGGGGGTTTGGAAGGAGGAAATAGGAATAGATCAGTGATGATTTTAGATTGGTTACCTTTGATGTTCTTATACCTTACAATGAATCATATATATGTGTGCGGTAAACTGCATCTAATAGATCTGTCCAACCAAATGAAAAGATAATGCTTTTTCGTGTTTTCAGAAACCTTGGTGGCTTAGTTAACAGATGTGGTGTGGGAAACACATATGAATCAAGCAGGGATATCAAGGTTTGCTCAATGGTGGGACTTTCACCCTATTGGTTACAAAAATCAACTCAAAGATTATCGCAAAACAATTCAGTAACCCAAATTTTATCTTGCTGTAATTTTTTTTTTTTTTTGATGTTCTGGCTATAGATTTATTTTTTCTCTTCCAAATTTACCTCAGCGGAAGGTCAGTATACTGATAATCTGTCTTCAAATATGCAGAAGAAGGAAAGTTGTCTTTCTGGTAGTAGCACGTCACTATTTTAGTTTTTTTTTCCTCGTAATATGAACAAATTCGAGGTGTCACCGGGAGGTGTCACTGGTGTTAATAGTATTCTTTCTTGAATATTTTGGATGCAAAGATGTTAAAAAAATTTGAGGTGTTAATAGTGTTGCTTACTGATAAATATGTGAGTATTACAGGAAAACATTGCATTTTGATGGTAACATATAGTTTCACTTACTATTCCTGTATTTTTCTTTTGATTTGTTTTATTGAATTTTATTGATATGTTTTATCTTTCTCACTTTAGAAACTTTGATAAGTTCCTTTGAGCTTACAATTCAGAAAGTGAAAGTGATTACAAAGTCGTGGACCTATTCTTTTTATCACAGATACACTGTCAGTCTCCCTTAATTTATCTTTCTCACTCTAGAAACTATAGGCAGATAAGTTCCTTCGAGCTCTAGGATGTCTGGGGACATTGATGGGAAATATTTGTTAAAAAGGCCATCGTCATTTCTACCTCTAATTATAATCTTCTGCCGCATAATTAATTTGCTATGGAAGGGATTCTAACCATAGAGTAGATTGGTATGTTCACTAAATTGGAAACCCTTCCCTTGGAGTTAGGAACTTTGGGGTGTTTTCTTTGGGTTCTTTTGTTTGATTCTGTCTTGACAACTTTGTCTCATTCATTACAGGGGTTGATGTTGAATTCTCCTGGAACTTTGGCATTCAATGTTTATATGTGGGATCATCTCTGCAGGTGTACCTGATAGACGCATTTATGTGTCTATTTTCATCTCTATTGTGTATATTGTTAGTACCCATTTATGTACTAATTTTGGTATTTTATCCCTTTGTAGGTGTTTTTGGAGAAATAGGCTTTTACGGCGAAATTAGCTCGAAAAGTTGTTGAAGGCACTTGGGAGGACATTTGTTATTCGGACTCTCATCTTGGATAAGGGGTAACCCATTTCAAGGCAGCTGCTAAGCACATACCGGGATTGGATAAGGGGAGGTCATCCCCTTCGTTTGAAATTTATTTTTTGCGGGAAACCAATTGTCTCGCCTGCGTAAACTGTTGAGCAAATTTTGGAAGTTTTTTTATCGAGATTCAATCGCCAAACTAAGTTGGGATGGACTTGAATGGAGTAAACAGGGTTGGTACATCTGTTTGTATCGATTAGAATGGGATGAATGATCGGGTTTTGATAAAACAGGGAAAAAAAAATGGAAACAGACAAATTTTCGAGTTATATTTGGAAGTTACGTTCTATATTTTGCAAGGATTTGTTTGTAGAAGCATAAGAGGATAGTTTGGATAATTCAGGAAGGAGGTGAAGTGATAAAACATGATAGAATATCCAAAACTTGGCCGAGAAGAAAAATTTATTTTTGGGGAAGAAAAAGAGATTTTGATCGAGTTTTAACCGACCTGTGAGTTATATATAACCACTAGAGAGGCCAAGGAAGGGTTACGAACACTTTGGAGAAGTTTAGAAGAGAACAGAAAGCTGAAATCACGAGTTGAAATTTGTTTCTGCTGCTGCGAAGAAGAAGAACACGAAGAACATAAGACCCTCGGAGTCAGTTGCAGAGGCAGACTTATTTTCAGTGACAACGAGGTACGGTCGCATCTTCCTGCAGTCACCGAAGCCCTTCAGCAACAATTCCGACTTCTGTTTTAGACCTTCAGCAACTACAGAATCTGCTGCTTTAACACCTTTCTCCCTTTTAATCAACTTTTGAGCCATAAACATGTATTGTTAGATTATGATTAATATGAGGAGCTAAACCCCATTGCTGAGGCGATAGAGGAAGCTATTTTTCCAATAAAAAGTTGTATAATCTATTTTATTTCAATTATTTTTATGATTATTTGCCTTGATTTATAATTGTTTGAATGATTTTTGTTAAGCAATTGTTATTTCTTTTGATAGAGCATGCTTAGTCATAGGTTCTTGATGCTTTATACTTTGGATTTACACTTGTTATTTTGAAAATCTACATGTTGCAATAGCTTAGAATCAAATTAAACGCAAAAATTGAATAAATATAAATGCTAGATAAAATCACTTTGAACTTGGAAAAATAGTGGAATCTTAGCCTCAGTGTTCTTTTAATATTTATATCAACTTTGTCAGTGTTTGTTTTAAATATCAGTGATTTTTTATATTTTTGTTTTAAAATTTAAGTCTAAAGTTATCCTTCACAAGTTCGAGAATCGAATCCTATTACCACCACTATTTTTACTACAATTTTAAAACACATCAGTTTTTGGCGCCGCCGACGTGGACTTGTTTTTAGGGTTTTTAGATTTTTTCTTTTTATTGGAAAATTGTAAATAGGGTTTTAATTTTATTCTTTGTAAAAAAAAAAATTATTTTTGGACTTTTTTTTTTGGGACATTGGACATTATTTTATTTTTATTTTTATATACCCTATGGAAGGGTATCTTTAAATATTAAACTGTTTGCAGAGATGCAGAGAAGGAGGACAGTTACGATATTGTCTCTGCACCTTGGGTTCGTACACTGACACATGAGTCAGTGGCCCGAGTCGACTACAACCGATTCATCCCTCGTCTGGAACGGGAGGTAAGGTTCTGAACACTCGCGAATCCCCTGTCAGCGAGTTACTATATTCCTTAAGGTGCATATCTGTTGAGGACCTGAATATGGACATTTACTTTTCTAGTAAAGGGCAAGGCCTGGCCATACAAGATACGGGTTCGGATTTCATCACCGTTCTCTTCTTGCCCGCCTTAGGAGAAGATACCAAACGCGAACCCAAGCTTAAAATATTGACTAGAACGAGACCGATAGGGTAACGAGCTTGTAGGAAAGTCGTTCAAAAGGATCGTATTGGGTATCTTGTTAGCCTAACTCAAAGTTCAGGAAGATTACTGTAAGTCGATTGAGCCTCCTTGTAACCCAGGGAAGCGTTGCCAAAGAGGTAGGGGTATCAAAGCTCCTCTGAGCTTCTCCTACTTCTCTTCGACTTACTTTATTCGGATCTTCCTACGAGGTTTGCTAAAATTGTACCCAGTTGCCTCTTGGAAGAGTAGAAGCTGGTCTAGAAACAATCTAAGTGGAGCCATCATGCTTTTTTTTTTGCTAGAAATCAATAGGGTTGATTTGGTTGAGTCGTCCTTGATTTGTGATTGCTTATCCTTCCAATTTTAGGAAAATCTTGTGTATGCCTGAACGTAAAAGAGATGCCCTAGGTAGATTTGTAAAAGAAAAACCTAGCAGTTCTAAGCGTCTCGATTACCTTAATCTAGAAGGTCCAATTTTTGGAGAGTCCTGTGTTGAACATTCTCCTGAAGAGAGAATCCCTAATACTCCGATAGTACCAGAAATGGCTACTTTTAAAGCTTTGTTAAATCAGACTAGGACCACTCGTCCCTCGTGTATTAAGTTAGCTGACACAGAAGCCAATTATGAGCTTAAACCTGGGACCATACAAATGCTCCCAATCTTTTTAGGGAAAGAAAATGAAAACCCTTATATCCATGTTAGGGATTTTGAAGAAATTTGCAGTACCCTAAGAATTAGAGGCTTAGATGATGATGCTTTGAAACTTAGGTTATTTCCCCTTTCCCTGAAAGATAAAGCCAAATCGTGGCTGTATAGTTTGACTTCTGAGTCAATCGAAACATATGAACAACTTACATCTGCCTTTTTCGATAAGTTTTTCCCTAGGCATAAAACATCGTCTATTAGGACGCAAATCTGCACATTCTCACAACAAGAGGGAGAATCTTTGTATAGGTATTTGGAAAGGTTCAATGATTTGTTAACACAATGTCCTCACCATGGTTTAGAAAAGGTTAGGCTAGTTCAGATCCTTTATGAGGGTTTAGATTATCCCACAATATCCACGGTTGAAGCTTTGTGTACAGGTGGGTTTGAGAACCAAACTGTTGATGCGGCAACGGCATTTTTGAATGAAGCCGCCGAAAAGAACCAACAATGGGAAAATAGTAGGGAACCCCGAAAAACGATTCTTCTAAGCAGAGGAAACATTAATAGGATAGAAGGAGGCTCTGAATCAGATTCCAAGATTGCAGCGATAGCTAAAAGGTTAGAAGCTCTAGAAATGGGTCACACTAGTGGTAGATCGGAGCCTTTTTGGGAAGGCCATAATAATGAAGAGCAAGCCAATGCTCTTTATAATAACACTAGACTCGAGAATCATCAGAAATTTGACCCATATTCAGAAACCTATAACCCTGGGTGGAGAAACCATCCGAACTTTGCTTGGCCTAAGGGCCAGAATCAGGGTCAGTTTAGTAACTCTAATGCTCCACCAGGTTTTAGTTATGCTAAGAATCCTTCGGGACAAGGTCAATTTCAGAATCAGTCGGATAAGAAAATCCTAATCCTAGAGGAGTCTCTCGTTTTGTTAACTCAGCAAACTGCAAAATTTCAGCAATCAGTAGAACTAAGTCTACAAGCTAGTAACAAGATAGGAAAAGAAAATAGTCAGGCTATTTCCGAGCTGAAAACCCAGGTAGGTCTGATAAATGAGTCTTTGAGAGAAAAAGGTAGGTTTCCTAGTCAAACACAACCCAACCCTAGAGGAGTTCATGAAATAGGTGCAAAACAATCGAATCAGTTGAATGCTGTTAGAACCCTTAGGAGTGGTAGAATTATAGACAATGAGGTAACCATGCCTGATAGTGAACATACTGTAGTTTACCCATCAGGACCACCCATAGCTGAGGAGACCGATAAAGTTTCTGATGATGTCAATTCAGTCCCTGGGAGGTCTGATGCTGTGCCTAGAGCCCCGTTTCCCCAGCTATTAGTACCAACAAAGAAGGAATCGAACTTTAATGACATATTGGAGGTTTTTAAGCAAGTTACCATAAACCTTCCTTTATTAGATGCAATTAGGAAAATTCCTCCTTATGCCAAGTTCCTTAAGGATATGTGCACGCGAAAGAGAAAACTTAGCGTCCATAAGAAAGCCTTTTTAGCTAGTCATGTAAGTTCAATCATTCAGAACACCACAACTCCAAAGTAAAAAGACCCAGGTTCACCTACCATTGCTTGTACAATAGGTAAATTCCGGGTAGAAAAAGCTTTACATGACTTAGGAGCCAGTGTGAACTTACTGCCATACCATGTGTATTTACAGCTAGGACTTGGTGAAATGAAACCTACTCAGATGACACTGCAGTTAGCTGATAGGTCCGTTAAAATTCCTCGAGGTGTTATCGAGGATGTTCTCATTGAGGTCGACAAGTTTATTTATCCAGTGGATTTTGTTGTGCTAGATACCCAACCTGTCCCTGACCTAGAGAACCAGATACCTGTGATTTTAGGTCGCCCATTTTTAGCTACGTCTAATGCGATCATTAACTGTCGAAATGGTGTGATGAATTTGTCTTTTGGTAATATGACTATGGAGATGAACATTTTTAATGTCAGTAAGCTACCTTATGAGCTAGATGACACATGTGTTGAAGAGGTGAACATGATAGAAGCCTTAGTTCAGGAGTCATTACCAAACATTTTGTCTGAGGACCCATTAGAAAGTTGTCTATCCCATTTTGGTTTAGATTTTGACGACGATAGCACTATTGAAGAAGTGAATGCCCTATTAGATTCTACCCCTGTGTTAGACACTAATAGATGGAAAGCTAGGTTCGAACAATTACCAGCTTCTGAGACTACCTTAATTCGTTCTTTAGAAGAGCCTCCTAAGTTGGACCTTAAACCACTACCCGACACTCTAAAGTATGTGTTTTTAGGCCCATCTGAGACTTTACATGTGATTGTAGCTTCCGATTTGGATAGTGATCAGGAAAGTAGGCTAGTGAATGTACTTCAAGATAATAAGGAAGCTTTAGGGTGGACTATAGCAGACATTAAGGGTATAAGTCCTACTGTGTGTATGCATCAGATTCATTTAGAGGAAGACTCCAAACCTTCTAGGGAGATGCAACGTCGACTGAACCCTAACATGAAAGAGGTAGTTCGAAAAGAGGTGCTTAAGTTGTTAGATGAGGGTATTATCTACCCAATTTCAGATAGTAAGTGGGTCAGCCCCGTTCAGGTTGTCCCCAAGAAATCAGGTATCACTGTAGTCCAGAATGATAATAACGAGTTAATCCCAACCCGAGTGACCACGGGATGGCGTGTCTGTATTTACTATAGGAAATAGAACAAGGTCACAAGGAAGGATCACTTTCCCCTTCCTTTTATCGACCAAATGCTAGAGCGATTAGCTGGACATAGTCATTATTGCTTCTTAGATGGCTACTCCGGATATAATCAGATCGTTATTGCCCCAGAAGACCAAGAGAAAACCACCTTTACCTGTCCCTTTGGTACCTTTGCGTATAGACGCATGCCTTTCGGGCTATGTAATGCCTTTGCAACCTTTCAGCGTTGCATGATGAGCATATTTTATGATATGGTAGAACGGTTTTTAGAGGTATTTATGGATGATTTTTCAGTGTTTGGTTCATCTTTCGATGAGTGCTTGCATCATTTGACATTAGTGTTGAATAGGTGTAAGGAAAAGAATTTAGTGCTTAATTGGGAAAAATGTCATTTTATGGTTAAATCAGGAATTGTGTTAGGGCACATCGTATCCTCTAAGGGTATATAGGTAAACAAAGCCAAAGTTGATCTTATTAAGACTTTACAGGTCCCAAAAACCGTAAAAGATATTAGGTAATTCCTAGGGCATGCAGGATTTTATCGTCGATTCATCAAGGATTTTAGCTTGATTTCTAGACCTATTTGCAATTTGCTTGCAAAAGATGTTAAGTTTGTCTTTGATGATGCGTGTTTAGAGGCTTTTGAGAAGCTTAAGAGGAAAGCATCGCCAAAAAAGGGGTGTTTGGGGTGTTTTCTTTGGGTTCTTTTGTTTGATTCTGTCTTGACAACTTTGTCTCATTCATTACAGGGGTTGATGTTGAATTCTCCTGGAACTTTGGCATTCAATGTTTATATGTGGGATCATCTCTGCAGGTGTACCCCTAATATTTGACTTTATTGGTGCTTTTGTTGTTTAGTCTTGATTACGCATGGTCTGTTATGATTGTTTTTTTAATATTTTTGGTACCAGCACTTGCATTAGATGAAACGAAAGAGTGGAGTAACTCATGCGCGGTTAATTGCATCAAGTGAGACAATTACAGTATGTATCATTGTATTTTGGAAATTGTTCAGTATCCTGTATGAATTGTCTCTCTTTGGTTGAACTATTTCATTGAGAGTCAAACATGAGAGGCATTTGTATGAGCAAATCCTTAAAGAGTATTGTATCTTGCATGTTTATCCGTTTTAGATTACATCCTAACAGTGAATGTTTGTGAATAATTGCAGCATCCTAATCATGACGGACCCTTACACCATGAAGCAGTAGCTGTATTAAGGGATACCCAAAAAAAAGAATGAGGCCAATGTGTGGAGAGCAATGACTGGTGTATATATAAGGATCACAACCTTTTCGCGGTACATTTATTGATATATCAGATTCTCAATTGTCCTTGGCATGATATTTCTGATCCTTGAGGTTCTAAGGATGTAAATTTAGTCCTTTGTGTCTAATCTTTTACATGGATTTAAACACTTTATGTAATTAAAGGAGAAAAATCTATAGAACTTAGCAAGTGAGCATGATGTGAGGCCCGCTATAGGAAAATCTCTGCAATAAGTTTCGTATAGCTTATGACTGGAACCATCAATAATGCAATTTCCTTTCTATTTTTGAATCTTTAGAGCTGATTGTTTATGTGCATCTATCATGTGTACCGTCAATGGGATATATGCCTACATGGTATTGAATCATTGTTAGCATGGTTTACGATGTATAAACAGTACTTTGATTATTCAGAGCGAATCTTCCCGGTGGCTAAGAAAAAGTAAATGTATTATTCATCTTTTAAGATGAGTGAATTTGATAGGCCTGTTGAGCAAAATTTTGCATAGTTAAACAAAAGTATATATATATATTCCTAAAATTAGGATTATCTTTCATACAGATAGGCCAAGATAATTGCAATACTTTGTAGCTGCTCGATGTTGGTTTGATGAAATGGACGTCAGCTACAAGATTGTGGTTTCATACATACAACACGACAGATGAGCAGTTAATGCACTTTTGTTGAGTCGGTGACGTCCAACAGATTGTCAAACCTTTATCCCAGGCCAAAAGAATTCTCATAGGCTCTACACAAATAATAATTATCAGCTAAATTGGTCATGTTATTAAAATTAGGAGAATTTCATCAAGAGAAACTTAAGAACTTAAATGTCACATTAATTGTGTAATTTACTTAGATGTAGTTACAATGTTTGCTAATCCTTTTTGTAGTTCAAAATCAATTAAACTCTTGATTTCGAAGCTTTATTATCTTGGATTATCCTGCCGCCTGGAGTAAAGTTAACCACTAAACCAAATTACGGCTAACCTTTATGTACACACGCCCGAGTGTTGTTTTGTGTGCGAGGATAACCCGGACCATTCTCCATTACTTGCTTTCACTGATAAGTTTTGTTATGTGTGCCACCCAGAGGCTGTAAGTTAGCAAATCCAGAACTGGAAGCACAAATCATTATTTTCTTCAAGCAGGAATCAACATGCCTTTTGTAATGAGCACAAGCATATCTTCCTCTAGATGCAAACCAATGATTGGATTCATGAAAATTTATTTGAACAAAATGTGGTAGTAGAAACCAAATCTTTAGTGTTTTGTAATCTTTAATGGCTTTTGACCTAATCTTTAGTATTTGAATTTTTAATATTATGGTCCCTAATGTTCGATATTTTTATTACAGGGAAGGGTCATCTTCATGTACACTTGATGTGATTTTCTATTGCAAATGCAGGGCTATCAACCCTCTTTTTGTCGAGAAAGGTAGTATACCTAATTTTGGTTCTTTATTCTTTGCTTCGAATGTTACCAAGAATTATTAGGTTCATTGCAAAATGATTTCAGTCCGAAATTAAAAATTAATAGTAACAGAGTGTATTATGATCTCATTTTTCTTTTCTTAGTAGGATAGATCTTTATGTTCCTCACACATCGGCTAATCTATTGTATGAAGAAATATGAAAAGGTAATTGCACCTTCTTTTATTTATATGGTCATGTATATTAGCATTACCGATTGAAATTTAAGTACTTTCATGTATATTATCAAAAATTATCAAAAACACAGACATTTCCATTAAACACAAAATAGTTGTTCCCCTGTATTGTAACGGATAGGAGAATGGTGAGCTCATGCTAGCTTTTTCAAATTGTAGTTTTGTATGGTCATATTTCATTAGGTATACTTTTGTTTGTGCATACCTTATCAAATTCTGTTAGTTAGACCCTTAACTTAATTAAAATCATCTATGATTAGCCTCTTTTGTTAACAGATCGAAGTTGACTAAAGTAAGAAAACATCTCTTGCAGGATGTGACAAAGTCAACAATTCTAGGATTACAAGGTAGCTTGCAGCAAAATCTGGGCGACTATGATAGCATGAGTTACAGTGGCTGAAAATCTAAAATATAATACTTCAGTCAGATTTGAATCTGCACATGGGGCGACTGTATAGAATAAATTTTGTAAAACACTCTTACTTTGACTGAAATTTTGATTGTAAAGTAGCTACATAGAGTACTTTGTAGACCATATCATTGCTGAAAATGTTTGTTGGCTTTTCAATGAGAACCGGGCTTCTCAGTTTGTAAGGAGACGAACCATTCTTTGTAGCCGTTTTATATATAGTTGTTGTCTCGGATACAACTGGAGTATGCATATATATTTAGTATTGATGTCACTACAAAGGGAAAAGGAGATGATTGTATAGATGTAAATGTAGATATATGATGTAATTTTATCTTGATTTACTGTGTTTGTATTGAGTTCTACCGGCATCTGGGAAAAATAAATGCGAAAGAATTCTAATTATGTGTATCAGCTAACTCTAAAACTGAACTTTCCCGGTTGTGGACTGGGGTGATATCTATGTTCCACCAGAAAACATAACACAAAATGATTTAACAGGTTAAGCCTCGGCCCTTGGCCCCTTGAACGGCAGGTATCGATCCATGAGTTCCGTGAGACAAATCATGGATGGCAGGGATCGATGAGTTCCATGAGACATAAATCATACCAATTCCGTGAGACATAAATCATACCGTCCAAAATTTATTTACGTTATAACCCAAGGATCATACTCTTCTCCAATCTGAGTTTTGCTCAAGTCTTAAATGAAACTAAGGACAGCTGAGAATTTATTATTTTGGAGGACATTGATTAGAATTAACCTAATTATGTGTGCTCAAATATTAGGCATAAAGCTTAGTTAAATTTTGGATGACATTGATAAGAGTGTTCAAATGATCAAGTTGTGGCCCGGGCCAAAGCCGTCCCTAACCTAGCCACCAATCCTAATGGCTCACCTTAGGATTTTGGTGACTAAGTTTTTTAATATAATTAGGTTTCATCATTTTGCTAAATTTTCCAATTAGAAATGACTAACCTTAATGTCAAACAAATATCAATTTCCAAAAGAATTGAAAGGCCACGTCCGAGGTTGTAAGCCCCGGTTAATTTGACCCGTCCGACAAAACTTCGGGGCATGCTAACTTATAAGCTTAAACTCTAGATTTCAACAAAATCACAACTAATTTTTATATGGAGACTACGTTAGAACCTAAATTTTCTAATCCGCAAATACTTAAGTACACTTTCGATAAAATGTACATTGCATATTTTACTGTTCCCGCTAAAATGCTAGAATAAATTGTAACTATTTAATTATGATGTTAAAACATGTCTGTTGGTAACAAGTCAATCTCTTGGTATAAAGGTATCCATGTTTATTATTCTTCCAATTCTTCTTGAATACAGTAGTCGTAGTCTTTCTTGAGTTCATATTTTATCAATGTCGGTTTTGTATTTCCGTTCAGGATATTGTTTGGGTACTATTTGAATGCTTTGATCTTTGTAAAGGCTAATGGAATATATAATATGGAAGTTAGTTAGTAGTGAAGTGGGTTGATATGGGGTACTGTCACATTGTAAATTATTATGGAAACCCTCCTCAAAGCCCTTATTGCTTACTTCACCGGTGTTTCATGTCCCTATTTACCACCTAGTGGCAATATGACACTTCCCTTAATCCATATGTAGAGAGAGTTCAATCTACATATATTTTTTGTATAAAAAAAGTAGTGGTGTTTGACTTTGAGATCAAAAAGTCAATTGGCGTCTAGGATTGATCATGGAGTTTGTGGTTACTATTTGAATGCTTTGATCTTTGTAGAGGCAAAGTGGGTGTATCTGGGAGTACTGTCACATTGTAAATTAGTATGATGACCCTCCTCAAAGTTGTTATTGCTCAATTCACCTATGTGTTTTGTATCCTTATTCACCGCCCAATTACAATATGACACCGCCTTAATCCGTATGTAGAGAGAATTGAACCTACGGGATGTTTTCGTCTGCAAAAAGTAGTGGTGTTTGACTTTGAGATCAAAAAGTCAATTGGCGGCTAGTATTGATCCGGGAGTTTGTGGTTACTATTTGAATGCTTTGATCTTTGTAGAGGCTAATGGAACATATACTATCGAAGTTAGTAGTGAAGTGGGTTGAGCTGGGGGTAATGCCACATTGTAATTATTATGGAGTCCCTCCTCTAAGCCTTATTGCTCAACTCACCTGTATGTTTTGTTTCTGTATTCACCAGCCAGTTGCAATATGACATTTCCCTTAATTCGTATGTAGATAGAACTGAACCTACCGATGTTTTTGACTACAAATAAATGCATCCTCACTCCTTTTATTGTTATGGGATGTATATAAGTCATTTTTTTTTGTTTTACAGAACAACTAATCGGTCTAGCTTACCACTCATGTAACATCTTTATGTTCTAGAGTTTTTGCGTTCGTCCATCCACTTGGGAATAATAATAATTAAAATCGGAAGACTCTGTGTTGATTGCATTGGATAATAATGCTAGGGTGAAAATATATGATGCAACAATTGAATAATTCATCACATTTATTGAGAAGCCGACAGGAACCCCACACCCTAAGCTCTTTCTACCTCACTTAGATTCGCAGGTTCTTAAATAGTACACATATATTAGTATATTTTGTGTGCTAAGTTCATGCTAACAATCTTCTTAATACATTTCGGATGATACTCTCTTGGAGGGTACATTAGTCGAAACTGCTACAATAAAACGAGTTGCTTAAACATGCACCAATTCTACCTAAAGGCATGTGGAGAATGACGATTTTACCAATTTCACCCTACAGTGATGCTTTGGTTTTCCTAGCTTATAATTTTGAGAAAGAGGATGGAGAAATAAAATTTAGTAGCTCCAATAACGCATGTAATTCTTTGTCATACTCATGTATTGAAAGTGCTAAAGAATTATGAACAAACACTCAAATACAACATTTATATGATATTGTTCACATGCTTAATAAGGGAATGTACAAAGACAAGAAGTACATGTCGTCACATGGAAAATTGATGAGCTTGCAACTGATGCTCATTATAGGTAGATGGTGTGGTTGTTTATGTGTTAATATACTTCCCTCTGATAATTTTTGACCATAGAGTAGAAACATTGATTTGGTTGAATGTTATCTAGGGTATTGATTTGATCTAATTTGGTTTTGTATTGTTGTGTGGATTGTTGCAAGGTATTAAGGTTGTCAATTGCATAAGATTTGATTGTGATTTCTTAAAAGCAAAAATCTTTTCTAAGGGGTTCTTACAACAGTGAGATTTCCATCTTGATCAGTTAACTTTTATTTGCAGTTTGGACATAAAGTGGCTTGATTAGTTGTTGTAAGATGCATAGGTTTAACTTCAGTGGTAGTCTGAATTGGTAATTCCATTTTGTTTATTGTAATACACAATATCAAGCTCACCCGACATTTCATTGTTGTAGTTCTGGAAGTTTACTCTCGGGGTTCTCTTATTATTGGCCTTATTTATTGTCAGCAACCAAGAAATGTCATGAAAATCCTTGCAAGGTTATTTTCATATTAGCATATGTAAGTCTAGATTTATTCTTATAACATTTTAGTTCTATCATAATCTAAGATATAAAAAGGATTTAGAAAGTTGTAAAATTTTGCTGAGCAGACACTTTTGGTTTACTTCGATGAATTAATCCGTTGTAGATGTTTGAGAGTTTCGGTTTCCATCGTTTAACAGTCTCCCTTAAACGTTGCAGCCGAATAAACAGCTGCAAGAGCATCAGAAAATTAAGAAAACTTTAAAATCATGCATTTGTGAGTTTTTCAATACGACGTTCTTTACAATCCAAACATCAAATTATGGGTAGTGGTTGACTAGATAAGGCAATGTGGGATGCAGCTTCATCATATTTAAATTTCATAATTTGGAAAATCATATATTTAAATGTTACAATTATAAACTCTCATTTTTTGCATTACCATGTTTTTCCAATTGAGTCAAACTAACTTGGTTAAGCATCGGTCAAGGTATGGAAAATGATTCTCATCGACAACTAAAACCATATTGCAGATTGATTGTTGTAGAACATCTTGATTGTCAGTTTACTTGATCGTAGTCAAGTTTTTTACTTAGCCCTATGTACTGAATATTTACCTAGAAGTGAAGAAACTAGACTCTAGAATCAAGTAAACATCATAAATTTGTTAAATTAAGAACCCTTATAACATGTTGAATCTTCGCTTCCAAATTAAATAGGCTTATTACGGACTAAATTATTGTCGAAATTTAAATGTGAACTTAGGACTGTTCATAATTTAATTAATAAAAATTATATTGAATAAGCATGGATAAAATAAAATATACAATGATGAAAGATTGAGCCAAGGACATAGGCAGGGTGATTCCTAGAGACATAAGAAAAGGTAATCATTACTTGAAACAAGGTAATTAATATCTGTGAAGGATCAAGAGCTCTGATAGTGATGCTGGAGAACAAGAACACATTAGACAACAAAGGAAAGAACAATTAATTCTTGAGAGATTCTTATGAGTCCTTAATCAAGAGATACAATATTCTGATTATGAATAAAAACTGGAGAAATTCTTCGAGTATCAAGATCAACAAAACGTTATCGATTCGAACCTTTTGAGTCATTAGAATCTAAAAAAAAAATTTCAAACATGAATTTGATATGAAAAAATGAATGGAAGATTATGCAAAAAAATAAATAAAAAAAATATGAGCTACAAATATTCAAACAACATAAAAAAATGAAAAAAATTTAGAATGGTATTACAATTTTAATTTTTTGATGTTGGATGATTTTGATCAGATTAAGATCAACGAGAAGTATCATCGCAATATTGGCATCTAACTATAAGATGACATCAAGATACTTGAGGCTTATTTGAAGAATGAAGATCACATTGAATATGGGGAAGGTAACCGCGATTTAACAATCAAAGAAATTTTACAAGAATATGATTACATTTTTAGGAGGTCAGGTCATAGAAACGGTGTTAAGACAACGAGCATGTATCGGTCTTTTTCTACAAGGTGGGTTTGAACAAAAAGTTCACAAATACATGATCCATGAAAATATGGATAATTTAAATCAAAACCGAAAAACAGGTTACGACAAATCAAAACAATGTCTAGAAAGGATATACAGTTCTGGATGTAGAAAAATTTGGAATCGAACAAGAATACATCTGTACAAGAATAGTGAAATTCCCAAAGAGAGAGCTTGAAGTTTATGGACATGTCAAAAATATATTCATTCACTTTTTGGAGTAGCTAAAATATATTCTTTTTTATTTTAACTAATTTACATTTTTGACTAGGTGTATTATAACTACAGTTTATATTCTTCACTTTATCATACGCATGGTTCACCAGGTTTTTGGACGTGTCAAAGACATTAACAACTGCTTGAACAACTTCAATAGCTTTTGCATTATTCACCTAATTATTTACCTTATTATTGTTGTGGTAATTTAAATTCTTATCCATATCAGACTGTTTTCTCTTCGGAATAGATCACATGAATTGCTTTGTTAAAATTTATACTATTTTCTTTAAAAAACTCTAAAAAAAAATCTTCTGAATAATTTATTAAAATAAATATCGAAATTGTTCATTTGTCCGTTTCAAGTAGATAATTCAACTTTTGGTCAGACCACGGTTCAACTTA
>JAJJMB010012509.1:1968965-2014083 GCA_023531105.1 Papaver atlanticum
AAAAACGCTCAACATTATCCACTTAAAGTCACATGATACTTTGACTGCCATCTTTGACAGGTGACCTTCACGTTAATCGATGTCCACTATTTAGTTATCTTGGAATCAATGAACCGACAATACTAAGGGAAAAAAATTAGGAAATCATCAACGGTAATATCTAGATGATATAAACCGGAAAATTCAATGGAGACACTGGATAACATCATATTATTGATATTTTATAATATTTTTACCGTACATATCAAGCTAAAAATCATGGATCAAATACCGAAGACTACGTGATGCTTGAAACTAAACATAGGTTGAGCCGGGGCCGTTAGGCCCCGGTGATACCTTGTGAGCATAGAAATTTGAGTATACAAATGAGTAAAATCTCTGGAGCCTACTAAACTCTAAGATGCAAACTTGTGGTAACAACCAAGTTGTGACAAAAACCTCATAAGTAATTCTTACATCTCTATGGTCAGTAACAACAAAGGAATGCAATTAAGTTACTTGGAATTTGTTGTTATTAGTTCCAACAATCTTGAACTGGTACATGTTTCGCGATGTCAATATTTGTGTCATTACCTGGAATGCTTAACATACATTAACCAAAAATTAGTATACGATGTTGTAGTAACTTTCTACCCATCAGTAGATTTCTCCACGTGGCAAAATTAAAATAAACCTAAAAATTTGAATGTGAAGAGATATAGAAGAGAAGAGGAAAGACATACATATCAGCAGAATTATGGACTTCTTCAGCTGCAGAAAAGAAGACATCTTTTTGCCATAGATCAAAACTGTTATCAACAACCACCATTCTAATCTTTCCGACAAATTATCGCCCTCACTGGCAGCATAAACTTTGCTATCACTGGAATAAACACGATAGAGAAAGACAAAAAAGTAGTTCACATGATGCTGAATAGATGAATGTAAAATACAATTAGGGCGTATATGAGAAATCAGGTGGTCATCAATTCTAGGATTACCTAATAAGGGAGGTAAAATCCTAATTGTGAGATAATTCTAGGGCGTCTCAATTCAATCAATCAATCCTGCGAACCAGAAAACCCTAGTTATTAAACTTTGAATCAACATCATTTAGAAAGATATAAAATTGAATTGAACATAAATAAATTTGTTAAAAATTATATGACTACTACAATTCAGAAAACTAAAATTCGGATGAATTCAAAGGAGAACAAACAGTACAACACAAAAAGACCTAAAATCAAATCAGAAGATATAATAAAAGGGTTAGGATTTACCTTAACCGAAAGATGATAAGTAGGTTTATAGCTTTCAGTCAGAAGAGGTTTATCTGATCCTGTGGTCATCAAATGATTCATTTCACATAACCCGCGTGCAATATTCATTTGGGAGGGTGTTATAAAGTTGTAAAGTAGATTTATGTTAAAATGATGGTTTTTTTTTTTTATCCTTTACCCCTAAATAATAAGAATAAAAAACCTTCTGAAATGTGCCCATAAGCCCATTTTCTAGAACCGCATTTGTGGGGCATGAACATTTAAGTTTGGTGTCCAATTACATTGCATTAGCCCTTTTTGGTTCAGCAAAATTTGAGTGATGAATCTCACACATTTATGATGTAAAATAAAAATTCTTAGTAGTTGTTGAGTTATAATGCTTTTGACATGATACATTTTATACTTTATATTTAAATCATTTTGAGAAGCGACTTTGTCAAGTTAGTCACTGTTTTTGATTTTTTATTTTTGTGATGAAGTGTAAATTTGTAGTGAACAAGCCTGAGAAATAAGATGCTGGAGTAAACTAATTATTGTATTTAGGTTTTTCTTTCACAATTAACTTCAGAACCCCAAGTTACTGAAAACAATGAAATCCAATTACCATTACTGGTTTTGGGTTCTACATTGGTTGTATACACCATAAAATACTTTGACACGTGGAGGGCGATTAAAAGCCGCAGCTGGATATAATTATACAACAGCACGCACCGAATCGATTCTAAGAGTGCTTAGATCCTAAGCTAAGGCCTTTTGTGTAATATGCCACTTCCCAACTCCCCTTTACAAGCATAAGCGATTAGGTATTAAAGGGGGGATTCTTCACTTTCTTTCCTCTCCAACTCTGTGAACTTCATTGACTCATTAATGGAGTTTTTCAGACCAACTGTAACAAACCCAATACTTAAGAAACTTCCCATTTACCTTGGATGTAGCTTAGCCGAACCACGTTAAATCCTCAGTGAATCTTTTAATTACTTGTTCATACTTTATCTTCTATTTACTGTTTTGTGATTTGAATCAAGATCCATCGATCTTGTCCATTTGATTGTGATACTAGTGCAACATGCAAACCAAGCTTACCTAAATTTATCCAAGAGTTTACTGTAACATGCAAACCAAACATAACCTAATTTACCCAAGATGCACCCACGTATATCTCAAATACATAACCAAGTTCAATTTAATCATGCAGTATTACCAGAAAATTGTTCATGTTCAAATTTTAATTCAAAAATAAAAATAAAAATCAACCAATTGATACACCGAAAGTTTCATTTCAAAATAGATACCCAATACAAAAACCTAATTTCAAAATAGATACCTAATTGATAACCTAATGTTCCATTTCCTAATTCAAAAATCAAAAATTAAAAATTAGGGTTAGGAGCTTACGAGTTTTAGGTCCTTCGGTGCTCATCTTTGATGAAATAACAACATCTTTGATCTTCAGGGAATAATTGAATCGAGAACTTTAGAAAAATTAGGGCATCTCGAAATAGTATTGGAGTTGATTGAAAATGTTATTTTTTCTCGAAATAGTGGAGGAGAAGAAGAAGAAGAAGTTGGTGATGGTGGTGGTTGTTTTTCTGTAAGAAGAAAATGAAGGAGAAAAGAAGATTGTAGTGGAGAGAATACTGTCGATGGGTGAAAAAGAATAGGAGAGGAAGATATGAACGAAGTTGAAAAAGATATTAACCGTAAGGGTATCCCGGTCTCTTTTTTTGTAGTCTTTTTCACCTAGACACATATTTAATAGTCCAATACTACCAAGCTTTATGGTTTTTGGGCATATGACCCATATTCCGGAATTTTAAAATGATTAGAGTCTAAGTGTACATATCCTGGTATGGTCCGGATGGACTATTCCCATTGGTGGGATTTTTGCAGAGGGAGTTATCATCTCACTGGTATAGTCCGCATGGACTATTACCATTGATTTGGTCGAGCCACATAAGACAACTACTGCTTATTTCATTGGTGGGATTTTAGCCACATAATACAACGATTTCTTCATTGGTGAAATTATAGCCACCCTGTCACTAACTATCGTATGGTTGTTTGGTATGCAACATCCCAGACGAGCCACCTAATTCTGCATTCGGGACCCCATAAATATTTCAATTTTCATGCAAGGAAATGATAACCAAATTGTTATATGGTGTTTGGATAAAACTTTGAGAAGTTGAATGGAAAAGTCATAAGTTAATGGCAACACAACTTAAGAGTGATATTAGAAGTAAAATAGTTAATCTTTACGGCCTTTAAAAAAAGATTACTAGTTAATATGTACATCTTTTTAACGCAAGAAAACATTTCATTAATCTTTATCATGAACTTGAGCAGCTCGTCCGATTGTGGTTTTTCACACTGAGCAGCCACATGTGTCCAACTTGACTACTTAACCTTTTGAACCGAATACTTAACAGAATGGGCATTTTTTCCAAAATCTGAGAACTCGGGGCATGTCCCCAAAATGATTCTTGGTTGGATTTATCCAGTTGTTTTTCTTGGATAAAAGCACCTTGATATTCAGTTTTTTTTTGTTTTTTTTTTGCAAGTTAAAATTCATTCAAATGAACTAACCTAGGGGGTTAGCAACCCTTACATCTGGTGGAGTAGAGCCATCGAATTTCAAAACGACTGGTGAGTGTTTGACATTTGATTTATCTACTTCCAAAGCTTCCATAATACAAAAAGGTGGAGTACTACCCCAATTACAAATTTCTTGGAAAGTCCTAGCTTCCTTTGCAAGAAGGTCAGCTGGATTGCTGGTTGTTCTTGGAGCGAAAAAAAAAAACTAAAAAAGTAGAACATAAACTAATTTCATACTTCACTGCATTCATGATAGTTTGATTTTCCCACAAAATAGAGGAAGGAGATCCATTCAAGTAATCAAAGAGATTTTTACAATCCCCTTCTATGCAGAAATTGGAAATGCCTTTCTCTCTTGCCCATTTTGCTTCTTGAAGAAATCCTATTGCCTTTGCCTCTTCTGGAGATGTCGTTGCGAAGGCCCTGCTTGTCCTTGCTCAAAGGTACCTGTGTCATTACGCAGAATTATAACATAACCTGCTGGTATATCTTTGGATATCCAAGCTGCATCAAAGTTAATTTTATATTGTGAAGTACCAGGTAATCTCCAGCCTGTTCTAAAAAGTTCCCTATGTCTCGATGAACTAGAGTGAGTTGTAGTTTTATCATTACTCCAGAAATGCAGATGTCTTTTGATTTCCATAGTTAATTGTAGACTAGTTTTTTGTTTCTTATCAAAAACCCTGTCACATCTTTCTTTCCAAATAAACCAAATTTTTGTCATGATAATTTCTGTGGGTAAGGTTTTGTTTGGTTGAGCCATCCATTCCTTACAGATGTCTAGGAAAGTTATAGAGGTACTGAAATGTAATTCTACTGGATTAGGTCCTATAGCCCAAACTGATTTAGCAAAATGACAGTGAAAAAGAAGATGTTTTAAAGATTCATCAGCATCACAGCCGAATGAACATTTTGGGGATATATCTTTCATAAGTCTGGATAGTTTGAGGTTTGTGGATACTGCATCCTAAAGGCATTTCCATGTAAATATTTTAATCCTTTGTGACAGATTTAATGCTCATAATCCTTTCCAAAAAGAGTCAGAAATACCTAGGTTGTGTGTGTTGATATTGTTTTCTGTCAACTTTCGGTACATGGATTTAACAGAAAATTCTCCAGACTTAGTTAGAAATCATCTAAGTTTGTCTAGTTTTGTCTCAACTTTCCTATTGAAAGCTATTCTAATACTACAATTTTTTCCTGATATGTTGATAGGAAATAAAGAGTAAATTAATGTAACATTCCACTTTTTTGTGGTAGGATCAATGAGATCTGCCACAAGTGTTAAACAAGAGTTGTCAGCATTCTTGAGTTGGTTCAAGTCTAATGCTAAATATGGTATCCATCTATCTTCCCATAAATTGATGCTTAGCCCATCACCTACTTCACATATACTATTTTGTTCAATTAGTTAAATCCCTTTAATGATACATTTCCAGACCCAAGAGCTGTTAGAGGAAGGTTTGGATCTAAAGGCAGAGCTTTTCCTGAAGTATTTGGGTTTAAGCTGAGAAACCCATAAGGCATAGGTTCTGTCAATAATCGCCAGGATAACTTGGCTATCATTGTTAAATTGAATTTATGTGCATTTCTGAAACCTATACCACCTTTACAAAGAGGTTTGTGGAGACATGCATAAGATTTAAGATAATGTCCCTTCTTATATATTCCTTTCCCCCACCAGAAGTCCCTTTGAAGAGCATCAATTGTTTTTTTAATTTTTTTGGGAATTACAAAATAGCCCATCTGGTAGGTTGCCATACTTCCCAGCACAGCTTTGTTAATGACCATCTTACTAGATTGTGCTAGAAGTTTTCCTTTCCACCCTTGTACCTTGTGTTCCATTTTTTATACTATTTCTTCAAAAAGCTTGATTTTTTATTTGTCAATGAAAAGAGGGGCACCTAAGTAGGACTTTTTTAATATTTTTTTTTATGTTGTAAGATGTTTAAAAATCATTCTTTGTTGTTTGGGGTGTACT
Source organism: Papaver atlanticum (assembly GCA_023531105.1). Lineage (NCBI taxonomy): Eukaryota > Viridiplantae > Streptophyta > Magnoliopsida > Ranunculales > Papaveraceae > Papaver > Papaver atlanticum. Next base: position 1,974,801 of record JAJJMB010012509.1, read on the forward strand.
TTTTTATTGAAAAACACTCCTAATTTATCAAAATTTATCATTTGGCCTGAGGCTTTGCTGAAATTTTTTATAATTTGAAGGATAGAGTTACATTCCTTAAGGTATGCTATGACAAATAGGAGGCAGTCATCTGCAAAGAATACATGTGAGATTTAGCTGTTTTTTTTTTGGTGTCATTTTGACCCCATGAATAACTTTCTCATTTTCTTTGTTTAGAAGTAAGGGGATAGGGGATAGGGGATCTCCCTGTCTAAGACCCTTAGTTGGTTTAAAAAAGTCCCATGGATTACTATTTAGAAGAACAACTATAGAAGATGTTGATATGCATTGGAAGATTAAGTTACAAAAGGCTTTAAGGTTTGACATTATAAAGTCCCAATTGACTCTGTCAAAGGCTTTTGACATGTCAATTTTTATCCCTAAACCCCCTTGTTTTACCTTTTACGTTTTTAAAAGAATGTATAATCTCATGAGCAATAATAATATTATCTGAAATTTGTCTCTTAGAAAGAAAGGCAGCTTGAAAGGGATACATTATGGATTATAGATGTGGTTGAATACTATTAACCAGGATTTTTGCAATAATCTTATAAACAGTTTTGCAAAGTCCAATTCGTCTGAATTGACTGGGATTTTTAGGATGTCTTATTTTGGGAAAGAGAAAAAGGAAAGTTTTATTAAGGTCAGGGTTTAGTTATCCAGTTCTGAAAAGTGTTAAATTGTCAAAGTGACTTGATCTCCCACTGTTTCCCAGTTTTATTTGAAAAAACTAGATGGGAAGCCATCAAGTCCTTGAGATTTATTAGGTTTGAGACCTTTCAAAACTTTCAGAATTTCCTCCTTATATGGTATATGAGCTAGGGTTTCATTATCTTCATCTGTTATACAGGCCTGGATTTGTTGAAAGATTTCAGTGTCTGGAGGTTGATTAGAGGGTGTTGCTGAGAAGGGATATTGAAGTATTCGGCTAAGATGTTTTCTATCTCTATTCTATCAGAGGTAGTATCATTATAACAGTTTTTTAGGCCATCTATTTTGTTCCATTTTCTTCTTTTCAAGGTTTTTGTATGAAAATATTGTGTATTTTTTTCACCTACTGCGACTATGTTATCTCAAGATTGTTGTTTTGCTATCTGTTTTTGAGAGGTATAAAGATGCTCTAATTGGGTCGGTTATTCCTAGATTTTTTATTCTTTATTGAACAAGAATGGGGAGTTGTTTATTCAGTCAATTTGGGTTAGAAGTTTTGTAATGTTTTTAGAGGGCAAACCAAATATATTTCTTTTCCAAAGTGTTAGATGTTTTCATAGAGATTGTAGATTGGATACTAGATCAACAGAAGGGTCATCACTACTAGAATGGTTCCATGTTTATTTTATTATTTGTACACAAGATTATTCCTTTTGCCAAGTATCATAATATTTGAAGGTGTAAGCAAAGTTGTCTAAGCTAGTATCAAGAGTCAAAGTTATAGGACTATATATGATCTGATCCTACTGTCACTAAATGAGAGAGCTTGGCCCTAGGGAATTATAAATTCCAGTATGCATTAGTCACTGATCTATCAAGACTTTCATGTATTTTGCTAATCCATTTCTATGATTGTTCCATGTGAATTCATATCCTGAGAAATTTAAGTCATAAAGACCAGTTTGTTGTAAGATATTCTGGTAGTAGGTGCAATCAGCTTTCTTAAACAGTAAACCTCCTTGTTTGTATGATTTTTCAAACATCATGTTCATGTCTCCTAGAAGGACCTAGGGTATGTTTTGTTTATTCACATGATCTGAAATTTCACTAAGATAGTCCCAGGCTATGTTTCTATTTGATAGATAGGGGCTTCCACAGAAGCAAGTTAATAACCACTTTTTTGATTCAGGATTGGTATGTACTAGGATATTAATCATGTTGATGTTCCATTGGATTATTTCAAAATGCAATCCATTTATCCATGCTACAGCTAAACCTCCTGCTAAGCCAATGGGATTGACAATGTGTATGTTTGGGTAATCTTTTAGAAGATATTTCACTAAATGTGGCTGGGACTTTGTTTCAGAGAGAAAAATAATTTTAGGCTTATCAGTATTGATGATTTGGTGTAAATGGTTTTTGGTAAAATGGTTGGCACAACCCTGTACATTCCATGCTATCAACTTCATAATTTGAAGAATGTTTATATGTTCATAAGATGCAAAAGTTTAAATTTAAGTTTCAACTAGATTCTTAAAGCAGGATAATTAATAAGTAAATGAAATAAAACACAAGGTTAACTAAAGATTACGCAGAGTTTGGCTAAATACGAAAATAATTCAAGTAAATATCAAATAATATGTAAAATATTAGAAATTTATGAGAAGTACCTGTGTCTCCTCATGTTGCTTTGAAGGGGTTAAGTCTGGGAATGGAATTCGGAGATAAACGCTTGTCTGAGCTTCATGATCTAGAATGTTTGACCCATATTGATTAATTTTAAAAAGCTTTCCGTCCACCGAAGGAAAGGGGCTAAGATTTTCCAATGAAGAAGAAGATGGGAAATCTGAAATTGATATTTTATAAGATTATTTTGGCTGAGTTAATGGAGTTTGAAAAGATGATGCAGTGAATATTTGTTTATCATGTTTGGATGAGGGAGAGATGCAGAAATTAAAGGAAATGATGAATAATTTGAAATTGGGGATTCAAAAGAATCCCTAGCATTTTCGAATGATGAAAATGACAACCTTCTACCCACTAAGGGAGGGGATACAATCCTTATTTGCTGAGCCGGATTAAGAATGTCTTGTAAAAGATCGGACCCGTTCTGGAGCACCGATTCAGACGATCTTGACTCTTCGATGACTCTGAAGGTTTCAGAGTTAGCAAATCGGAACGATTCATCCTATGATTCAGGCAGAGGAATAAAGTTCTCTGGATAATTAAAAGGGAAAGTCCTCTTTCCTGAAACAGATGAAGATGCTAGAGGCATATCTTCATCAATGAAAAACTGTCCTAAGACTTCATAGGATTGATGATTAGCTTGAGAATAATTCTCCTCATCCACGTAGGTTCTAAAGATGTCATTAAAAGCTTCACGTACACCAAGTTGGTTGAGATATGTCTCTACAGGCACTGTCATTCCATGGCAATTGAACTTGTCTTTTGGATTCCATATTTGAACAAGCTCATCATTCAACCAGTTCATATCGTCACTCGGGTAAGGTGAGTTAACTGAGATATCGTAAATGTCTTTTAGTGGTCTACCATTGACAATAACATAATTACAAACTTTGTCCCGAAACGCAGACAGTGGGTACAAACTTTGAAGGGAAGGTTTAAATAGTTGAAGTAAATGGAAGTGATCGGATAATTTCCTACTTTGACTAGCAGATGATCTATGAGATATTTTTCTATGCTCACCCAAACTAACACTCCTGGCAGATAATCAGGTGTTTCAGAACCCTTGCACACTCTTGAAACCTGGCCTATTTTACTAGCAATTAAACCAAGCATTTCATGACTTCTATGCTCATGTTTAGCATTTGAATTGGTAGCCCAAATCGGGATCTCTTTAACTTTATTAGTGGATATACTAATTTCTTGGTATGCAGTTGTTGCAGCTAGTACATTGCCAAATGGATACCATGGTCCATTTGTCGATATCCATTGAAAGTCGGTTTCTGTTCGAAAAGTGATGATAAAGATATTCAGATCTACTTCTCTTATTTTAAAACCCAAATGTATTCCCCAAAAGTTATTCGAAGCTCCTCTAACTTCCCATTGTTTCAAAATTTCAGTAGAAAAAAACCCTAACTAGAATACTATTTGGTTTTATACCAAAGTCTCTGATGAATCTCGACATCATAGTAACTAGCTTTTATTACATTATCTTGATCAGGCTATCCATACTTTAGATATAAGTTTGTGCGTGCTACCAGCCAAACCTAGAGCATTGAGGTCTACTAGATTGCTTCTAAATGAGCAATTTAACCTCTAGTCTACTTCTTCTCCTTATAAAACTCGTTGACTAGAGCCATTATATTTTTTTGAGTGTCCAACTATATTACAATAACTTTTTTCGTTCGGCGAAATTTGAATGATCATTCTTATTTATATGCTGTAAAATGAAAATCCTGAGTAATTATAATGCTTTTGCCATGATACATTTTGCATATTTCTTACTTAAATGATTTTAGGAACTAAGAACTAACTTCGTCCAAGTTAGTCGGTGTTTTTATTTCTAGATTTTTATGATGAAGTGTAAGATTGGAGTGAAAAAGTACCAAGAACAAGACATCGGAGTAAACTAATTATTGCACTTAGGTTTTTCTTTCACGGTCATTTTCATAACTTGAAAAACCTAAAATAATGTGAATCAATTACCAGCTTATATCTTAGGTTCTGCACGGGTGGCAAGAGCAATAAATTCCCGAGTGTTTCAGTTAGCTGTAAGCCAAACTTTTGTATGATATGGCATTTGGAGAACTATTTTTTTTTTTTTGAAGAAAAGGTTATATTAATGAGAAAAGCACCTTACACATTTCAAAGGTTGTTACACATTCATGAGAGTCTCCCAATTACTCCAAATCAAACTAGGATTAACACACTTAAACGTATCAGAATCACAAGACAATACCATACAACTACAAGTTTTTTGACAAGATCAACAATCTCCTTCGCTTCCTTCTTCCTTCTTCCTAGCCCCAAATACTCTCTCATTCCGTTCTTTCCATAATCTCCAACAAATAGCATAATGGATAATCCTCCAAACTAATTTGCCTCTTCCTTGTAAGACATTCGTAGACCAAACTTCAAACAAATCAAATAAAGTTTTCGGCATTGGCCACAAAATTCCGAAAACTTTTATGAAATAGTTTCATACCTCAAAAGAATAAGGACAATGCAAGAACGTATGATCCGTTGTTTCTCTTTCAATATTACATAAAACACACAAATCATTGTCTATCTCTACTCTTCAAAAGAATAAGGACAATGCAATAGTTTTATGAAATAGTTTCATACCTCAAAAGAATATGGACAATGGAAGAACGTATGATCCGTTGTTTCTCTTTCAATATTACATAAAACACACAAATCATTGTCTATCTTTATTCTTCTATGCCTCAACGTGTCTCTAGTAGGAAGGGAATTTGGAGAACTTGATACAGTACTATGGAAGTTTAAATTTTAAAACACTACAATTCTGGGCTCGATACGGGCTCCATCTTGAGCACGAACACCAACGTGAGAACCCATAGCTCTTTATTTTCATTGATGGTTTTTTTTTTTTTTTAATTTTTCTATTTGTCGTGTTACTAAAATTTAGCTGCTGATCTTTGAAATTCCTATTCGATAAACTAAATATTTTTCCATAATTGACGACAAACTATTTGGTAAACATGAATGGCCGGTGGCCCGGTGCTGTAATTCATTTCTCGGTATTTTTTCATGACAAAATGAGATGCTCTACAGAAGATTCTACTCTGTAAATTCATAAAAGCACGATGAAAATGCTTTTAACCGGACCATACCAAAATTAATTAACCGAAAGGAACAAAAGTTCAGCAAAATATAGATTAGTGGATTTTGTGCTTAAAAATCCTTTTCTGCTTCCCACTAAAACCAACTCGCGATTGTCTGCCCTTTTTCCTTTTCATATGAAAAAAATACGCTTTTTGCATTTCAATTCTCACTTTCACCTGTTTAACTACAAGATGTAAGACCCTATTGGATTTCAATGGACCTTTTGCTTAGATTCGACTCCAGTCACTCCACTCCATAGTTGGAATATGAATCATATCAGTGGAATCTCATCCTTGAACCCACTAGATGGAAAACCTACTGTATTAGAAACTGTTTGCAGTTTTTCGTGTTTGTGGAAAATTTTATAATGTATGTTGGATAATTAATCGGATCCCCAACCACTAGTTAAGCTCAGCCTCATGTACTCATAATTCTGTTGTTTACTCTATCGATCAAGTGTAAAATCCTGCAGAGAATCTCTCATGGAAAATACAAGTTGGCCGATTAAAACGACGAGAATTTGAGCATACAAGATGAAGACAATCCAGAGGAGGGTAGTATAATTTTACCTCCCCCCTAAATGCAGTAGCAAAGTGTTGTCAACATTATTATTATTTTCATTTTTTTTCCTGTGTGTGTGAAGTTATTGGACCATCTCCATGTATTTGGAATTTGAAAAGATATTTCGTGTTCATCTTATTTTTGTGTCCAACTAAATTTGAATGATCAAATCTCACACATTATCTATGTGATAAAAGAGCCACTACAAGTAATTCTGCTGTTGTTGCATTATAGTTATTTTTGGCATGATAAATGCTTATATACTTTTTTCTGTTGATGGAAAAGATCTACTATCATTTATTTTTTATTTTAACCTAATTATATCATTTAGTATATATTGGGAAGAACTTTTCCTAGTTAAAGTTTTTATCTCTTTAATTTTTGTAATGAAATGTAAGTTTTAGAGTAAAAAGAACGTGGAGAAATAAGATGCTGGAGTAAACCAAATTATTGTGAATGGATTATTCTTTTAAGAATAACTTAGAATTCATTGCTGGCTTGAAGATAAATACCTCCAAAATAAAGCTTGTTGCAGTGGGAGAGGTACCTGACTTACGTTCATGGGATGAAGAATTTGGTTGTTCAATCGATTGTTGACTTTTCGTGTATTTGGGAATGCCACTTGGTGCTAAGTCTGGTTCAAAAATAATTTTGGATCCAATCATAGAGAAGTTTGACGCTAACTTATCAACTTGGAGAAGAATATTTCTATCCGGGGAGGTAAGCTTGTCCTTTTAAAATGCATATTATCTTCTCTACCAACATATTTGAAAATACAGGGGTACCAAGATACACCACCAACTTTTTCTTAGGTAGCCTGTATGGACTAAACTCAAATACAATTCTGAGAGTTACAACTTAATGAATCTCAATCAGGAATTATAAGAAGAGTTTGTATCTCTTACTCTCACAATCAATATGTATTCAGAACAAGTCCGTGAACCTGATTAGACCGTGAGAGTTCTTGGACGATTCCACTGATCAATATCCAAGATCAATCAAGTCGTATCCAACAATTACGATGGACATATCTAATTTGGTTGATTTACGTACAACCTGCGATATTTCAATTATAAAGATAAACAATATAATGTGGAGAGAAAAAAAACATACACCAGAAATTTTGTTAACGAGGAAACCGCAAATGCAGAAATACCATGAGACCTAGTTCAGATTTGAACACCAAACTGTATTAAGCCGTTGCAGACACTAACGCCTACTATCAAAACTTCATACTGGAATGTAGTTGGGACCGAATCTACTGTCATAGCGATTCGGTTACAGTCGCGCTCCTTACGCCTCTTGATCATAAGACTCCGCGCAATTGATTCCCTTAGCTGACGTCTAGAGCTGGCAAACAAGCTGAAACCCGCGGATTAACCCGTGCCCGGCCCGTGAAAACCCGAACCCGGCTTGGATGGGTTATAAACAAGCCGGGTTCGGGTTAGAGAAATGGTGGCTTGTAAGTAAACGGGTTAACCCGTGCCCGGCCTGTAAACCCGCGGGTTTAACCCGTTAACCCGTCCAAAAATTATATATATACATATTTATAATCCTAACCCTAGTTCTTCCTTTTTCTTCACTCTCTCTGTCTCTCGGTTGCGACAGCAGCAACCTTTCTTCTTCTTCTTCTTTTTTTCTTCACCACACCATCAACTTTCGTCCGTTCTTCTTCTTTTCATTAGGGTTTACTCAAATTTATTTGTATTTTTGATTTTTTTAGGGTTTACTCAAAAATAAAAATGATTTGAAACTAAAACTCGGTAAACCAAATCAATCTACTCTCTAACAGATCTGTTTTAGGTCGTCTTCTTCTTTAAAGGTGAATAATAAACCAAACCCCTAATTCTCTTTACATCTTCTCGATAAATCTATTTTTGTTTTTTACAACATGTTTGTTTATTTAATTTGTTTGATGCAGAGGTTTTGATTGTTTTTCGATGATTTTCAGGTTCAGTTGGATTTCTCCAAAATTTACAGGTATTAAATCTCCATCACTTTTATGATACTCTCAGTTTTTGAATTAGTGTTGAATAGGGTTTTGTGAATGGTTTGGTATCAATTTGGAGTTTGTAAAATCTTTATCTAAGGTTGTTCAAGTATCATGTATGCAAAAAGAAGAAAAACCCCTTGTTTAATTCATGATTCATCTAAGGTTGTTCAAGTTTCCTGTATTTGTAATGGGTTTGTGTTGATTTTTAATTTGGGGGTTTCTGTGATTTCTAATTACTCCACAGATTCATTTCCTATTTGGGTTTTTTATTTTTTTGATTTCTAATTTGGGGGTTTCTGTGATTTCTAATTACACCACAGATTCATTTCCTATTTGGGTTTTTTTATTTTTGATCTTTTAGCTACCTGATTGATCTATTTCTCATTTTTAGGAACATGGCTTCTCTTAGTCCTTAATTTTTATGAACTCTATGATCAGTTTTTGTTTTAAGGTTCACAGTCTTTGCTTTAGATATGATTACTTGTCAGTTTTCTAGGTCTAATTGTATTTGGTAAACTCTATTGTCTTGAACTGATTATATGGTATGAATATGATGTAATTGATTCGGCATAAGTTTATCAGATTGTTTGTGTACTGGCGCCTAGTTGCAATTTTGTAGTTCCCATATTCGAACAGATGCAGTTATAAGATTAGGATGACTCCTAATCAATTAGATTGTGGATTTTATTCCATGTACTTGTGAGTCCTAGAATCATGTTCACTAGCTCTCGCTTTTTTATTTGAATAATGTGTCTTAAGTTTTTTGCTTAATTGATTTAGGTACTTGGATCTTAGGCAGCAGAGCAAACTCCGGTCCATACACAACAGCTCCCAGAACGTTGTTATTCCCTATCTGTAACATATTCTTTGATTGTCTAGGAACAACAGATCAAAATTTGATTGTTGTTGACCTCAATAAACATCAGGTAAAGTTATCTACTAATTCTATAAGGGGTTGGTGACTAATTCTTTTATGTTTCCTGACTAACTAATTTTTTTTATTTTGTATATAGGTTGGCTCAACTGAGGGCAGAGTTGGTGTCCATCATTTGGATGGTTCTCAGCAAGCGAAAAACTTCACCTTCAAATGTATAGAATTCTTTCTGCGATTGAACCAACGATGGGTTGAGCTGAAAATGGAGTGATTAGATGTATGTTAGGTGTTACAGGGAAGGATTTGGAAGGATTTGTGTTTGATTCTTGTAATACTTGTGTTTGATCCTTGTAATTTGTCATAAATTAACTTAATTTAAATTTAATTTGATTTTTAATCAAACAAGCCGGGTAACCCGTGAACCCGCAAGCTTTACCCGTTACGGGCGCGGGTTGAAGAAATGACCACCAGTGAAGAATATCGATCCGCGGGTTTTGGCCCGTGTTAACCCGAACCCGTGTAACCCGTAACAAGCCAGCCCCGGCCCGCCCGTTTGCCAGCTCTACTGACGTCCTTTACAGCCTAAGAGTTGCTTCAACTCAATTAATGACTTTAAACCAATCTGCCTCTCACAGATAAGCATATATGTGATTTCCGTTTTGAGCAAAGATCAAGGTGAGATAGAAAATCGATTGTAATAGACAATCTATAGCAAACCTCAAAATCCGGTAGTTACGACTCCCGAAGAGAAGCCTAGATTATTATTCACCTCACAAGTAATTCCTATTCCAATTTCAACAAAGAATCGTTCTCGAGAAATATACATGTGGAATCACAAAGTCTGAGAAAAAAAACTTAGCGATTTCTATCTATCTCGCTTGTTGGAGCTAATCGCTCAACAATCAGTAGCAAGATCAGGATACACGAACTATCAAGATAAAGATAGTTGGACCTAGTGAAAAAGCGGGGGTCTAACAACCTCACCCAATATTTCGCTTAGCAATCTGTATGGACTAACTCCAATATACTTTTAAGAGAATCAACTAGACAGTCAGACTCAATCTTAATAAAAAGTATATCAAAGAGTTATATCTCAATTTCTCGATTCAATCCTCACTCAAAAAAATAGAAATCTGCGAGCCTGATTGAATACAAGAAAAATAACTTGAACGGTTCCAAAGACCAATGTTCAAGGATAATACAATTTCAATCAACAACCAAAGGTTGGATTTACCAATTGATCGATACAACGCACAACTTGTGATATGTCAATTATTTAACAAAATATAATGCGGAAAAGAAATAACACAGACACCATAAGTTTTTTTAACGAGGAAACTGCAAATGCAGAAAAACCTCAGGACCTAGTCCAGATTGAACACAAACTGTATTAAACCGCTACAGACACTAGCTTACTACAAACTAACTTCGGTCTGGACTGCAGTTGAACCCCAATCAATCTCACACTGATCCAAGGTACAGTTTCGCTCCTTACGTCTCTGATCCCAGTAGGATACTACGCACTTGATTCCCTTAGCTGATCTCACCCACAACTAAGAGTTTCTACGACCCAAAGTCGGAGACTTTAATAAACAAATCTGTATCACACATAAAAGTCTACAGGAATAGATAAATCTGTCTCCCACAGAAATACATACGAGTTTTGTTCCGTCTTTTGATAAATAAAGGTGAACAGGAACCAATTGATATACCGGACTTATATTCCCGAAGAACAGCCTAGAAATATCAATCACCTCACAATAATATTAATCGACTAGCGAAACAAGATATTGTGGAATCACAAACGATTAGACGAAGGTGTTTGTGACTACTTTGCTATCTTGCCTATCGGGGAAATTAATCTCAAGCCAATCTTACGATTGTACTCAAATACGATAGAAACAGCAAGATCAGATCACGCAACTACAGAGAAAATAGTTGGGTCTGGCTTCACAATCCCAATAAAGTCTTTAAGTCGTTAACCTACAGGGTCTCGATAGAAACCTAAGGTTAAAGGAGAATCGACTCTAGCTTAAACAACTAGTATCACACATGAGGTGTGGGGATTAGGTTTCCCAGTTGCTAGAGTTCTCCTTTATATAGTCTCCTAATCAGGGTTTGCAATCTAAGTTACCTTGGTAACAAAGCATTCAATATTCACCGTTAGATGAAAACCTGATTAGATTCAAGCTAATATCTTTCAACCGTTAGATCGAACTTAGCTTGTTATACACAAATGAAATGTAACTTTATTTAGGTTTGAGTAACCGTACCTAAAGGTGTACACCTAGTTGGTTCAACAATATTTAACCAATGGTTAGCCATATAAGCACTTTCATATCAACCTTATTCATCTTCACCATAACTAGTTCAAATGACTCAAAAGAACAAGTTAGAGAGTTGTTCAATTGTTTAGATCTCATAGACGTATATAAGACACAATCGAAGCAAAAACGATTTTGATTCACTCGAATCGATTCATGAACATTATAGCCACGGTTTGCAAAGATTGCATTCCTTAATTTATAAATGTCTTAGTTCACGAATAAACCGTTTTTAGAAAATAACTCACTTAAGTACGCATACTTAAGTACCTGGATTGAGCTTGTTTTTAGTTCACAGACTCCAGCAGAAATTCACGGGATATGAACTTCCGGAAGTACACGTACGGGTACGCGGAATTAGCTCCGGACATCCTAAACCAGTAAAGTACGCATACTTTGGTTCAAGGATTTTGGACTTACACAAGTATGAGTTCACATACAATTTTTAAATCCATTCAAGGTTATATATTCTAAACTCTCATTTCAATCATTGAAACATTCTTAGAGGATGTTACATAGCGGTTATTCACGCACTATTTTTCATCAAAGTGATTTTCAAGAGATTGAAACAATCAACATGACTTTCGTCACGAGTAAAGATGAACTTGGCCAAAGCGAAAGCTTACCAACACATATTTCGAGAAATAGATAAGCGAGATAAACTCGGCTCGAAATAGCAAATGTGTATAATCAAAGTCTATATAGCAATATGACTTTTGTCTCAAGATAGGAGATAGAATAGATAGACTTTTGAGTGATAGATAAGTTCAAATCTTCACATACCTTTTTGTCGATGAAGATCCACAAGTTCCTTGAGTAGTTCTTCGTCTTTTCATGATGAACGCCGTGGAGTCTAGAGCTCAACTACGCTTACTATCCTAGTCCGAGACTTAGCTATAAATAGACTAGAAATCAAGACTTATAGTTTTGGCAACTAAACTTGACAAACAAGCTTGAGATAGCAACGCTTGCGAGTTCGACCGAGCAGTGCTCTAACACCTATCTTCACGAATCCCTAGGTGAAGTCTTTTTAGTCGTTAAACCTAAAAAGATTTAAAAGAGAGAACGACTCTAGTTTACAACTAGGACACACAACAATAGTGTCAGGGATTCAAAGATTCCAATTGTTTGAGGTTCTCCTTATATAGACTTTCAAGATCAAAGTTACTTTAGATTTAAGCTAAGGTAGCTTTGGAATCAAGCGATCAATAATCGCCGTTAGATGAAAATTTTGACTTGAGATTAACATAAGAGAATACACACTCCGGTTAGGATGGACCGTAACCGAACCGTATACAATGACTTGTTCATGAAAGGTTAGCCGAAACTAGCCAGACGAACTATATATAAGCTTAACCATTTTTATATAACACTTTAAGACTTTAATGTTGAGTCACAACCATAGGTTATGTGATCAAATATGTCTAGATAGTTATTTTGGAGAGTTGTTCAAATGCCGATTGTTTCATAGAAACAATTTTGATGCATCTGAAATTATTCGACATGGTAAGTACGTGTACCTGGTACGTGTACTCTATTATTGTTCGTGAGTATTTTTGTCATAGTACGTGTACCGGGTTTATACCCTTAAGATAAAAACGGGTTTATTGCTGATGCTGATGCTGCTGCAACTATTCGTGAACATTGAGTTCTTTTTATCCATTCAGGCGGTAACATATCATTTTGGAATGATATTTGGTGTGGGCGTAATGTTATGGCTAGTACATTTCCCAATCTCTATAAGCTTGCAGAGACGAGAATATCAAGGTTGCGGACATGATCACTCTAGATGAAAACTTGAAGTTCGATTGTACTAGAATTTTATCGAGATTAGAAACGGATGAATTCACAGCTCTTATTTCTCTTATTGGAAACCCCCCAATTCTTAATGGGTTACCAGATACAAGAAGATGGATGTTGCACTCTTCGGTATTTTCTCTTTCAAATCTCCATACTCTAAGCTAGTTGAATCTGCTGGACTAGATGAATTCCCACACTATTTCATCTGAAAACTGCCATTCCACCCAAGATCAAACTCTTGGTCTGGAGTGTGATACATGGAAAGTTGAATACACTTGATTTATTTTTGCACAAAGGCGTCCAGTTATACAACTCATGTGCCCTCTGGAAATAATCCAGAGACACAAGAGCAACTTTTTCTCCATTGTAAAGTAGCCTTCAAAGTATGGTCTATGTTGCTGCCATCTCATTGCTTTGCTTGGGAAACTCCCAGAAACATCAAGGTGTTAGCTCATTGTTGCCAAATTACTACTTTCTCAAGCAATGGCAACTACATTTGTAGTCTAATGCCAGCTGCGATTATTTGGTCTCTGTGGAAAGAGCGGAACAGTCGCATATTTGAAGCAAATTACACCTTCAAGACAGATAATGCTCAAGTACTGATGCAAAAACGTTGATTTTGTCTTGGGCAGCAGCTGCTGGGCGAAGATTATATGTTTATTTTTCAAGTGCTGTTACGAACCACTGGAATAATCTTTTCATGTAATTTTCTTTCTTTTTGTCTACTCTCTGTAGACTATGGTAAATTCTTCTCATCGAATACAATTCTCTCTTTCGATTAAAAAAAAAACAGAATAACTTAGATAATGAATTCCAAAATGATAAAATGAAACTTTGTCAAGTTAGATTATATGGTATTAAAGTTCAAAAGTTGTTTGGTTGCCTAGCCAAGATCCTGTATTATTTTACGACACAATCCGAGCCAACATTGCATATGAAAATGAAGCAACGGCAACAGGCAGATATACTTCAGCAGCAAAACAAGCAAATGCTGACAATTTAAAATCTCAGTTACAAAAGTTAGTTGATATACTTGAAATTAACAAATCCGAACAATATTTTCCCATCAAAACAAATAAATTTGGTTCTCTCCTTCTCGGTTTTTGGTTAATTCAGCTCCCCAATCACAGAGAGTTTAGATAATAGTAAATCAAAACAAGAAAGAATTACTTTAATGAAAAATGTTGACGACAAACTATGTATTGGGTAAAAGGAGAATCCTAAAACCTCTGGCAAACATGAACTGTCGGTGCTTTCAGTTATTGGCGTCAAATGAGATACTCATTCTTTCAAGCTTAAACCTACTCCATCAAGCCTTAGAAAACCATAGGCCACCATAAAAACCAGACACAAATGATTAAAGAAATCTTGACAGTTTAAACAAACTTATTTTCCTAACTGTATAACCGACCATACTGAAATTAATTTAGCTGAAAGTAAGCAGGATTAATGGGATCTTGTTGAAAGAGTTGACAAGACCGGACTTTTATGGATACAGTCGAACATTTTTATTGCAAATGTTTTCATTATAATACAACCTACTATCTCTTTTTGCTTTTTGAATTACCACTTTTCACTGTTCAGCGACAAAATATTGAACTCAACACAGTTTCAATGGACCTTTTGCTTTGGTTCGACTCCAAAGTTAAAACTTGAACATCTCGGTGGAATTTGATACTTGAATCTCCAGGATAGAAAACATACTTTTAAATTTTTGTGCATAGAAATTGTTTACATTTTTATTTTATTTTTGTTGTTCCTGGAGTCTGGCGAATTTTCTCATGCATATTGGACAATCAGGACTCCTCCACCCAATAGTAAAACTCAGCCCCATGTACCCGCACTTCCGCGGTTTACCACTTTACCGCATTGATTGTAAAAATCCCGCATGAAAACGATAATGAAATGCCAGTTGATTTGTACATATTTTTTGCTCAAGAAAGCATTCCGTTGATCGTTATCATGAATTTGAGCAGGCCACCGTTTGTCCTTCAGGGAGGCAGTATTAATTATTCTCCCCCTGACTAAATACAGTGGAAAAGTGTTTTGAAGTTTAAACATTATTTCTTTCGTTTTTATCTTCGATTTTTGTTAAAAGGAAAGCAAAAAGAGATCGGACGAAAACAAAAATCATATTCGACTCAATAACAAGGACCGAATCCATACATTTGTATGAGTTAGACTATACTACCCTTAATAAGACACAAGCTTTTGGCACGCTCCTACATCACTGTCGTAAACTACAAAAACTTATCTTATTTCACCACCACATCACTGTCATCATGCTGCTATATGCCTATATATCAGTGCAGCCACCGGTGGTGGAGAAAAATCATATAATTTCTCTAGCAAGATCTTGATCACAAGGATTTGGGTTAAGAAAAAACATTTCCATTGAATCTAAACAAGTTTGGTTGGATCAGGTGCACTTTTAAGACAACACTAACTTGATTAGCATTATTATAATTACGCGTAAATATCAGAACAAGCCATCCTCGAAATGCATTTAGGAAGGAGGGTACACCACCATGAACGAGCAATCATCCTTACTACAAATATTCAAATCTCACTGCAGAAAGATTAGGGTTCAGGTTCACAATTAATATTTAATCCTTTCCAAGTTATATCAACTAATCAATAGGTTATGATCTGTTCAGTGATGATACTCTTTCTTTCCGCTTAAGATCATTAAAAATTCATCAATCAATTTTTGTATATATCCCAAGGGTTTTTCTAAATCCTTCCACTGTAGATGATAGAAAAGATGTTACAATCATACAAGTAAAAGAGATTTTCTATCGTAACCATTATTCATAATCTTGATAACTAAGAGTGAGCTTGTGCGGTTAAATCATTGATTGGATTACAATATGTGATGATTCGTTCGACTGTAAAAATGGTGGAGGCCATAGCGGCGGTGGTGGCGGGCAGTATATGGCGGCAGTAGCAGCCGGAACAAAAACTGATAAATGTGCTTTAGATTAGGTCAAAAGATTTTTGTAAGGCTGCAAACATCTCGTGTGTTTTAGAAAGATCTCGTGTGTTTTACAAAGGTTAATTTAGTCGGAATCATCAAAATATGTTGAATCCGTCCTTGTTACCGAGTCGAATACGATTTTTACTTTCCTCTGATCTATTTTTGCTCTCCCTTTAACCAAAATATTTATCTTCATGTGTGTGGAGTTATGGGAGCATTTCCCAACAACTGCACAGCACCAGTAGTAGTACGACATACGAAGTACTAAACTAACTGATCAAGGTGGCTCAAAAAAAAAACCTTCCTAATTTGGGACCTACGACTATAAGACAAAAAAAATATTTTGAAGTAAAATGGATAACCTCTTATCCAATTATTTTATTTAATGATTAAATTACCCTTGATTAATTAGTGCTAATTTGGGTGATTAAATTAACCCTGAAATCAACTAACGTTAATTCAGCATCAAAACTTGAATTTTTTTTGATTTAAAAAAAAAAACTGAACCCAGAATCGGTTGATATTAGTGCAATTGTAAACGGATTCTAGGTAGAGTTTTTCCAGCTGACAAAGTAAACTCGGAATCGGTTTTTGCTCATATTCAAATCCTTCGGACATGCCAAGTTATGGAGGCTTCTTCCATGTGTCATTGTATGAGTTGTGTGGAAAGATGAAAACTCAAGAGCATTTGGTGCATATCGACGATTGTCGTCCCCATTCTAGAGGTTCGACTGTTCTTGTGGTCATCAGCTGATTTATTTCACTTAATCCCATGGGCAAATATTCATTTGGGAGGGTGTTATAAAGTTGTAAACTGGAAAGTAGATTTATGCTAAAATGATGGTTGTTTTTTCTTTTTCAATGGAAATAGGATCCTTTACCCATAGATAATTAAGAAACCTATTATAGGGGCTCCAAGGATTTGGTTTTGAAGACTCCTATGGATTCAACTATCCTAAATATGGATGAGGGGACCTAATTTATTATCAAAAATACAAAAATACCCTTTCATAACCAAAATAATTACCAAATCTAAACCCTAAAACTAAACTTAAAAAAAAAAAAAAAAAACACGTATCTTCTTCTTCTTCATCTCTTCTTCTCCTCCATCGCCTCTTCTTCTTCTTCTTCTTCTTCCTTTTTTTTTTCTTCAACGACTATTAATCGTCGATTCTCAGCAAGTAATAACTTTAAATGGGTAAGAATCGAAAACTCAACCCTTTTTTTATTGCTTTTGATCCCATATATATGTTAGATTTGATTAAATTAGAGATTGGAAAAATTAGTTTCGGAATTGAATACGGTTGGGAAATCAATATTTCCCAGCCGTAGGATTGATTTACGGTGGAAAAATATTGATTTCCTCACCGTAAAAATTTCCTACGGCTGGGAAAATATGAACTCCCAATACCTAACTTTTATATACGGTTGGAAAACCCAACCGTAAGTTACCCTGGTTTTATATACGGTTGGGAAAATATGAACTCCCAACCGTATATAAAGTATATGGTTAGGTTTAACTTAAATTTCAAAAAAAAAAAAAAAAAAAATTAAAAGTTTTATGCGAATTTTTGATTTTGATTTTCATGTATTAACCATAATTAAATGATTAGTCTAATCTTATTACTAATCTTATCACTAATCTTGCTTAATTTAGTTAACCTAATCATTAACATTAATTAATTATTGAGATAAGGGGTTTTGGAGTTATTATTTGATGACTCTATTTTTTGTCATCTTGTGAGCCCTCAAAACCAAAATTTTATAACCCCTATAATAGGTTTAATAATTAATAAGAATATAAAATCTTTGGAAATGTACCAAGAAGCCCATTTTCTAGAACGGCATTTGTGTAGACATGAACATTTGATTTTTGGTGTCCAATTACATTTCATTAGTCCTTTCTGGTTCAGCAAAATTTGATTGAACAATCTCACACATCTACGATGTAAAATAAAAATGCTGATTAGGTTTTGGGTTACATTTTATACTTTTTATTTAAATCATTTTAGGAAGCGATTTTGCCAAATTAGTCAGTGTTTTCATTTCCTTATTTTTGTGATGAAGTGTAAATTTAGAGAGAACAAGCTCGAGGAATAAGACGTTGGAGGAAACTAATTATTGTACTTAGGCTTTTCTTTCACAATTGATTTCAGAACCCCAGGCTCCTGAGTACAATGAAATCCAGATTTCATTAATGGTTTTGGGTTCTACACCGGTGGTTAGAGTAATTCGTTCCAAGTTTGTTTTGATTTGCTATTAGTCATGCATACTGTATGATTTGGCGTTTGAAGTATTTTACTTTATTAATCAAACAAAAAACTTAATAATATTTATTCTATGGCTCCTTTTAGACCGACTCCATTTCAAAGAAAGCTGAGAAGACGAGAATTAAAATTTATTAGACTTTTATCTATTGACTGTTTTTAAAGAAAATTTCTTTGCTACTAATTTTTGAAATTCTTATTCGATCAGTTAAATTTTTCCCACTCTGACAAATTATGTGAACAAGGAGTTGAGAACCCTAATAACTTTGGTAAACATGAAAGGTCGGTGCTTTAATTCATTTCTCCACGTAAAACGAGATACTTTTTCAAGCTTAAATCTACTCCATCAAGTCTTAAAAAACTCAAGGAAAATGCCTTTTACCATAGGCCACCATAAAAACCAGACACAAATTAAAGAAAATCATGGTCGAAACAAACTTATTTAGTTAACTGTTTAACCGACCATACCAAAAATGATTAAGTGAAAGAAAGTTGGATTAGTGGGATCTTGTTGAAAGACTTGACAAGACCCATTTTCACCCTTTTTGTTTTTCAATAAAAACTGAGTCTTAACTGTTTAACCGCCAGACTCAGTTTTTTTGGTGGGTCCCGGTGGGTCCTGTAAAGGATTGCAGGGGCCGGTATTTGGGAGAGAATTTGGGGCTTTTTTTTTTCCGGTTTGTCTGTGAAGAACTTTTGTTTCAATAATCACTTTCCACTGTTTACCTGCAACATGTGAACCCCACTTGGGTCCTGTGTTATTTCAATGACCTTTTGCTTAGATTTGACGCCGAAGTTAAAATATGAATCATCTCAATGCCAGAGGAATCTCAGCCACCTCGTATCTCCAGTCCATTGAACAAATCGTAACCCCGGTTTTAAGTACTCAACCTATGTATACTCGGCAGTTTACTGTGTCGATTGAAAAATCCCGCGATAATGCAAAAATGGAGTTGATATATTACATCTCTTTCAATCAAGAAAGCTTGATGAAGAGGAAGGCACTAAAATACCGCCCCTGAAACACCCCAACCCCCTCAACCCAACTAAAGTATCATGAATATTAGTATTTCTTTCTGTCGCCTTTTCTTGCGCGCGTGAAGTTATGGAACCATATAGTTCCATGAATTTGAAAAAAAAGCGAAGATGACATTCCATTCCAGTGGAAACTTTGAAGTTTGAACCCCATAAACTCGCTAAGGGCAAGGGTAGAACAAGCAGTTGGAGGATACGCAAAATAATCGGGGATATGAATTAAAAATTTCATCCAATAGTTCTTGTTAAAGGGTGTTTTTTAGGTGTGGAAATACTAAAATACCCTTTAAAATAAATAAAAACTATATCTAAAAACTTAAATATATTCTTTTTATACCCCTCATTCCCTTTCAACTTCTCTTCTCCTTCTTTGTCGGCTCCTCTCTTTGAATTTTTTTGTCCTCCATCATCGATTTCAACACGGTTGCATCGTTGCTTCAAAAATATCTTTGGTGATTAATCAATTATATAAACATGCCTCCTTGAAAGAAACCTAATCATCGATTTGTTTTAAAAGAACTTGTTTAGGTTATAATCAAAAATTGTAATTGAAATTTTCAGTTTTAGCTAATACCATCATAGTTTTTATATGAACCTATGTCGTTTTGCTATGCCGACACTGTATTTAGTATGAATACCATGCACGCCGAAATTAATTCTAGCATGCTCGATAGAAATCTATCAATGTTGATAGCCAAGTGAAAAAAACTCAAGTTTCTGGGAAATCTGCATCATGTGCCGGCATAGCAAGTTAAGCAATGTACCATGCTGTCACCACTACCGGCATGCTTAGAAAAGAAAGTTGGAAGACCTCCTCTTAGAGTAGCAATGCAAGATTTCAGAGATTGCTTAGAATCCTGCAATTTAATTCAAGCACCTAGAACTGGAATTAAATTTTCATGGTGCAATAACAGAGTGGGGAAGAAGAGAATTCTGTGTGACTTGGATAAAGCTTTTTACAATTTAAAATGGCTGGAAGAATATGATAATTGGAGCTACAAAGTGGGAGTTAGAGGCACTTCAGATCATGGAGCATTATTGGGAGGAGTTACTCAAAATGACAAACCAAAGAATATTCCTTTTAGATATCAACCAGTTTGGGCAACTCATCCTAATTTTCTAAGTGTTATACAAGATTCATGGGAGGTAGATTGTGATGGAAATCCAGCATTCTATTTTATCAGTAAATTGAAAAGATTAAAATATATTCTTAAGAAATGGAATTGGGAGGTATTTGGTGATCTAAGAATTAAAGTTAAAACTACAGAGGAGGCTGTTCTTGCTGCTGCATTGGAGTCAGATGCCGACCCTGAGAACATTTTTCTTTTGAATAAATTAGTTACTACAAGGGGGATGCATGAATTGGCTGCTCAATAATATAATGAATTAATGAGAAGTAAATCAAGAGTTAAGTGGGTAAAGGAGGGTGGAGCAAATACTGCTTTTTTCCATGCAAACTTAAGAATTGGAAAAGCAGAGAACAACATAAATGAATTGAAGAATGCAGATGGCAATCTAGTTACAACTCAAGACAGAATTGCTGACACTCTGGTAACATATTATCAGAAGAAGTTTGAAGAGAAGCAAGTTGAGTTTGTGGAAGAACTATTTGAGGCTATACCAAAAAATTTAACTGCCGAGGATAACATGTTTTTGGATGCTATTCCTAGTCAAGAGGAAATTAAGGATGCAGTTTTTGGAATGGATGCAGATAGTGCTCCTGGGCCAGATAGATTCCCTGGCAGTTACTATAGATTTGCATGGACAGTGGTGGGGAATGAGCTAGTGGAATCCATACAATATTGCTGGAGGAACATATTTATACCTAAAGGTTTTAATTCCAACTTCTTATTTCTTTTGCCAAAAGTTCAAGGAGCCAAGAAAGCTGAAAACTTCAGACCTATTGGATTAGCTAATTTCAATTTTAAAATCATCATAAGAATTATCACTACCAGAATTAGTACTATGATTGGTAGAATGGTATCAATACAACAAGGTGCATTTATTAAAGGAATGAATATACATGAAAAAATTGTTTTGGCATCTGAGCTTGTGAATGAATTAAATGTCAAAAGAATGGTTGTTAATGTAAGGCTCAAAATTGATATTACACAAGCATATGACTCATTGAGTTGGAGGTTTTTGTTTGAGGTACTGAGAAGATTCGGATTTTCTGAAATTGGTATCCAATGGCTTAAGAAGATTTTTGAGTCTGCAAGAATTTCTGTTCTTATAAATGGTGGACCATGTGGCTTCTTTGGAGTAGGGAGGGGACTGAGACAAGGTGATCCTTTATCACCAATCATGTTTGTTATAGCATAGGAAGTTTTAAGAAGAAACATTTCAAAGTTGGTACAAGTTGGTAAGCTTCAGCCAATGGTGAATAGGGGTGGATGCCAGCCAACTGATCTGATGTTTGCAGATGATGTTTTTATCTTCTGCAATGGCCACAAAAAAACTTTAGAAAACTTAACTGAACTGTTATACAAATATCAAATTTCATCAGGTAAAGAAGTGAATAAGGCTAAAAGAAAATGCTTTGTGGGGGGTGTATCAACTTCAAGACAAAACAGTATTGCAGAACAAATGCAGATGGAATTATCTTCTTTCCCAGATAAGTACTTGGGGGTTATTCTTAATCAAGGAAGAGTCAAGTCTCACCAAGTATGGGGGATTGTTGAAATGATGCAAAAAATGTTAGCTGGATGGATGGGGAAGTTACAAGCTTTTTCTGCAAGATTAACTTTGGTGGAATTTGTTTTGTGCAGCATTCCTATTTACAACATGTCAGTTTATAAGTGGCCTAAGAGTGTGATTCAAGTGTGTGAAAGAATTATCAGAAACTTCTTATGGTCAGGTGATCCTTCAGTGAAGAAATTAGTGACTGTTAAGTGGGATGAAGTTAATTCTCCAGTGGAAGAAGGAGGATTAGGCTTGAGAAGACTTGAAGTTATAAATAAAGCTCTACTAATGAAGTTACTCTGGAAAATTGAGAATGAAGATGTGGAATGTACTTTGTTTATGAGATCCAAATACAAAGACAAGAATGGGGAATGGATTAAATATCACAAACAGTCTACAATTTGGACAGGACTTAAATGGGTTATTTCTGAGGTACAAGAAGGGAGCAGATGGATTGTGGGTGATCGGGAAAATATATCAGTATGGAGAGACAAATGGATAAAGGACTATGCTCTGATTGAGAGACATCCTGTGGATGAATATATTTTGCAAAATAGCACAATGAGAGTAAAGGACTTAATTCATAATGGTGAATGGTGTGTCCCTGAAGAACTGTTACAATATTTTGATGCTAGTGAATTACCAGTCTTAGTGGGTGGAAAAGATAAAAAAAAATATTGGGCCAAGGACAAAATAGGCAACTTTACTGTGTCAAATGCTGCTCAAATGATCAGGAAGAAGTATTCTGTTAAAGCTTGGGCTCACCAGGTATGGCAACCTTGTATTCACCCTTACACATCTACAAATTTATGAAAGATATTAAGAGGTGCCTGTGCAACTGAGGAATCAGTAAGAAAGAAAGGTTTTTTAACAGTTTCTAAATGTTATTTGTGTGGAAAGGCTCAAGACACAATGGAGCATATTCTGTGGCATTGTGAATTTAGTGAAACTGTATGGCACTGGCTGTGTGGGATCTTTCAGTGTTCTTGTCCTCAAAGCATTGATGAGATTTTGAACTTTGCAAAAGGAAAAAGTCCAGCCATTAAAGAAGTATGGTTCATATGTGCTTTTAATGTTATGGTAGAATTGTGGTTTGCAAGGAATTATGTGATCTATGAAGCTGCTAATCCATCTGTGGATAAAATGAAAATGAGAATTAATAGATGTGCAAAGGAAGGCAGTATCAGAATGAGAGGTAAGATGTGGGGTAATATGTTTGATATGCATATAATGTTACATTTTGGTATCTCAGGGGTGAAAGTGCATGCTGTCAGAGTGAAACAATGTTTCTTTACATTTCCCACTCAGAACCAAACACTAATTTGTTGTGATGGAGCTTCTAAAGGTAACCAAGGAATGGCAGGAATTGGTTTTATTGCCAGAAATCATTATGGTGATCATATGGGTGCAGCTTCAGGTGGTCTGGGGATTGCCACAAATTACTTGGCTGAGGTGATGGCATTAATCATTGTAAGTGAGTGGGCTGTAACAAAAGGACTGGTGGATGTATGCTTCAGTTTGGATTCCAAAGCTGTTATAAAGGCATTCTTAAATGACAAGGTACCATGGATAAGTACATAACAGATGGATTAAAATTAGAAGAGCTATTCCTGCAATCACATTTAGGCACTCATATAGAGAGATTAACTTTTCTGCTGATAAACTGGCCAAGAGAGGTGTTTTACTTAGCAGAGGTGAAGTGCACTACTTTGAAGAAAAGCCTCAGTTTCTAGGTAAACTTGAAAATGAGGATGATTTATATTTTAGATTTTAAACAATCTGTAATTCCTTTGTTAGCTGCTTAGTTTCCTTTGCATGTCTTGACAACTTTTGTGTACTGGGCTTAGCATGATGGGCTCACAGTTTTTCTGTCTGTTTTTGAGTTTTTCTGCCTTGAAAATATCTTGGCTTTCTGTAAGATGTAAATGAAAAGTTTAGTAATAAAATTTCATGATTAAGCAAAAAAAAAAACACTACCGGCATGCTCGATAATGAACATTTTGTGCCGGCAATGTACTTAAGGAGCACTATTCATATAAAAAATGTGGACTACAATTTCAAATTTGGGGGATATCGTGTGTCGGCATGGTATTAATACTTTCACCATGCCGACACTGAGTTTTCCAGGCGTAACAATGGCGAATTTAATGGGAAAAGAAAAACAAATTTTAATACATTAATACATATACATGAGTATTCGGAGCACTTTCATGTTCAGCTTGTTTACTTTTCTGGGTTGGTTCTTCATCTAAACCTTCATGATCATAAATATCTTGATTTGATGTTGTTGCATCAACAAATTCAATGATAATGATTTATACTAATCATTATCAAGCTACTCTATTAACTTAACTAAAAATGATTAACTACTAAGTATGATCAGTGAGGGGTAAATTAGGAATTACATAAAATATATGGATTTGGGGTACCTGTGAATTACTATTTAAATCTTTATTCTGTCTTATTAGCATATCCCCAATTACTTTGCATATCCCCAATTATGCGTTCTTATAGAGTAAGAGATTTTAACACTCATTCACTACTACTAAATCAAGTGAGGGACTGAATGAATGTGGGAGAGATTAAAAAAAGAAATGTTTTTCACCCATGAGAATGATCATGTGACCTTGGGGAAAAAAATCACCTAAGAAACCGACTATTTGCCTTTCTAACCCAGTTTTAGTTATTTTAATATATTTACTTGAGCAAACCTCATGGAAATTACACATTTCCACTAAAGGTACACAAATGGTCAACTCAATAAAAAGCTATCAACCATGTGTTGGTAGGAACTCACTATGACCCGATGAGTTACGGAGACCGATTTTTCCAACTCTGCCCTGAGTTAGGGTGAGTTTAGTTAGATCTCTTCAATTGTCAATTGTTGCTGGACCATTTGGGATTCGTGGCGTTTTGAAAAATACCTTCTTTTCTTTACGGCTGGCTTGTACCTCCTTGGTTAAGCTCATTGCTGAGACTGGAAAGCTTGCAAAAGGGCATATGAAAAATGAATTCAGGGAGCTACTATAGGTCTACCATATTTTGGTGTTCCTTGTACAGCGAGAAAAGCTCCAATCATTAAAGAAGTGTAATGGTATCCTTAACAATACTACTTCAGATATGACTGAATTTTTGGGGCCTATTCGTATAGGTCACCCTCACCGGATGAGCAGAGTACTACTTTTTGAGCGAAGATAGGTCTAGCAGCTGTTCTTATTTTGGAGAACAAGTACAGCATTACAAAATTAAAACAGCTGCTAGAATATAAGGTCTAACAGAGCAAATATTAACAATTAGAATGAGCATGAAATGACTGTTGTATTACTAAAACAAAGCCCAAAACAACTGTCCAATATTAGCAACTCTAACTATGACTGACAGAGGGACTCGCAAACAAAACAAAAAAAGACCCAACTTCTAACAAACGGCCACAAGCAGAAAGACTTAGGTATGTTTTTTGTTCTTGAACGTTCTGGTGGTATGGAGAAAGTTTTGAAAGAAGAAATTCCTGATATTGGTACTGATGAATAGGAGTTGTTGCTCTCTTTTGGGGTTTGTGTTTTGAGTTCTTGGTTTGTTGTTGTCGTCGTCGTCGTTTTTGGATATGAAAAAGAGAATTCTTCGTTGAATGAATCATCAACAAACTTCAGCATCTTTAACTGTGCAGTTGATTGATGTTCAGCTGTAACAAAAGGAAGATTAGGTTTTTCACCCCAACCAACACATCCATTATTTAACTCAACCCTCATTGCAAGATTCTCAACCTTTTTAAATTTTGATGTTGCAATTGTAAATGGAGCAATCAATAGAACATTTAATGGTCATCCTTCGTCTTTGTGTACATCTATAAAAAAATGTGTCTAACAAACTTTTAAACCCAAGACTCATTTTTGTTTTTGTATTTGTTTCAGGAACTGCTATTGCTGCTGCTGATACTGATGGTGGATT
Organism: Papaver atlanticum; assembly: GCA_023531105.1. NCBI lineage: Eukaryota > Viridiplantae > Streptophyta > Magnoliopsida > Ranunculales > Papaveraceae > Papaver > Papaver atlanticum. The sequence continues at coordinate 2,000,761 of JAJJMB010012509.1, forward strand.
TTTACTGGTTGATATAGCTACAATGGGGCTCTTGAAGTTAGAAAGATCATATTTTCTTGAATGAGAAGCGAGATTGAATAATGGGTTTGATACAAAAACTGATTTTGAAGACATTTTTGGATCTTTCTGTGGACGTTTTTGATTGGATTTTCGATGGTTTTTATGTTTGATATGAGACTGGGTTTGTGAGACTGACTCTTATGTAGGTGAGTGAGTGAGTGAGACTGATGATATAATGAAGCTGAATTGCATTTGATTCTAATTTCAACGTTTTCGGGGTATTACTATTTGATTCTGTTTATTTTGAATAAAGTAAATAAAACAATTAAGAATCTGCAAAAATGATTAACAAAAATTTATTAAGATGAAGTGAGTGAGTGAGTAAACCTCAGGCAAATAAACCATTTACTATGTATCAATCTTTAAATAAAGTTTTTACATTCAACTGAAAAGAAGAGAAATGAAAAACATAAAGGAAAAAAATTCAAACCTGGTTCAAGGAAAGTACTGCATAACGTCTTTGAGATGGTCCTACAAATAAAATTGGGTACGTCGATAACACGTTCGTATAAATTTCAATGAGTACCTTGTTTTCAAGATACTATAAATTATGATGGATAACTCACATTTAGGGTAGTATAAATTAAACTAGGTACCCAAACCTACCTAACCATAGAGGGCAGAGTTGGAAAAATTGGTCCATGTAACTCACCGAGTCACAGTAAGTTCCAACCAGCACATGGTTGATAGCTTTTTAATAAGTTGGACCATTTGTGTACCTATAGTGGAAATGTGTTATTTCCATGAGGTTTGCTCTATTTACTTTGTCTTTATTTTCAAAAAAACACTAAATATTTTAGACAATTTTGCATTTCACTTAATTATATTTTTTATTTTATCTTGTTTTTCTACGATTTACTTTTATCTTGGGAAATCTAGTTGCGTCCCCTTCATGACAAAAAACACTTTCCTTTCACTTAATTATATTTTTTCTATTATCTTGTTTTACTACTATTTACTTTTATCTTGGGAAATCTAGTTGCGACCCCTTCATGACAACCCTTGAAATGTAATATTCTTGCTAAAACAACATAGATCCATTTTTTTTTAAAAACCAAAATGATATGCTGGTCCAGAAGTTATATCTCACAGTAGATACAACACCTAATACAATAAAAATCACACCTTATATTCTTTAAGTTTGAGATTATACTTTTCGAAGAATCAATTGTGATACCCAATTCAGGATACACAGAAACAATGATAGAAGCTTCAGAAGAATCTATAGACCGAAAGGTAACATAACCAACACCATGATCAATACAAATCCGTGAAGTTGAACCGTAGATTTCAAACCGAGATTTGAGATTTAAAACATAACAATTATGAGATAAGTTATTTACAACAACCATTGATGAATTTTGAGATGTGAGTTTGTTAGATTGTTTTAAATGTATTTTATCATTATTATCAGCAGTTGGTTCTGAAGATTCATAAGGTGGAGGAAATGGCTTAATCTTTAGCAAACGAAGGATTTGACGAGACTAATAGTGTTTTCTCTGTTCAAGGGAATTAAGATTGAAGATAACAACCTCTTCTCTGCTCTTTATTTTGAAATTGAACCTAATCGACTGAATTGATTGGAAATAATTGATACAATTATTTTAATGCGAAATTGGAACCAATCGAAGATCGGAAGAACAAGAAGAATCAAGGATCCACATAAATTTTCTTATTTATTGATTATAAGAAAAATAAGAGGGGCATGTAGGTAACTTATGACTACATATGATAAATTTAGTTTAGGCAAAGTACCCAAAAATGATATTAAGACCATAAAATTTGAATTCTTGGTTATTCGGTGTGTACCTAACTTTGCTTGTCTTCTAAACCCGTGAATTCAACTCCAAGGGTTAAATAACCAATTATGTGGTTCTTAAATCCATACGAAACCCCATTTTTCCCTTTTTCTTCATTTGTTTGTGTAAGTCTTGAATTAATAATTTTACCATGCACCTTGGTGGAAAAAATATTGAAAGCCCATCCTAACACAAATATTATCTTTGGACATTCAACAGTGTATCTCGTTACTTCTAGCTAACTAGTTGTAAGTGGGATTTTAACAAAAGTGATGGAATTTAAACTGCGTCAACAAATAAAAAGGGGATTATTCAGTCCTCCCGGTGAAAAGTTAACCTGGTTTTGATAGGTTCGGCCTATCCGGTTTTGGACCTCAACTCGAGCCAACAGATTAAGACTGGGTAGCACGGACGCGCCTAAAATGGGCACGTGTCCGTGTCAGACGGTGTCCGACACTTGGACACGCGCGTCTCCAGGACAAACACATCGGTGACATCACATTAATATGTCACACATTATTTTAATATAAATGTCTACTAAAAATGCTTGAATCTTTTGTGTATGTATTGTTTCATTAGTATATATGTTTATTCTTATACAAATTTGTTATTTATCAATGACTTACCAACATTGTTGAGGAATTACATCTATAATATATACATTTTAGTGTGAAATATTACTAATTTTATAACGTGTCCGCGTCGTGTCGTGTCCGCATCACCGTGTTCGCGTCAGTATAACCCAGGGTCAAGATATCTGATTTTAAAAATCATCGTCGACTATTGGATGAACGATTCAGCTCAATTCTGACCCGAAACTGCCCAACCAGATATTTACACTCGACTAGTTTTCTATGCAGCCTTACTGTCAACCAACCAAAAACCCCAAGACACTAGGAAACGATGAACCATTTTTGGGAAGTTATGTAACGAACATGAAAACAGTGTAACGATCCTCCTGCGGACTTGATGAATCTGAAATCTATTACAGAAGGTCAACATCGCAACTAGTAAAGGATAAATAAGTAAATATGATTGTCATACATTATACCTTAGGTTTGACCGAGAAGCGACTTAACTCACAGATATTGACAGACTTAACTCTACTGGATCGAAACAAGAGGAATCGGCCAGTTTTTGCAAATTCTTAAAAAAAAAACAACTTATATTTATAATTCATGTTGAAAACGGAACCTATATCTGCATGTAATTATATATTGTTTTAACTTGGTGGGTGTTGTAAACTACTCTATCCGTCCCTAAATAGATGACCTAGTTTAAGTTTGCACAATTCTTAAGGCAAGGAGGAGAGGGGAGTATTTTTGAATACTTTTTTACAATTACACCCTTATGGATAATAACTAGCAAAATTTAAAAATAATTTTATCTCTTAAATTACACCACAAATACTCGTATATGTTATACCATTGAAAAGCATTTTAAACACCTACATAACGAATATATACATGGCTATCAAATTTTACATATTTCTTATATTAAAAATAATCAGTTAAAAGGGTAATTAACGATATAAGTAATCTATTAATGGGACAAAATTTAAAAATAAATAAATCATATATTTAAGAACGGAGAGGATATATTTATGCTAAAGTGATAATTGTTCTCTTTTTAAATTTACATGATCTTTTTCATCTAAAAATAAACACCTTCCAAAGTATACCGGGAGGCTCACTTTATAGAAGATGGACATTTGATTTATGGTGCCCAATTACATTGCAGTGGGCCAGTGGCATTTCTAGATTGACAAAAATTGAACGGTCAATCAATCCCACATCCATGATGTAAAATGAAAATACTAAGTAGTTCCAATGCTTTTGGCATGATTCATTTTTCGTATTTGTTATTTAAATCTTTTTGCAAAGTAACCTTGCAGAGTTTGCTCAATGTTTTCATTTCTTTTAGTTTTATGATGAAGTGTAAACTTTGGTGTAAAAAAGTGCGAGAAATAAGATATTGGAGTAAGCTAATTATTGCAGTTCAGTGCTTCTTTGTATAGTCGATTTTATAACTGAATGAAACTAAAACAATGAATTCAAAACCGAGTGAAACAAAATAAAATTATGTTTTAAGAATTCGAAATGTTATTATGTTCCTAAGGAACAAAATGAAGTTCTTTATGGAGTAGCTTGTACTGAGAAGCTAACTAAGAAATGGTCTGATAACTAAAATTAGTATAATGTTCAATATTTCTTTGGAGTATTGATTTACCGTTGGAGTGTTAGTATTAGACTATTAGGCAACAGTTCGTTTGAAGTTTGCATGAGCCATATAGTCACATCCTACCAATATGAAGGCTGTTTTTGAGGCGTACTAAAAAATGTTGAGTCATATAAGATGATTACCCTAACTAGTATAGATTGATAAGGGGTGTCCTAAGGCTACTTAAATTACTTAGATAACCTTGATTAATTAATTTATTTATTTACTTTCTTAATTTATTTTTATTTTTTCTTAATTTTTTTCCTTTCATTTGATTTTTATTTTATTTAGTTGTTTTTTTAATTTACTATTTACTTTTTTTTTATTCTTTCCCTTCTCTCTTGTCTACTCCAACTAAACGCTAACCCAACTTCAGTTCGTCTTTGACTAAAGGTGGATGCTCTAATTGTTTTCTAATCTGCAAATTAGTAAAAAAGAAGAAGGAGTTGAAGCAGAAATCGACATGAGTGAAGTTGGAGAGGGAGAAGCAAGTCCTCACTGTAAGGAAATTTGCAATAAAAAGTACTTCCTGTTCCTTATTTTCTTGTCTTTGATTTATAGATTAGGTTTAAATTAAGAAAATCAAGGTTTTACGATAGTTACATAGTGAAGTTGGGCTGACAATTGAAACAAACTATCAGCAGAACTACTCATTGTTCTTTGTTTGAAGGTAGTGATGAACATTTAGCCAGATAATTAAACACACAAATAATAGCCGAACTTCACTTTATGAAGAACAACACTAAGTTCAGTTATCATATTTTTGCTCGAGTCGTCCGAACCTAAGTTCGACAATTAAAGAGTGAAATTTGGCTGATAACTTATCTGCTGAACCAAAGTATGTTTTCAAAAAACCTAGGTTTGGTTGGTACGTTATCAGCCGAACATAGATATGTTTTTTAAATAATTAGGTTCGGCTGATAACTAGCCGAACTTAGGTCTAGGTTTTGTAAATAAAGAAAATATATAATAAAAAAAAATCCTTTTTTTTTAGATAACACTTAAATAATTAATCAATACAAAGAGGGTCCAACAAAAAACAGGAAGGAATCCTAGCAACAAGCTAGGCTCCAACACCTTTCTGAATTACAATCCCTAAACTGTGGAAAAAGAAATTACATTTCTTAGCACCAAAATCAAACCTAGACAAATGGTTGTGAAATCTCTTCAAAAAGTCCACCAAGTCATCCCCAAGTTCACCAAACGTGGAAAAAGCCAAAGCACCAAATCCATACCCATGAGCCAAACATTTTTTTCAAGTACTTCTTGCGTTTGCGAGTAATAGCATTACCCAAGGCTAACCCCGACTGGAAAGTGCGAACACCCCACCCCACCCCCACCCCCACCCCGTGAAAGGAGAGACTCCAGTAACATCCATACACACATCCCGACCATTATCCCAATTGTAGACAAAGATATCAGCTGGGCGTAATGCACAGCCCTCATTTGAAGTGAGACAGGTCAACTTCCTTTTTAGCCGGAATACCAACCCTGAAGCACATACCAGCAATAGTATCACGGACAAGATCACGTCGAAATTTTATACCTACCTCGTGAGCACAGTACAAAGCATGCTCCCCAAAGCAATTGTTGTTCTCCGTGAATAAAGGAATACCCAATCTGTAACTCAAAACAACACTAAATTGTCGAGCGTTAACTCTATGGTTAATTCCTTCAATAGGTAGCGCCTTGAGAAAATGCTAAGCATGGGTAGCCTTATTACACTGCCAAAGGGAAACATCTACTGTAGACATAGAGAATTTAGTAAGCATCTCTCTCATAACAACATCAAAATATTTTACCTCCAAAGACTTCATGAGATGGGGGGTAGTAAAATCAATGTTGACATTGGGGCCGCACACACTGGAGAATAAATCTATGGCACGCTGCATACCAAGGCCAGAACCAAGCAGAGAGGTATTGCAAAGAATAGTCTACTGGAGCGACAGAGTCTGGATGCACGAGGCTAGAAAATAGTAATGAACTGCATCATCCATTAAGTGTAAACCTAACCCACCGTGTCTAAGGGGCAAATAAACTATAGGCTGTTGAAGCAACCAAAACCAGGCCCATCATTGGTGATAATATGACGCAGATGCTGAGAGAGAAAAGAATCAAAAATAGCCCGCGACTCTAATAAAAATTCTGGTATGGTGGTTCTCATAGAAAAATACAGCTTAGACACCCCTACACAGCTTCTTAGCAAATGTAACTCACATTAAGGATAGTCCAATTTCTTCACAGCATCCATCGGGTCAATGGTTTTGAGCACTTTGGACTTAACTAAGCTACTACAAAAAATCATAATCAAGACTCACCGGGCCTCCAAGCAATTTAACCCCATTTGCAGGTCTGCTAATTTGTGAAGGAAATGCACCACAGCTGCGAGTATCAACCGTTGGCCAGAATATCTCAGTTTTAGAAATGTTAAGATGGATACCAAGCCCCCTACCCTCATACTGGATGATATCCAAAGCCTTAGAGACCATTAAAGTGTCCCCAATAATTGTGTCGTTGTCGAGATACCAAGCCTGGAGGTCTAAATGACAATGTTCTGCAATCTTCTTGACCAAAGGATTCAAAGTGAGAGCAAATAAGAGAGGCCTTAGAGGATTACCTTGTTGAACCCCCTGAGCCGACGACAATGAGGAATCATTGTAATATATCATAGGGAGTTGTGAATAGCAAAACTCCACCCATTTAGAAATAGAAGGACAATGAGACCTTACTTCTTGTAACACAGCAGTCCTACTGACCATGTTAAAAGCATTACGAAAATCAACAAGCAACATAGTCATGGAGGAGGAATTACCCTTATCCTAAATGAGCCTCTTTACCGAGTGTAAGATAGCTTCTCCACTGCAAGGTACCCCCACGCCAAACTGGAAGTATTCGAGATACGAACACATATCCTTACCAATAGAAAGGGAAGCAACTTTCGACACAAGACGTCTCCGGACTGTGCCCACGACAATTGGACGAATATCACCGTCTAGCTTGAGTAGGGGCGTAAGGGTTACACTAGCAACATACTCCCCTAACTGTGGTGGGACATGAGACATCAAGCCAAAGATTAACAACTCCATTTATAATTAAACAAAATAATAATTTTAAAAATTAAATGTTAAGGGCATCACTGTTATTAAAAAAATATGGTGGATAAGAGATTATTGGTTACCTAATAACTCTATTTTGTCTTTATTGAGTATGTTTCATTCAATTTTATGCATATGGAATTAATTCCAAGTTCAATATGCTTTTAGGCCAGGCTCACATTTTTGGTTTGGCCTGTGATACTAGCAAATTTTGGAGTATTTCATTTTATTGGATCAGAAACATAATTTATCCGAATGATGCGATATATTTTAAATCAATAATTATTCAACCAACAAAGAACATTCAACAATTCAAAACAAACTTATGTATTACTAGGTAAAAGAATCCTAAACCTTTGGTAAACATGAATTGTCGATGTTTTCCATTTCTCCATCAAACCTTAAAAAACCCAAATAAATGCTTATACCTGCATAGGCCACCATAAAAACCCGAAACAATTGATTAAAGAATTCTTAATAACTGTCTAAATCAACTTATTTTACTAATTGTACACACGACCATACCGAAACTAATGAAAAGTAATTAGGGTTCGTTGATATATTGCTGAAGAAAGATGTGAGAAGACTGACTTTCTGGATTGGGATAAAAAAATTAAACTTAGAAATCCTTTTCTACTTTGAAACTTATAAACTGACAATGGGTCAAATTCTACGATGTGTCCCAACCTACACGGTGGAAAGGACGTCTTTCTAAACCCATCCCATGTTAGACCATAGGTTGGGGAGGGGCGCATCCACCGTAAATAGTAATACAAGATACCAAAAATTTACCACATTGCTGGAGAAAAAAAAATATAAAAAAAGATCGAATACTCAACACAAATATTTAGACATTCAGCAGCGTCTCGTCCTTTTTATAGATTTCTAGCCTGATGTAAGTGGGTTTTAAACCGTTAAAAAAAAAAAAAAAAAAAAAAAGATTAATGAGTGATCACTCATCTTTTTCTTTAAATATTGATGATGAATTGCAGTGGTCATTAAAAAACTCCAAATATTTTCCTGTCAGTTCTGTTCATGACAAGCTTTCTTTGGATAATACCCTAGTTTATATTGGTGAAATATCCGAATTTATAAGGACAACAAAATGCCCTCCAAAAATCCTATTTGTGGCTCATTGTTCATGGAGGACTCCCACAAGAGATATGTTAAGAATAAGAAGAATCATGCTGCCAGAGGAATATATGTTCTGCGATGTCCCTAAATCCGCTTCTTACTTATTGCTGAACTGCCCTTTTACTAGACAAGTTTGATATGAGTTTATTGAGAATGTCAGATGGTTTTTTGATATGCCTATGAATGTTTGTGATGCTCTACAAGTTTGGCAGTTAAACCAACATAATCATGCCAGTTCAGATGTTTAGAATTTTATTCCAATTGTTATCATGTGGAGCTTGTGGAAAGAAAGGAATACTAGAGTGTTCTCGGATAAAAGAAGTAATGCAAAAGTTGTTGTTAACAAAGCCACCTACTGCCTGTTCTCTTGGGATTTGTCTTTCAAAGACTTTGAAGATATTAGTTCCTCATATGTCATCAAAAATTGGACTAGAATACATTTTAATCCTCATTACTATTGTTACTTTGTTTTTAGTGCTTTTTCTTACTATTTTCCTTGGTTTAGGGTGGTATAATGCTGATATATCCTCTCTTTTTTGATCAATATAATTTTTTTATTTACCGATTAAAAAAGAAAATTAATTATCACCCATGATATTCCAATTGTCTCTTACAACCAATTGAACTCCTAATTAGATCAAACTAATTAACGTTTGTGTACTACTTTATTTCTCTGAGCACTTCCGATATTGTTCCAAAAATTGAAATGTCTGTAGTTATACGCTTGTCGCATGAACACCTAATTAATCCTTGTTATCATCTCAACCTAAGTTTTTTTTCAAAAAACCTAGGTTCTGCTGGTACGTTATCAACCGAAAGTAGATATGTTTTAAAAAGATTTTGAGTCGAGTAGATATGTTTTAAAAAGATTTTGAGTCGACTGATAACTTTTCAGCCAACCTCGGGTCTAGGTTTTGTAAATAAAAAAAATATAAGAAAAGAACTTAAAATAAATAAATAAATAATTTTAAAAATATAAATGACAAGGACATTACAGTCATTATTAAATTATGATGGATAAGAGATTATTGTTTTTACAACCTAGTGATTCTATTTTTTCTTTATTGAGTATGTCTCAAAGTTATGAGTATGCCTCATTCAATATTATGCCTACAAAACTTTTTCCAAGTTCAATATGCTTTTAGGCCTGGCTCACATTTGCGATTTGGCATGTGATGCCCGCAAATTTTTGGAGTATTCCATTATATTGAATCAAACAATAATTTATCCGAATGATCCCATATCTTTTAAATCAAGAACCATTCAATCAGGAAAAGAAAGAAAATAACAATTCACGACAAACTTAGTATATTATTAGGTAAAAGAGTCCTAAACCTTTGGTAATCATGAATGATTGGTGTTTTTCACTTCTCCATCAAGTCTTAAAAAAACTGAATAAATGCTTTAACCCGCATAGGCCACCATAAAAACTTAGCATAATTGATTAAAGAAATCTCGATAACACTTATAAACCTACTTATTTTAATAATTGTATACACGACCGTACATAAACTAATCAACTGAAAATTAATTAGGGTTCCTTAATATCTTGCGGAAGAAAGACGTGACAAGACTCACTTTCTAGATTGGGAAGAAAATTTTGAACTTAGAAATCCTTTACTACACCGAAAATTATAAACTGATCATGGATTCAATTCTACGATCGGTCCTAACCCACACAGTGGGAAGGACGTCTCTCTAAACCCATCCCCTGTTAGACCAGGGGTTGGAAGGGTCCCACCCATTGTAAACAATAATACGAGATACCAACAATTTTACCACCTTGCTCGAAAAAAATATCTATAAATGAAGATCGAACACCCAATACAAATGTTTGCACATCCAGCAGGGTCTCGTCCCTTTTCTAGACTTCTAGCTACGTGTAAGTAGCATTTGAATTGCATGTACAAACAAACAAGAGATTACTTAGTGATCACCCATATTTTTCTTTAATGTTGCTGATGAGTTGAAAACTCCAATTTTTCCAGTTCTGTTCATGACAAGCTTTCCTTGGATGATACCTCGGTCTACAATGGTGCAGTATTCAAATTTATATGGACACTAAAATACCCTCCAAAAATCAGTTTCTTTTTTAGGCTAGCTCATTGCCCATGGAAGACTTCCTACAAGAGATATGTTAAGAAGAAGAAGAATTGTGGTGCAATGTCCCTAAATGTCAGATGGCTTTTTGATATCCTATGAATGTTTGTGATGCTCTACAAGCTTGGCAGTTAAACCAACATAGTCAAGCCTGTTCAATTCTTTGGGATTTGATTCCAGCTGTTATCATTTGAAGCTTGTGGAAAGAAAGGAATGCTAGAGTGTTCTCTTGTAAAAGAAGTAATGCAAAAGTTGTTGCTAACAAAACCATCTACCGTCTGTTCACTTGGGCTTTGGCTTTTGAAGACTTTGAAGATATTAGTTCCTCAGATGTCATGAAGAATCGGTGTAGAATTTATTTTAATCCTCACTGTTAGTTTGTTTTCAGTGCTTTTATTTCCTTCTTTTTATTACTATTTTTCTTGGTTTAGGGTGGTATAATCCTATTATATCATCTCTTTTTCAATTAATATGATCTTTTCTTTGCCGGATAAAATAAAAATAAAATAATGATCACCCACGATATGTCAATTGTCTCTTACAACCAATTGGAATCCTAATTAGATCAAACTAATTAAAGTTTGTGTTCTACTTTATTTTCTGTGAGCACTTCCGATGTTGTTCCAGAAATTGAAATGTCTGTAATTATACGTTTGTCGTATGGACACCTAATTAATCCTTTGTTATCATGTAGTAGGGTTGATGGATGCTACTGCTACTGTTATGTCATCTCACTAGCTAGCCAGCTCAATTTTGTTTTCTTAATAACCCACATGATCCTCGCATATGGCAATCTATATATGTCTCAATTTAATTTTTGGCATGGAAAAATATCGTGTATTTCCACGATTCCTACCTAGCTAACGTCGATCTCAAAATGGCGACATTGGGGTGTATGAGTGCATCATGGTTGATTTCCATTTTTATTATCATAACAATATGTTTTCAGCGATTGCTGAGTTAATTCCCATGAACGGTCAAGAAACGGCGAAAAGAAAGTCATAATTTATTGCCGCCGCTGATCTCAATTGACAAACACAATATATATATAGAGAGAGATTCTTCTTTTTCTTTTTTGTGAAGGACTCAAATATCATTTATCACACACTTGACTTTTGAGTGTTTGATTATATTTACTTCTAGTAATATTTTGTTGATTATAGTCAATTACAGCTAAAACCACTCTTTAATCATTTTTATATGCCACCATAGTACAGTATATTATCCATAAAATCACCTAATGTGTACTCATGAACTACATATATTCGAAAAAGCAAATGAAAATTTCCGGCTGGAAGATTCCGATTCCGGAAATTATTTATGTCGCACCCAAATCATCTGGTTTTTAATATCAATTTTGTTTATATTTGGTTATAATTACTTATCATCCAATATGTTTTGTGCAATAAGTAGACCATCGTATATCCAATAATGTAGTCTATACAAATTATTGCAAGAATTGCATCTTTTGTAAGTGTACATTTCCTCCGCGTAAAACGCAAATGGTTGGTGGTGCTTTCACTTCTCCGCGCGTTCTATGACCGATATATGGGCCAGCATTAAAAGCAACCAACACACGAAGGAACACTCCAATTTTTCACTTCAACTACATATCATCTTGCAAGTTTTCCTAAATATAACACGTGATATATTTTTTACATGCATTCATTTCAAATCTATTATTTTATCTCTTATTTGCTCTCACATAGTAAAGTAGAATGTTATTTCTTATCTCTTCTAATTTAGAATTCGGCTTCACAGAAAGTTTGGTCTCATGAATTTTTGCATACATAAATGACGACATTTTGAAGGGCCGGCATTCGATCTTATCGTAAATACAGTTGAGAAGTGTTATCAATGTCATTTCTTTTATATATTTTTTTGTACGTGCGTGAAGTTGTAAGACGTTTTCAAGTTTTTAAATTTTTGGTCCACCAAAGAAAAAGAGCGAAAATGACCTCCCAAGTGGAATTAAATTACTGTCACAAGTTCATAACCCCATTTGTGAAATGGTTTAGGATTCTAGATTTAATAGAATTAGTCTTTTTTTTGTGTGACATTCTGCGGACAAAAATAAAAAGAACTTGAAGAAAAATGAAAAAGTGTTTTTGAGTCATGAGTTACCCACAGATTCGGGAAGAAAATGTATATTCCGTTGAGAAAACAACCTGGACTAAAAGTGATAATGTGAAAGTGACCAAGCAAGTTCTTTAATCCATTCTTTGGAAAACATTTTTTCTTCATTTGTTGGGTGGTCCTTGGTTAATTTGATGTTAATAATAATAATAATAAATCAATGAGAAAATGGGTCATTTGACTAGAAACAATCAAAACCAGGTTAATATGGACGAGTAAGATTTTGGTATGGGTCAAACGGACGAAAACATTTAAATATGAAAACTATCTATTTTACCCCTTCAACTATAGGAGATTGAAGTAGATTTTGATTTTGAATCACTACCAAAATCAAAAACATGTGATATCCTTCACCAGTAACACTACGAACACTAGTAACACCATCTCTTGCGGTTAATCCACCACCATCACCGCCAAAAACCTCCACTAAGAGAAGGGGGGAAAAACGCCAAAAAAAAAAAAAAAAATTTCATGTAAGTTTAAACTAGATGCAACCGGTTGCATCTTGTGTTATTCTTGGATGAACCCAAGCTTTATCTGAATGAAACTGATTGCATCTTGTGTTATTCTTGGATGAATTTGAATTTGTAGAAGATTAAACTGAATGAAACTGGTTGCGTCTTGTGTTACTCTTGAATGAATCCAAATGTATCCAACTTCAAACTGGATGAAACTGGTTGCTTCGTTTGTTACTCTTGGGTGAATCCAGATTTATCCAACTTCAAACTGGATGAAACTGGGTTGCATCGTGTGTTACACTTGGGTGAATCCAGATTTAT
>JAJJMB010012509.1:2014093-2087232 GCA_023531105.1 Papaver atlanticum
GAAACTGGGTTGCATCGTGTGTTACACTTGGGTGAATCCAGATTTATACAACTTAAAACTGAATGAAACTGGTTGCATCTTCAAATTCAAATCATCTTCTTCTTTGTAATACAAACCTAATGTTCAGCAAAAATCCTAGTTCCAATTTCTTCCCAATTTGATAGCAGCACACAAACCTCTTCTTCTTCCTTGTTTTCCGGCTCAAGAACAAACCCCATTTAGTCTCCTTCTCCATCTTTGCATCACTTCCACCATCAAAGCCCTAGCCTCCAACTTCGGGATCGAAATCGAATTGGATTGTATTAGATATGATTTTTGATTCAAAATCAACTCAAAACCCTCGAAATTAAGCTTACAGAATTGAACAAAAGATTAAAGAAGAATATGATGATAGATAAAAATACAGATTTTAATAACAAAAACCGCAGCTAACTTCAGATGTGATAATTAATCTCCTTTTTTTCTCAGTCGATGATGCAGAAGAATACTGATTTTGGTTTTGACGGTTTTTAGTTTTTAACTTTAATTTAGGGACATATAGGTAAACTGTCTAAAATTATGTTGGGCAGATTACCCAAAATAGTTAATAGAAAAGTATCTTTTTAATTCTCGTCCATTTAAACAGTATCAAATTTCACATGTCTTTTTTACCCAAAAATTATTGTTTTAGGGCTAATTGACCAATTTTGTGGTTTAAAAATGATCAATTTATGTAGACAAATATTATTTGACAAATGATTGTTAGCTGACCGTGAGCTGTGAAAGCCAAATTTTATTTGACAAATGACTTTTACAACCAACTTACAGTTATTTTTTTAAAAATTGTATACAAAAATCTAGGTTTTTTTTTCTTCTCTAATGTAGAAGTCTTCGACATAATTACTCCACAAAATCATATAAATAAATATGATATTTTTCCCATACACCAAGCGATTTTTATATTTATTTCTTTTTGCTCGGTAAAGAAAAAATATGTTGAGAGGAGAAAAAAAAAATACAAAAAACCCAAGGGTCACAGACCAACCTAACACAACCGAAAGGAACAACAAAACCCAACAAATAAAAAATACACTAGTGAGTTACAAGAAAAATAGTGTTGCATGCCAGTTTGAGAAGATCGTAAAAATGTATACCATGGAACAAACTTATTTGAGAAAAAAACTCCTAACAGTCAACGCGAGCCCTTTCATTTCATTCTGAACGAAAGAATTCAGAAGGAATAAAATCTCCCGTTTCTTAGGTAGTCTCTGTACATATTTTATTTTTTTTGCAAATAAGATATCATCACTTTTTTATTTTAGGCTAACATAAAAAAGTAATATTATCCTTTTATCAAGAACGAAATAGTATTGTCTTATTTTTACCAGGAAGATCACCTTTGTACACCTTAATCGCCGTATTGTTGTTTCCTTGTTCCTACACTCGGCGTGTCGTAATGCTCTCATGCCACACTGACTTACACTGACCAAGTTATAAGTGGGATTTGATCAGAAAGACGTGGAGTTTATCCTTCAAGTCAATAAAGCATTAGATTAGCATCAAGAAAAAAGAAACTAGTGGCCAAAGGCCACGAATGCAACTCCAATTGTCTCTTTTACAACCAAATGGAATCCTGACTTAGAATTTGTTCCAAATTTACCTAGTGGCTGGATTATGCATTTGTCATTTGGACACCTCATAAATCCCATGTAGGGCTGAATGAATGCCACTGTCATGGCATCTCACTGGATAGACAGCTAAGTTTGTTTTGTTAATAACCCACATGATCAATGCATGCCTATGTGTATCTCAACTTATTTGCATGGAAGAGATTTTGTGTTTCGTACCTATTTTTTCAAAATGCTATAAGAGTGGTAGTACATCTACTGTGTATCACTAGTATGGTCCGCCAGGACTATTCCCATTGATTTGGTCGAGCCACATAACTCAACTACTGCTTATTTCATGAGCGGGGTGGTAGGACTTTAGTCACACTCCGTGGGACTGTAGCTACGTACCCAATCACCAACTATCGTATGGTTGTTTGTTATGCAACATCTCTTGATGAAACGGGCGGGCCGGGGCTGGCTTGTTACCAATCCGCGGGTTACGGGTTAATACGGACAAAAGCTTGCGGGTCGATATTCTTCACGGGTCATCATTTCTTCAACCCCGCGCCCGTAACGGGTAAAGCTTGCGGGCTTACGGGTTAGCCCGACTTGTATAATTAAAAATTAATTAACTTAATTTGTGACCATAAACAAAAAAATGTCTGAGGAAATTTAAATTGTAGCCTTAATTGCTACCACTGCATCCATAAACAAAAATAAAATAAGATGTTAACGGGCACCATAAATCCATTTACCTACTAACCAACACAGCCAACAATCCAAAATATCAAAGAAACTAACTGCATGAACTATACACAAATTCTTTAGTTGATCAAAATATGTTATTGTTGAATTCATAGATCAACAAGACCAAATCAATTAAGTGAACAGTAATCCCATGAGTAGAAGAGGCATAAATACGACATACTCAAAGATCTGTAACAACTACCACCACCAACATCATGTTTAACACAAATTCTAAGACATCTATAAACGGAAGCTACACAAAAGATGATTAAGCCATCATTCATGGTTTGAGCATTTGAAAACCAAATCAAAAGACAAAAATCTCTTTCCCTTTTCAACTTTAGGAAACCTAGAATCATTTAGATAGAAAGCAATAAGAACTTTTACATCTGTTTCTCTTGGAACTTTTCTCAAACACTTGATATACAGTTTTGTTGGTGTTGAGAGATTTGTTCTGCCATGTTCTATTAAGAACCTCATATAGCTTCTACACCTGCAAAATCGTTTTCTAAGAAGAACCCAAGTTTTCTCATCATTTCAAGACGCTGAAATTATCAAAAATCCAAATTATTCATATTCAAAAACCAACGGCAACAACACATATACAACCTTGCTCCTTGCTGATTTTTCAATCCAAATCCAAACCAATTTCATATAAAATCCTAAAATCCAACCTTGGGTTGTATCAACAGATTCAACACGCATACAACCCAAGCTTCATTTTTATGTTATCTTCTAAAATCCTTAATAATCTCTGTTATATAACCATTAAATTTTAGCACCAACATCACTTCTCCATTCTTACTTAGACGACTAAAACTCAACCCAAAAATAGAAACAAAAAGAAAAGTGAAGAAGCAAATCCCCACATCAATTATTAGAGCTTAAATCCATTATTGTTAAGCTTCAATATACACATGAAAAGAATTAAGTAAAAAGGCCTAAATGAAAATTCCTAAATCGATACATGTTGTTGTCTGTGAGGAATCATAAAACTAAATGGAGATGAAGAACAGAAGAAGAAGAAGAAGAAGAACAAGGTGGTTATTTTGTGGTGTTGTGATAGTGATGAAGTTGGTGTCTGTGTATGTGAGGACGAAGAGAAGAGTCGACTCGAGAGAGTAGAGAGTGAGAGAGGCTAGGGTTTGGTTGATTTTATATCTTAAACATACGGATATGATTAATCCTAGATAATCTGACGGTGGAAATTAAATATAATTTATTATCATGGACTGTAGACGGGTTACCGGGCTGAACCCGCGGATTCAAGGGCCGGTACGGGTTAACCCGTTTTCTCACAAGCCGATATTTCTCCAACCCGCGCCCGACTTGTTTAGGAACCAGTCGGGACGGGTGCGGGTTTTCACGGACCGGGCCGGGTCAACTTGCGGGTTTTCGACTGGTTTGCCAGCTCTACTCGGGACCCTTGAATATTTGGGATTGCAAGTGGTAACCAAATAGATTGGGTGTGTTTTGATATCATAAGCGCAAATCAGAAGCAAAATAAATTTGTTTCATTATAGTTTATTTTTTGTTTTTATAAGGCACTTTTAAACTTTATTTCCAACCTTGTTTCTAATTTTAAGTGGAAAATTATTTTGTAAGGTATATTCAAAAACCTTCCTAATGTTTGCTCAATATATGCTGTGCAACATGTATCGTTTATTCACCTGGGAAAGGCGTTGCAATCCTAAATTTGAAGGTTAACTGTAAGTTTGATCTCCCACTTAGCCGATTGTCGTAAAGTATAATTGAAATCCGTTCGAATTTAACTAGAATATTATTTCGACTCTGCAACCAACATGATGCCAATCTAAGAGGGTTCTTGTTCTTGTTAACAGGCTTCTGAATCTAACTTGTCTGCTGATTCGGTACGAGTCAGCTGTCAGATCGTTTAGTTTTTAAATTGAGTCAGACCTGACTCGAGACGTGATTAAGACCTAACTCTTAACTTGGACCGTCTGAGTCATGAAATAAATTTTCTATGGCTCATGGAACCAGACCACCTATTCACATATTTTTTAGTCGGGCTGAATCAGATTTAATCCAAAAAATCATATCCAAAAAGAAAAAACAAACACGATGTAATTGTTGATTAAACATTGATTTCCTCTTCAAGCTAGGGATATGACACCCTCCACAACTAGATAACGATTTTCCACTACATCGAGAATATATTGCCTGCTCTCTCTTACAGGAATCCTAAAACTTTAAACGAAGGACATTTCATGCAACTTGCCTTAGCACTAGCTAAACAACAAAATTAGTATCTTTTACTAAAATGTTAATGAGATTGCTGACTACGTAAGAGTGGTTTGAATCGCAGATTCTAGTTTTTGAAATGTTGTACAGATATGTGTGTTGGGTGATTTAATCAAAAACAAAGAAAAATCAAATAAGCAAAAGTTATTGACACTTAGTTCCTTTATAATGGAAGTGATCGATTTGACGAAACGGACGAGCTTCCCATATCTCCACAACAGCAACAAGGCAAAACTTTTGAAAAACAGAGTGAGTCACGTGTTCAACACGTTGTTCTTAAGACATTAGCGCCCGGCTACACTCAAGAGTGATGCTATAGCCTTCACAGGACGGATATCTCCAAGATAAAACACCCTAATACACCTACTACTAGCATAATAGGAAAATCGTGAACGCTAAAGAAAGCAATATAAAATATTTTTCCTTGAGGTCTCTCTAAATCATAGAGAAACCCCTTTCCCATTGATTTTACAAAAGTAGAGAATTTGTTTATATAACGGAATAAAACAACTTAAGAAGAAAAACTCCCCGATGTGGGACTAAAATTTATATAGTCTCTTAAAACAACTAACGAGTGGAAACTCCACGATGTGGGACTAATAAGTTTTTTCATTCACAAAAGAAACAATTAATTATTATTTTTATTAAAACCTTTAAAAATCAATTTTATTAATCATTTTCCAACAATCCCCCACATGAATGAAAACTCAATAAAACATGAAAAATATAGATAGTTCTTGGTAAATCAACACCCCAATCCAACGACCTAACCTGACCGAACAGGCAGACATGTCGTGCGTTTGTTGAAGTCATATTAGCCATTTCAACGTCCTCTCCCTCACACAACAGTGTGTTGACCCCAGGATCATACTATGGATTGCAAACAATCATAGTAGTATAGAGAGCTTTCATCTTTAGTTTCCAATTCTTGGGACTAAAGGATCCATTCACCAAAGTGAAAAAAAAGCTAGTGAACCCTTAGCGACCCTTAGGTCCTAAGTTCCAATAATACCAAAACCATCAAAACAACATGAAACTCATTTTCTCAAAATGAATTAAATTTCGTTAAAAAACAAAAATCACTAAAAACGTAGGAAATACCACTTTAGGCAGAGGTGTCCATGAGGTCTTGAACCTTTGCTTATTGAGATATTACCGGAACTACTTGCTAGAAACAGTGAACGTGATGTCTTGAACTGCTAGCGTTTGATGTAATTCGCGATAACAACCACGCAATGATATCTCCAAGGTTGCTGCCAAGCTCGTGCCGTTGTGTCCGTTTTGGCCCTGGACATATCCCATTTCTCAGAATGCTCTAGAGAATCAACTCATATTCTCATAGGAAGCGACCCACTTCCTCATTTAGATATGTGAATTTCATCAAGAGTGTTTACTACTACACCCCACTTCAATCTTAAATTGAAACTATAGAACTCATTAAGACTTATTAAAAAGTCATCCTCCACATGCAGTCACACTATCACATCTACACCATAGGGAAGGGACAGAGAATGAAATTCTATGATAGTGTTTACCTTTACTCACCACAAATTAGTTGTCTCATTCGAAACCTTGATCTTGGGATCTCCAGTCAGCAAGGTTGAGTATCCTTCATGGCAAGTTTAATTTAAGAGCTTAAGCCCCATCCCCTTCGATGCATTTCTAACTATCTATTTGGACAAACCTTTCGTCAAAGGTTGCGCGATATTCTCCTCGGACTTTATCCAATCAATAGAAATAACACCGATTGAGATTAGTTATTTTTTAGCTTTAGCTATTATAGCTTGGCTAACACAATGTATAGATATAGCTGGCACGGGCCTATGCCAGAGAGGAATGTATTCTAAAAAGCATCTAGGCACTCGGACCCCTCTCGTTCTTTATCTAACGCAAACTCTCAGATTCCATAATGAATTGAGCATAATATGTCTATTTTGAAATCTTCCAAAAACAAACCGTTCAGTTAGAGTGAAAGCATATCCACTCGTAGACTTAGACTCCTCTGAGCCAACTATCCAATTTGCATCACAAAGTCCCACAAGGACAGCAAGATACCTTTCATAAATCAAACAAAAGGTAATAAAGTATTTTAGGTACCGTAATACTCTACTAAGTGCATCCCAATGCTCTTGCTCTGGACTACAAGTATTTATACTTAACTTACTCACAATATAGGAAATGTCTGGACTCTTATAGTTCATTAAATTCATCAGACATCCTATAACTCTTGATTATTCAAGTTAAGATACTTCGTTACCCTTATTTTTCTTTAGTCTACAAGAAGAATCGTAAGGAGTACAAGCAGGCTTACAATCAGACTGATTGTATCTCTTAAGCACGAATTTAATATAATGAAAATGACTAAGACCATAAATATTATATTATCTTCTAATACTCATCCCTAAGATCACATCAACAGGGCCTAAGTCTTTCAAGTCAGCGTTTTCATTCAACGCATGTTTTTAGTGGAATTAATCACATCTATGTTTGTATCAAGTATAAGCATATCATCAACATACAAACATACAATCACACAGGCATCCTTAACAAGTTACTTATAAATATACTTGTCAAATTCATTAACTTAAATCCACTACTCATTATCACATGATCAAATTTTCCATGTCAATGTTTACGTGCTTATTTGAAAACCATACAAAGATTTGTTCAACTTACAAACTTTGTCTTCAAAACTTTTCACTACAAAGTCCTCAGGTTGGTCTATGTAAATTTCTTTATCTAATTCACGGTTTTAGAAAAGATTTCTTAACATCCATCTGATGTATCTCTAAGTTGTTTATGGCAGCAATAACAATTAGCATCCTAACGGAAGTAATTCTCGTCACAGGTGAATAAGAATCAAAGAAATCTACACCTTCTTTTAGTTTATAGCCTTTAGCTACCAACCTAGCCTTATATTTTTCCACAGTTCCATCTACCTTACGTTTCCTCTTAAAGACTCATTTACATCTTATGGTCTTACTCCCTTGAGGTAAACTATCATGCTCTCAAGTCTGGTTCAGACGAACTTATTCCATTTCACTAAATGAAGCTTCTTACTAGAATGGGGTTTCGGTAAATGTTATGGATTCTTTACGAGTATGGAGCTCCAACTATGCTAGGCATATTATGAAGTCATGTCTATAAGAAATCTCAGTTATAATCCTTTTACTTCTCCTAGGATCAACTCTACTTCATCTTCCTTTGAAGGTAAATTCTGACTAGTTGAAAAGACATCTAGGGGATTAACAACACATCTCTCATGAGAGATAGGTTTCAAAATAAACATGTTCAACTAACTCAACAACCCTAGACTCCATAAAAGTATTCACACCAATGTCAGGAAAATCAGAACTCACAACCAAAAAACTATATGTAGCAGTTTATTCAGGATACCCTATGAAGACGCAGTCAACAGTTTTGGGTCCTATCTTAGTTCTCTTATGAGGAGGAATGGATACCTTATCCAAACACCCCCACACTTTGACGTACGCATAAGTATGTTTCCTATCTTTCCATACTCATATGGAGTTCTATCTGATCCTTTAAAGGTTACTCTATTCAGGATATAACAAATTTAGAGGACGACCTCCCCCACAAGTTGGCAGTTAATCCTTTAA
This sequence comes from Papaver atlanticum, assembly GCA_023531105.1. NCBI lineage: Eukaryota > Viridiplantae > Streptophyta > Magnoliopsida > Ranunculales > Papaveraceae > Papaver > Papaver atlanticum. Next base: position 2,022,312 of record JAJJMB010012509.1, read on the forward strand.
TCAACATGGCATAAATCTTCTCCTTAATGGTTCTGTTCTTATGTTCAACTATACCATTAAACTATGGTGAATAAGGAGGTGCGATCTCATGAATAATGCCATTTAAAAGTAAAGTTCTCCTATATGAATTTCATAGTTGCTATCACGTTCATACCAAACCCTTTTAGTGGTAATATATACTTCGCTTTCAATTTTAAGTTTGTACTCTTAAGGCTTCTAAGGCATCATCCTTACCCCTAAGCAAGTATACAAGATAGTACCTCGTACAATCATCTATGAAAGTTATAAACCACATTTTACAATCTTAGTTTGGGTTGATTTCATGTCAACTAGGTCTAACTGAATTCATTCTAAGGGCTTAGAAAATACTCTGAACAATTTTGCTAAAAGGTCTTAAAGCATATTTTGATTCTGCAAAGATTTAACTTTTGTGTTTAATATCCAAACTAAATTTGGGTATGCAGCCTACGTTATCCAGTTTCTGCATTGACTTATAAGTTTACGGTTCCAAGTCTACCATGCAAAACATTCAATCACACAAAAGAAAGCACAAGAATCAACTACGTTCACTTCATCAGTTTTTCCGTTAAGCTTATATAGACCCAAAGTCTATTAACCGTTGCCTAAAAAATCACTGCCCTTAGATACAACAAGTTCTCTAGATTCAATTAAAATCTTAAATCTTTTACCATCTACAACAAAACAAGATACAAGATTCTTGCATATGCCCGGAACATGAAAACTCCATTCAATGTGAGAATATTACAGATATGATCTTCTGCTCGACCTTTCCCTTTTATGCAACCTCTGTCGCAGATGAGTTACTCATACAGAGTTTCTTAACATCCTCTATCCTCTGATAGAAGGTGAACAGGTCTTTGTTTCAACAAACATGCTTGGTGGCTCCAGAGTCCACCCACCAATCTCTCACATTTATAATAACTCCGACATCATGCCACTGAACTCGTTCTAGTTTGTAGCATTAACTTTCTACTTATTAAGGTTTTTACGTTATCTACAATTTACTTCCATATGGCCAGGAATTTACAAACATAAAAAATCACCCTTAATTAAAGTAATGCTAGATTCAGGTTTACGAAACATACCTTTCTTATGAAGACCACGCTTAGATTTGTGTTCGATGTTTTCACCTTTGCCAGCTTTGGAAGATTTGTTTCCAACCACATGCGCCTATTAGCCATGTCCCTTAGAGATGACACCTTTATTCACAAACCACAATTCCGAATCGGAAAGTAAAATATAAGTTTTGAAGATAACATCTAGATATACAAACTTTGTTTGAATCACCATTTCAAAAAACTCATGGTTACCCCATAAAAACTACTCTAGTTAACAACAAATTTATGCTCGTCAGAATTTTTCAGGAACGTTTCTCTGTTTTGTAAAATATCAAAAAATACTTTTACAACTCCAAAAATTCTGAAATTTTATGTGGGTAACTATAAAGATGTCTACTACATTAGGTTAAAAGGGTTCATCGAAATTACTTCTAGGTTAAGAGATAAATTCGAAACTCTATAGCTGACCAGAAATTCGTTTTTTGTTTTTCACTCGACGATTAACATCCATGATTATTACAAACTTCTAATGTTTTAAGATTGTTGGGTGCAATAATCAAAAACAAAGAAAAATCAAATAAGCAAAAGTTATTGACACTTAGCTCCTTTATAATGGAAGTGATCGATTTGACGAAACGGACGAGCTTCCCATATCTCCACAACAACAACAAGCCAAAACTTTTGAAAAACAGAGTGAGTCACGTGTTCAACACGCTATCCTTACGACATTAGCGCCCGGCTACACTCAAGAGTGATGCTATAGCCCTCACAGGACGGATATCTCCTGGATAAAACACCCTAATACACCTACTAGAAAACAATATAACATATTTTCCCTTGGAGGTCTCTCTAAATCATAGAGAAACCCCTTTCCCATTGATTTTACAAAAGTAGAGAATTTGTTTATATAACGGAATAAAACAACTTAAGAAGAGAAACTCCCCGATGTGGGACTAAAAATTTATATAGTCTCTTAAAACAATTAAAAAGTGGAAACTCCACGATGTGAGACTAATAAGTTTTTTCATCCACAAAAGAAACAACTAATTATTATTTTTATTAAAACCTTTAAAAATCAATTTTATTAATTGTTTTCCAACAATGTGTGTCATGCTAACGTGGATTTACATGTCCATGGTTCTAAAACCTTGATTCCATTCCAGTTCCACGTGAAACAGGATGCTTAAAAGGATTACACAGTTATACAAATATTGTGCAGTTTATTACAGCTAAATTAGCTAAACGCCTAAATCCACTTCCTAATTATTTCTTAATTAGTCTTAATCACATGTGAAACTACGTATAATTGATTAACTTGCGCCATAACATACACATAACACATGCATGCCCGAATAATAAATCTCCGGGAAAAGCAAACGAAATATGCTAACTTTATGTAAGAACCCATTAATATTCGTGCTATTACCTAATCAAATACTAATTATACGTGCGATCATACACTATGATCCAAAGTATTTTTGGCAGTATATTTGTTGTCGTAGAATGTTAGCGAAACCAAAAGATATGGGTATCTTATAAAAAGCACGTTATACTTCGCATTTAATATCATAATCAATTCTCAAAATGTGATTAAATGACAATATGTTGAAAGGATGAGGCACACAAGAGGTGCCAACACCAAAATTACACAATACCTTAATTGGGGTTACATAAGAAATAATATTTCGACCAGATTAAGCCAAAAAGTTTTTCTGAAAACCAAATTATACCTATAAGATATTCTGTTCCAAAAAGGTAAGCTTGTTGTCTATGTAATTTGTTTATGAAACAAACCTGCCTATCTATTCTATTTAAAACCGGGTAGTAATAATTTTTTGCTTTTTGACTTTTTTTTTTTTTTTTTTTGATCGGTAAAGAAGTTTATTGATAAAAAAGAAGAGGGTACAAAAGATTTGTACCACCCTTAAAAAATACAAAACAAAGAAAAAAGAGTTAGGAAAGTAACATGCTACTTCCTAGATTACAAGAAATCAAAATAGATCTTTGGCCAACTTGCCATAACATCACTGAAAGTTGGGGATTCAAAATCCTTAAAAATAAGACACCAAGTGAAGATAGTGTACTTAATCTTGTTAAACAAAGCAATCTCTCTATTGTGCTTCTCAGTATAAATACGATTGTTTCTTTCTAACCAAAGATTCCAAACAATTGCAACTGAAATCATACTCCAAATTTGTTATTGTTGTGGTGAAGTAAAAGATAAATTCCATGACAGCAACATAGTGAAAAAAATCAGTAGGCATAGTAAATTTCCACTGCATCTTTTCTTGAAAATGAGACCATACTTTCCTTGCAAAAGGGAAATGCAAAAAAAGATAATCAATAGTTTCATTATTCTCACAAAAAGCACAAGTCCGTGTGGCTTCAATACCTCTTCTTCTCAACATATCCTTGGTAGGAAAGTTTTTTTTTTTTTTGCTAAGTGGCCTGACAACACAGACACTAACTAATCACTCTAACAGCTCTAGTTATAGTTCTTCCAATAAAATCCACACTCAACAAACTTGCAACTTCATTCGGTGGATGACCAAACCAGACACCCTCCATCTCCTTGGTCGCACCAGCTTTTGCCAAATAATCTGCCACAGAGTTCGCCTCCCTATATCTTTGTTCAATAACAATGTCTTCAAAGTCCATCTTCAAGGTTTCAATATCGCTGATCAGACCTCTGAGAAACCAAGGAACCTCAATTTCTTGGTTGCATAACATCACAGCATATGTTGAATCACTCTCCACATCAAGTTTCCGGATCCCCATATCCCTAGCCAAAAGTAAACCATCTCTCACTGCCCACACTTCAGCAACATTGCTATTGTTCTTGAAACATGTTTAGCGAAACAAGCCCTAAACAGACCGTTATCATCTCGTATGACTCCACCAATACCCGCATCACCACACTGGGTTGAAGCTCCATCACAATTAATTTTATAGTAACCTTGTCTCGGATGAATCCATGGGACTGTGATATCAATGGATTGAACCTCCTGTTTTTTCAACCTACCAACAGTTCCTAGAAATTCTCCGGCGCTTCTGAGAGCCATAGCCATAACTCTATAAGGTTGGAACTTAGCTTTGTTGAACACTCAATCATTTCTTCCTTTCCTTATTGACCACAGAACATGTGGTAAAATGTATTTCCATTTCACTCCACCAATTTGTCGTGTAGCCTTACATAAATTCTTCAGCATGGCCGGGGATGTAAAATCAACTTTTGGTTGGAAACTAAGCCATCTTTCTATCTTCCTCCATATTGGCTTGACAACATGCACAGTCAAAGAAAAGGTGATAAATCGTTTCAAAATCCCTGTCACACAGGCTGCACCCAGGGTGAGGAGTTATATGTTTCCTGTAAAGTGACTCATTTAGATTGAGTCTATTGTGGCAGAAAAGCCACAAAAAGAATTTTATCTTCTGTGGACACACCAACCTCCACAGAAATCTCCAATCCAAGTTAGGTAATTGATTACCCAATTTATTAGAGATAATGAAATTATAAGCCTCTTTTACCGTGACATCTCCATTTTTTCTTTGAGACCAAACAATTTGGTCTCTGCTACTGCTAGTCACACCAATTGGTTTATCTTTTATATCTGCAACCACCTGTTCAGAAATAAACATGTCAATTGAATCCAAATTCCAAGTTTTAGTTTGTGGATCAATTATATCTTTAACAAGCATAGATGGAACATTCTGATTAGATACATTTGCAATGACAGATAAAGGCAAATTCGAAACCCAAGGATCATTCCACAAATCGATATCCTCCCCATCACCTATATTCCACCTAATACAAGATTTAATGGCATCCCTACCTTCCAAAATACTCCTCCAACTCCTAGAACTATTGGTCTTACTCGTACAGGTCCAAAAATCCACTTCTGAGTGGTACTTGGCTTTTAAAAGATTTGTAACCTCTGAATCAGGGTTAGCATGGATTCTCCACGCCATTTTAGCAAGGATGGATAAGTTACTACTTAATGTGTCCCTTACTCCTAATCCACCATATTCAACAGGCCTAAAAACCTTAGTCCAACTGATCTTATGAATGCTCTTTCGGTCCTTGTCCCCGCCCCCAAAAAAATTACTTTTATATCTATTTAATCTAGATATTAATCTTTGTGGAAGTTTAAGTACAATCATAACATGATTTTAAACGGGGTCAAGAGCATATTTTAAGAGAGTGGTTCTTCCGGCAACATTAAAAGATTTAGATTTCCAACCTTGAAGTTTATTAACCAATTTCTCTGTCAAATCGATATAAGTATTAGCACTAACCTTCCCCCACTGAAGTGGAATACCAAGGTACTTACCTGGGTCTCTCGCTACTTGGACTTTCAAAGCTTAGCCATATGATGTGATTTTAAAGTTGTTGTAGTAAATGAGTTCAAACTCTCGGACTTGTAGAGATTAAAGTTTTTAAAATACTAATAATTATATACAAAGAATATAAACGATGGGCGAGAGGTATTGGGACTAAGGATTTGTCCAATTCTCATGCATGTGGTTCAATTTATTTATTCTCAACAATTATAACCCAAATAAAATATGATATGGTGACTCTTATTTTTGCCTAAGTAGATTCTCAAAAGATTAGTTGTAAATCCTAAGCATGATGTATCAAAACATTTAAGCTAAGCATACATCATCAAATTAAATGACAACTAATTAATTCAAATCATATTTCAATTTTAAATTAATGCAAAAGTCATAAAAATAATAAATTAAATTTACCATATGATGAAAATCGACTCCCCCCATCGTCCCAATGTTGGGGTTTAGCTCCTCATATTATGGACACTCTCAAAAGATTTTTTATTTGCTCAAAAAGTGTTTACAATGGTGAAGATGGAAAAAATAGTGAAAACAGGATTTTGTTATGCATGAAAAGCGTCGCAAAATGAACGATATAATATAAGTGTTGTAGTCACTATTCCGCAGTCGCCAGAAAGGTATTGCAAACTGTCGAGTAAATGCGATAGTTTCCAATGACTTTCTTTGACGGGTCTTTGTTCTTCATGTTCTTGAGTTGCAGTAGCAGAAAACTTTTCCTGCAACTCATGATTTCTTCGTTCCGTAGCCTCCAAAATCTTCCCCAGACTCTCGACTCTCCTTCTATATGACCCAACCAATCTATTTATATCAAAAAGACCGATTAAATCTCTCCAAAATCTCTTCCTTTCTCTTTACGGAAAAGTTGCCGCAATTTCTTGTTTTAGAATTTCTACGCGTTTCTGAGCTTTCCTTCTGATTCTAAACTCTTCCTTAGATAGATACAAATATTTGGGAAGGTTTATAGCACTTTAATCTCTCTAAAATTTCCTAAAACAGGTCACACATGTGACTTTCCATATTTTGCTGTTGTGATAAAAATCCGTCGATTGAGCCCAGTTTAGTCGATTTCAACACCCATATTAGATTCCTAGACCCATAAGGAGTCTATCCTATGAAAATCAGAGGTTTAGTCGACCTCAAACTCCTCCAAATCACGATCACCAAAACTGCCAGGAATGTTTTTTTATTTTCCCTCCCAAATTCAGAATTTGAACATGAAGGGGAAAGGTTACCCCTTATCCAAACTGCTGGAGTCCGCATAACACTCGTCTCTTGGGTGCCTTTAGTAATTTATCTGGGATGTTTTCAACACTTTTTCGGGGTTCCTCCGGGGTATTTCTTGGGTGCCTCTGGGGTGTCTCCAACATACTTCTGGGATGCTTCTGGTACGTTATCTACGGAGGTTCAAATGCCACATTTTGAGCCTATTTCGCCGCAAAAGCTTATTTTTCCAAAAACACCTACAAATACATAAAATAACCAAATAAGTACAAAATCGAGCACTAACAATATATACAATTGATATATATTAGACACATAAATGTGTCTATCAAATACCCCCAAACTTATTATTTGCTCGTCCTCGAGCTAATCTAATTTACAAATAAAATCCCAACTCACTGTCGCAGGCATCGCGGTTGCACTTAACGTGTGCAACAAGCCTTTAAACCCCTAGGTGGCCCTAGTGGCCGAGTTATAGTCTCGAGAGGGTTTACCAGAGGTGTACCCACAAAACCTTTACTCCAGACCCTAGCTATCTACACAGAACCTTGGAATAGTACTAAAGAATCTCATTGGTTGGCATACTCTCATTGACTACAGGAGGAAGTACCCTGATGCGAAATTCCAATTGTTGTACACGAGTTTGCACTTAAGCATACTAAAATTCATATATAAGTGACAGAGCTCTACTCGGATAGTCGCACTATGGACATCAATATCCGGAATCAAACAAATCACATGAATAGATTAAGAAGATGGAAATGGAAATAGATGGTTGCGAATGGACGTCAATGCCAAGATAAACCTATGACCTAGTGGATTGAGATACTGGTCTGGACTAATATCAACACAACTGGCATATACAAGGGAACTAGTGGTCGATAATCCTAAATCTACATCAACTCAGCTGGCATATACAAGGGAACTAGTGGTCGACTTTATAATAAACCTTTATTTATTTTTTATTTATTTTTAACGGCGTGATTAGATCTTTTGGATCCAAGCGCACGCTTCTTGTCAGCAGATTACATGGTAATTCCCGTGGATCCTACGTTCCACGCTTGTTTAGGCGACGGAAACAGGGAGAACACACACATATTGCCATCCAAGTGTTAATATTTATTCCGATTGGTCTGATTGGTCTGGTCTTTTTTTTTTTTTTAAGTAACTCAATCACCCTATTTCAACCAGCAGACATCAACATAAAAATTGTGTAAAAATAAAAAAACAGAAGTAATAAGATGATTCCGAGATACGGTGAAACTATCATGTTATTTCTAACACCTGAGTTCTGTGCTTTTATGAATAGACTCTATTTAGATGTTTCCATCTACTCAGATTGGTTCCTCAACTCCTACAATCAAGATGCTTCCATCCACTTAGATTGGTTAGTGCCATCCTTAATAGGCATAAATTTCTAGGCTCTGGAGTTTATTAATGCAACTAAAAAGTTTCTCCCATACCCCTAAACTTAAATCTAACATTGTCCTCAATGTTCTAAAGATAAGATTAAAAGCATGAACAAGGAGAAATTTTTACCATTTGAAGCAAAAGGGCTAAGGAAAGATATTACCGTGTTGCATGAGCATGGGTTACCTCCCAAGAAGTGCTAAGTTTAACGTCTTCAGCCAGACATAAGAAAGAATTAATCACCTCGGATCATATAACAATAGCCGAAATAATTGCGGGTCATCTGCATTAAAAAGTGTAATCACAGACAAAAGGAAACTGCAACAAACCAAGAATAAACATAGCACACCCTTGCCTAGTTTCTTGTTTAAGACAACTACACCTAGTTGTGGTTCAGGTTCAGGTTCTATAAAGGGTTCTAAATAAAATATTTTCATAGGTTGCATTTCCTCATAAGTGAGATCCAAATTATTAGGTTTTAGATTCTGGAAAAACTCGACTAAGAACATAGGAGCACATAAGAATAACCTAAATAATTGAGGATCCAATAAGTCAATAAGATTTGACTTATAAATTTGACCACAATGAGAGTAGTGACCATTCTTAAGTAAATGTGTCGATTCTATTAACCTAAAGTACTTAGGCTTAGTCTCAGAACTTAATAAGTGACACATTTGAAATCTATACGTTCCCACATTTGGAGTAAAACTGTTTGGTGGGAAAACAAAGTCGATTTTGGTATCATAGCCTAGGTAAACCACATCAACCATAGGGTGGGTTTCTACTAACGGAACTTCTTCATGGACATTGGGTTCAGGAAAACGAGTATGCAGGTAATCTTGTAAAATGGTCGAGGCACAGATATCAAGTCCTAAGTGAGGGGACTTTCTGAGAGTTAAAGGTAAGGCACTAGGAAAGTGATAATCACCCCCAAACTTAGAGTTTTCAGTGTCTCTAGATAGACTAGTCACAATCTCCCTAATTTCTAGATCATCAGATTCTTGAAAATGGTCAATTGATTTTTCTAAGTTATTATCAGGTAGTGCATCTTTACTCGTCTCTACGAGTCTATCTTCTTCGTCTAAGACAATTGTTTCTAAGTCGCTAGACTCTAAAACAACATTTTTGGAATAAACTCGTTCCTCTAAACCACTATCGGCTTCATAATCAAAAGGAAATACTACATCGTTTAAAACGGTGGTATCCCTAGTCAAATCCTCGTCCTTTTGAATAGGTGAATGATCATTAAAATTATTTGGATTTGAACTAGAAATAATATAATCATTATAAAGCTCAATTGGATTAATAGATTCCTGATCACTATGCCTACAAATTTCAGATTCTTCATTACTACTATCCTCATCATCATAATAGTACGAAGATTATTGAACCTTATCTAAACAAGTAGTGTCTTTTATTCAAACCTCGTCCTCTAAATTAGGCAAATATTCACCATTGATATCAAGGGAAAAATTGGAAACACAATTTTGGAAATTTAGTTCATCTTGAGCAACATTAGCAGCTAACTGTTCATTTTCTTCCTCTAGACGTGCCTGAATTTCACTAAGAATAGCACTTATACGTTCACCACTCTTTATTATCATCTCAGTATTACATTTTGACTCAGCTAACCTATTGAGAGACTCTTCTAAAGAAAACTTAGGATCATAATACGTTCCAGGTTACATCTCAGTTAATTGCTCGAGGGAATCTTCTAGAGGTGAACTATTCATTGCAACTAAAAGTTTATATGTCCTTTCAATCCGTTTGTGGGTCTCTTCTAGAGATGGAACAGGTTCAGAAGTATCATAATAAGGACTACTTTTGAATGTATTTTCCAAAGACGAGTAACTAGTACTATAATGTTCCTGATTTTCTTGCTCGTAAGACCAATTCGCGTGTGGATAGTAATTGGGCTCACCATGGTATGAACCATAACCTTGAAAAGGTTGGCGTTCCCAACTACTATTCCCACCATGGTCATAAAAATGATGATGTCCATATTCAAATTCAGGTCGATACTCATTGTATTGGCTTCTATCATACCAGTTCGACATTTTTAATTGCAAGGGAATTCTACACAATCACAAACAAGGCTGACTCGACCAAATCAAACCTATAAAATCAAGCAAACAACAAGCATGATGGCTCCCTTAGATTGTTTCTAGACCAGCTTCTAACCTTCCAAGAAGAAACTAGGTATAGTTTTAGCAAACCTCTTTAAAACGATCCGAATAAAGTAAGTCAAAGAGAAGTAGGGGAAGCTCAGAGGAGCTTTGATACCCCCACCTCTTTGGCAATGCTTCCCTGGGTTACAAGGTGGCTCTAATCGACTTACAGTAATCTTCCTGAACTTTGAGTTAGGCTAACAAGATACCCAATACGATCCTTTTGATTGACTTTCCTATTAAGCTCGTTACCCTATTGGTCTCGTTCTAGTCAATATTTTAATGCTTAGGTTCGCGTTAGGTATCGTTTTCCTAAGACGGGCAAGAAGAGAACGGTGATGAAATCCGAACCCTTATCTTGTATGGCCTGGCCTTGCCCTTTAATAGGAAATTAAAATCCGTATTCAACGCCTCAACATATATAAACCTTAAGGAAGATAGTAAACCCGCTGACAGGGGATTCGTGGGTGTTTAGAATCTTACCTCCCGTACCAGACGGGGGATGAATCGCTGAAGTCGACTCGGGCCACTGACTCCTGTGTCAGTGTACGAACCCGAGGGGCCGATACGATATCGTAATCGTTGTCCTTCTCTGCAAACCGTTTTGTATTTAATTACCCTTCCGTAGGGTTTTAAAAAAAAATTAAAGTCCAAAGTCCAATGTCCCAAAAATAAAAATAAAAATGTCTAAAAATAAAAATTTACAAAAATAAAGTCCTATTTACAATTTCTAAAAATAAAATCTAAAAATAAAAATAAAATCTAATTAAAAAAAATATCTTCGTCTTTTCTCCGTTCTTTTCGCTTTGTCTAGCTTTTAATCCTCCAGGTCTTTCGTCTCCAATTCCTTTTTAATTCAAAACCTGCAACAAAAAGACAAATACCCATAAATGTAAAAAAGAACAAAGAAAATAAAAATAAATCTAAAAACAAATCCGCGTCGGCGGCGCCAAAAATTGATGTGATTTTAAAGTTGTTGTAGAAAATGAGTTCAAACTCTCGGACTTGTAGAGATTAAAGTTTTTAAAATACTAAATAATTATATACAAAGAATATAAACAATGGGCGAGAGGTATTGGGACTAAGGATTTGTCCAATTCTCATGCATGTGGTTCAATTTATTTATTCTCAACAATTATAACCCAAATAAAATATGATATGGTGACTCTTATTTTTTCCTAAGTAGATTCTCAAAAATAAAGATTAGTTGTAAATCCTAAGCATGATGTATCAAAACATTTAAGCTAAGCATACATCATCAAATTAAATGACAACTAATTAATTCAAATCATATTTCAATTTTAAATTAATGCAAAAGTCATAAAAGGAATAAATTAAATTTACCATATGATGAAAATCGACTCCCCCCATCGTCCCAATGTTGGGGTTTAGTGATAGACGCATTATTGTGTCTAATATGTCTCAATTGTATATATTGTTAGTATTCGATTTTGTATTTATTTTGTTATTCCATGTCTTTGTAGGTATTTTTAGAGAAATAAGCTCTTGCGACGAAATTGGCTCGTAAAGTGGTGTTTTACACCCCAGGATAGAGTACTAAAGGCACCCCAGAAATGCACCGGAAGCACCCCAGAAATACACCAGAGGAACCCCGAAAAAGTGTTGAAAACACCCCAGAAAAAGTGTTAAAGGCACCCACCAAAATTACTAAAGGCACCCTAAAAATGGATAAGGGCGGCCCCAAGGCAGCCGAGCTGCTAAAGGCACCCGCGTTTTGGATTCAGGGCACTACACCTTTCTTCATCGTTTGAAAAATAATTTTGGCGGGAAAAAAATTTTCATTTTCTGCGGAATTTTCTGTTGGATTTTTTGAGGAATTTCAGTGAGATTCAATCACTTATTTTTATTGGGATGAATGTGATATGCCCAAACAATTGTGGTATGAGTGTTCTAATGCGTTCAGTTGGGCTGAATTTTCGTCGGGAAGAAAATATGCAACCTCGGAATATAGCGTGTTTGAACGTGCATGGATTGAGTTGTGATGGAGTTTGGTTGTTGCAGAAGTGTGGAGGAGTCAAACAAGGAAGTTCTGGAGCGTGTATACGTCGAAAAGATGCGTAAGAACATAAAACATAAAAGAAAATATTCATGAGTTAATGGTTGGATATCGAGAAGATTTTTGAGTTATTACGAGTTTATTCTTGATCCTGTGACTATATAAAGGCTTTAGGAGACTCACAGAAGAGGAGGGAGTTCAGGGAGAGAATAGGCAGACGTTTAGAGCATAAAGAAATAGAGAAAAAAAGTTACAGGAAAAACAAATTTTCTGCTGGTGAAGAAGGTACGAAGAACATAAGACCCTTAAAGACCGTCGTTCTTCAACAGTGCAAGTGACGGTATTCCTTTATCGTTTTCTGTACCAATTGATTTTGTAACAAATATAAGTGTTACAAAACCCGGTTTTATTCATTTTTTCTCCCATTTCATCATTTGTGAACCATTTTTGAGCATTAATAAAGATGAATTTTGAGCATGTTTCCATGATAATGATGAGCTAATTCTCGCGTAATCAAGGCACGGAGGAAGCTATTTATGCATGAATAATTGGTAACTATTCTATTTTTCTCTAATTTGTATTTTATAATTCACTCAATCACTACTTTGTAGAATTTTAATTGTTTGCATAATTTTTCCTAATTAGTTGTGATTCAATTAGATAGGTTATGCTTTGGTTAGATAATTTATGCTTAAGGGATACAATTAATGTTTGAGAATATGCTTGATAATTTGTGAATTAAGAAAAAGGGATTTTAAAAATAATTAGTGTTTTGGAATTTTTATCATCATTTATTCATGTGTAATAGTGGAATCTAGTGTCTTGGTTATTTTCACTCTAAAAAAAAAAAACAAATTTGGATTTAAAATTTCTCTACTTTTAGTTTAAATAAATCTAAATTCAATTGCTTTCACAAGTCTTACGAACCTCATTCTTACCACTATCAAAATTACATCATTTAGCTCCTCATATTATGGACACTCTCAAAAGATTTTTTATTTGCTCAAAAAGTGTTTACAATGGTGAAGATGGAGAAAATAGTGAAAAACAGGATTTTGTGATGCATGAAAAGCGTCACAAAATGAACGATATAATATAAGTGTTGTAGTCACTATTCCGCAGTCGCCAGAAAGGTATTGCAAACTGTCGAGTAAATGCGACAGTTTCCAATGACTTTCTTTGATGGGTCATTGTACTTCGTGTTTTTGAGTTGCAGCAGCAGAAAATTTTTCCTGCAACTCATGATTTCTTCGTTCCGTAGCCTCCAAAATCTTCCCCAGACTCTCGACTCTCCTTCTATATGACCCAAACAACCTATTTATATCAAAAAGACCGATTAAATCTCTCCAAAATCTCTTCTTTTCTCTTTACGGCAAAGTTGCCGCAATTTCTTGTTTTAGAATTTCTACGCGTTTCTGAGCTTTCCTTCTGATTCTAAACTCTTCCTTAGATAGATACAAATCTTTGGGAAGGTTTATAGCACTTTAATCTCTCTAAAATTTCCTAAAACAGGTCACACACGTGACTTTCCAAATTTTGTTGTTGTGATAAAAATCCGTCGATTGAGCCCAGTTTAGTCGATTTCAACACCCATATTAGATTCCTATACCCATAAGGAGTCTATCCTATGAAAATCAGAGGTTTAGTCGACCTCAAACTCCTCCAAATCACGATCACCAAAACTGCCAGGAATGTTTTTTTTTCCCCGCCCAAATTCAGAATTTGAACATGAAGGGGAAAGGTTACCCCTTATCCAAACTGCTGGAGTCCGCATAACACTCGTCCCTTGGGTGCCTTTAGTAATTTATCTGGGATGTTTTCAACACTTTTTCGGGGTTCCTCCGGGGTATTTCTTGGGTGCCTCTGGGGTGTCTCCAACATACTTCTGGGATGCTTCTAGTACGTTATCTACGGAGATTCAAATGCCACTTTTTGAGCCAATTCCGCCGCAAAAGCTTATTTTTCCAAAAACACCTACAAATACATAAAATAACCAAATAAGTACAAAATCGAGCACTAACAATATATACAATTGAGATATATTAGACACATAAATGTGTCTATCACCATACCTTTAGTAAAACTCGTTCCCAAATTTTCCAATGTGAGAAGAGTGGACTTAGCATCATTAATCAATTGCCCTGACCACCTGTAAAAGGTATCCAAAATTGTTCTTAAATTACAAACATTTTTGTATGTAGCCTTGACAAAAATGATACAGTCATCAGCGTAAAGAGAATGTGACACCACCGGAGCTCCTCTAGCAATGGAAATCTCGGTAATATCTTTCTCCTTAAGACCTTTATTTAACATTATAGTCAAGGCCTCCATGCAAATAATGAACAGAAAGGGGGATAAAGGATCCCCCTGCCTCAATCCATTAGAGGGACTGAAACTAGCACTAGGAGAGCCATTCACAAGCACCTAAAAAGAAACAGAGTTAATGCATATCTTAATCCAGTGTATAAAACTAAGTGCAAATCCCAGGCACTGTAATATTTTAAGAAGAAAAGACCAACTAACTCTATTGTATGCTTTGTCAAAGTCCAATTTCAACGCCATCCATCCTTTACTACCTTTTTTATGCTTAAAAGAATGTATAATTTCATTGCAAAGAATTGCAGAGTCGAAAATGGACCTTCCTGAAACAAAAGCATGCTGATTCAAGGAAATTATCTTTTCAAGAAACGGCCTTAACCTATTAGCAATGATTTTTGTTATCACCTTCATAGAAAAATTACATAAACTAATAGGTCTGTAATCTTTTATTGTACTAGGACAACACTTCTTAGGTATCAAAGTTATAAAAGTCTTATTGAGCCTAGCTTCTAAACAACGAGTATGAAAGAAATCAGTAACCATTTTAACAACACTGTGTCCCACTTGGTCCCAATATTTAGTGAAAAAATATCCTTGAATCCCATCCGGGGTCGGGGCTTTATGGGACCCTAATTGTCTAATAGAAAGCTTAATTTCTTTCAGTACAACAGGCCTAGTGAGCAAATCATTATCATTCCCAGTAATAACAGCAGGAAAAAGAGTTTCAATAGCATTACTATCATAATCACCATTACCCATAGAAAATAAATTACAAAAATGCTCGACAATATGATTCTCAATGCTAGAGGGATCATCCAACCAACTACCATTATTGTCTTTTAATCTAATTATCATATTCCTACTTCTCCTAACCAGAGTAGAAGAATGAAACAACTTAGTGTTAAGATCTCCCTCACGCAACCAACTAACCCTAGACTTTTGCTTCCAGAAAATTTTCTCCAACCTGAGAAAATGTAAATATTCACATAGGCAGTTAGTCATAAGCATTTTGTTAAGATCAGAAGGATCTTTATCAAAATCATTTTAGGCTTTCTCCAGATCCAACAAAGCTTTCCCAATATTATTAGACAAATTACCAAACACATCCTTGTTCCATTTCCTAGCATCTGTTTGGAATATAGTAACACCATTGAAATAGTTTTGTTGAGAGTACCCACTCTCACTAGGATTCCAATCCTTCTTGACTATGTCAAGAAATCTTTCATCCTCAGTCCACATGGCTTCCAGACGAAAAGGTCTAGCCTTATAATTCTGTTTGGGTTCTAGGTTTATTAGAATAACCCTATGGTCGGAATCAAAATAAGGGAGATGCATTACCTGCACATTCGGAAATCGGCTACACCATTGAGTGTTATCTAAAACCCTATCCAACCTTTTTTTGATATTTTCCAGGCCCGCCCTTTTGTTATTCCAAGTCCACTGAGGTCCATGAGCACCCAAGTCCACAAGTCCACAATTATTCACAACATTCCTCAATTCATCTAGTTTACTAGCCGTAGGAGTTTTTCCAACAACCTTCTCTTGCTCACTTCCAATTGTATTCAAATCACCCATTACCATTCATTCCGCACCTTGGATATCAGCTACACCACTCATTTCGTCCCAAACCCTCTTCTGATTCACTTTGTTGGTGCTAGCATAGATGGAGGATAAGATCCACGACTTATTTAAATTCGCAGTCACCATTGCATGAACCGACCATCTTGTTTGGGCAGTGGCTTGAATGTCCACCTCATCCTTATTCCACAGCAAACACATCCCACCAGAGAAACCAACTGGGTCTACAATGATAGACTTAGTAAACCCAAGCCTCTTCACCAACTTCTGCGCATGCTCTGAGATAGTCCTAGTCTCAAGCAAAGCAACAACAGTAGACTTGTGTTTCTTAACTAGTTGTTTCATAACTCTATTGAAGGAGGGTATCGCAATCCCTATACAATTCCACATGATAATCTTCATATTAAAATCAGCAAGAGGGAAAGAACAACAACCACCCATATGAGGATTAATGGCATTTATCCTCACATTCATCTGCATCCTTCTTTGATTCATCCCCACCATCGGACTGAACCTCGTCTTGAACACTCTTTGAACTCCTTGCTCCAAATCCAACCGTGTATTGAACAACATCCCGAACTTCCAAAGTCCTTTTGGGCTTCTTATTACTGCTGGAGTCTCCACCATTGGGGGGATTACTTCTTCTAATACTGTTGCTTCTAGCCACATCTTTGACGCATATTCTAGCTCTGCTCTCCTTTCGTTTAGGAAGTTTACCGGATCCGCATGACTCCACCTGGAAGAAGAAATTCTTATAGGCCTCAAATACCTTTGGGTTCGAGCCAAAGCTCCAGCTACATTCACCTGCTCCGGGGCATGTACCAGTTGTGGGAGTATGTTTATCAACTGTCTATGAAGGTCATTTACTTCCTCCATTAGATGGAGCATTTGATCCGTCCTTGTTTCCTGTTCCATTATCATCTTCATCAAAGTGTTTTGCATTGATAGTAACTCCTCTTGAGCACTGCGCTCTAGAAGATCTTCCACCATCCATTCTTCTACCAACAACTCTTGAGAGTTCAGATAAAACATATTGAGATGACTTCTTTCTCTGTTCATCTTGATCAGGATCATTGTACACGACCTGCATTGCATACTTTCCTTTATATACACCACTTCTAGTCTTTAATTTCTTCTCATTATCACCATTCAATACCATTTGATGGTCATTAAACTCCCCATTCATTTACATGGCCGTTTCACCAATATTATCACCATTCTCATTAAGACCTCCCACCCTTAAACTCTCATTTTCTATAACTGAAAAAGCATTTAAATTCCCCCTTTTCAATAATTTGAAACTGTTAATTTGGCCTGTTTTATTACCTCCTTTCCCTAACTATTGGTATTCTGAACCTGAGTGAACAAAGAATCATTTTTGTGGGGCCTGGAAAGTCACAAAATTGACCCTGTAGGGAACCATTAGTACCTTTCATTGAGTTACCATGTTTACCTGTATTTGATTTTCCTTTTTTCCTCGAGACCACATTCCACTTATCTCCTGTTTCACCTTCAATCACATTAGGTACACCATCAGCACCTTTAGCACCCTGACTAGCATTGTCTATCCTCCCTCCCATCTTGGCTTTGTTCTTCTTGTTTTGGACAATCATCCATGGACCAAACTTCTCCTCCTTAGCACTTGTACCTATAAGACCACCAGAGTTCTGGGAAGTAACATTAGCAACACTAACTGGATGCAAAAGAGGACAATTATCTTTCTTATGATTAATTTTACCACAATTGAAACAAATAAAATTTATTCCTTCATACTCTATTTTCTGTTTGATTGGGCCAATTTTAACATAAGATTTTAGAGCTACATTAGTGTCAATTTCAACACATATACGAGCAAATCTGCCCCTCATAACTAGTTCCGTAGTTCTATCAACCTTAATAGGTTTTCCTAATTTTTCTGCAACTTGCTGTAGAATTGTTTCATCATAATATTCCAAAGGTAATTCCGGAAATCTTGCCCAAACTACAGTTCTATTAACTGTAGATTCTGATGGTTTAAAATTAACAGACCATCTCATCATGGCCAAATGATGTCCATTAACAAACCATGGACCTTCAAGCAATGCATGTTTGAAATCATCAGGATTTTCAAACTTAAATAAGAAAAAATCACATCCCAAATCAAGAATATCAAGCTTACCCGTGGGATTCCATAATTGACGAGATTTAAGAGAAATATACTTAAATCCAACAGTCTTACCCACAACCTTACCGATAAGACAATTTTTCCACGGCTGAATTAACCTTTTCCTTGTTTCAGCATCAATATTGATTACCGGAATATCATCACTTTCTGCATCAATTGGACATTCGTCCCGAGCTTGCGCCACTAATTCATCCTCCATGTCCTTCAAACCCCAATTCTTGAAACACATATCCCAATCCTTCTCCATCTGATTAACAGCATCTCTATACAATAAATTACGATTATTCTTAATTCCCAAACCGCCTCTTTCAATTCGAGGAATGTTTTTCATACTTCAAATCTCCCTTTGCTCCAAATCCGTGACCATCTCCACATCTTCTCCCAAATTGGAAGTGCTGTCAGTACTATTACCGCCACCAGGATCAATTCCTTCCCCTTGAACACCATATCCGGAATGGTAGGTAAGCTATTATGAGCTAAAGTTTATAGGGAAAATCTCATTTTAGGGGGTAACTTTTGCTTCCAAATGTAGCTGAATAGGTGTGTCTGATTAGGTTCAGGATTCTCAATATTCAACAAATCATAAGTAGATTTCACAATGTATTGACCTTTAGTGTTGAGTGACCAAATCATCTCATCTTCAGCCTCAATGTTGATAGAAAAACCATTCAGTTTTCTTTGCAAATCGTCTAGCTCCATCCTTGCTGTTGCATTCATTCTTATTGGAACTGCCAGATTCCAAGTACCTGCCTCTCCTACAAAAATGTCATCTACAGTCTGTTCTTTGCTTCTTGATAATTCAAACAAATTAGGATACTTTGCCTGTAAAGAGATTTCTAAAAGCCATACATCCTTCCAAAAACTGACACTACTGCCAGAGTTAACTTTTAAATGAAGGTTACTTTTAAAAATTGTATCACACTTCATAATGCCTTTCCAGAGAGATCTTCCATAAGAAATTTTTGGAACTTTAGAGAAGCAACCACTTGCTTCGGCACCATACTTTTCTGCAATAATTTCTCTCCATAAAGCATCTTTCTCCTTAGCAAATCTCCACAACCATTTTGTTAACAAGGCTTTATTCATCTTCAAAAGACATTTAATACCCAAACCTCCAAAATTCATTTTTCTGTAAAGAGTAGTCCATTTCACTAGATTCATTTTCTTTTTATTGGACTTATCATTCCAAAAAAAAAATCATCATGATTTTTTCTAACTTCTTAGCTACCGAAACATGCATAACAAAGAGAGACATATGGTAAACAGGTAAGCTGGCAAGAACATTCTTAATGAGGATGATTATACCTTCTCTCTATTTAACATAGTTTTATTCCATCCAGGCAATCTCACAATGAAATTGTCAATTACCTTATCCCATTTATCCACTCCTCCACTTTTGTCCCCCAAAGGCAAACCTAAATAAGTAGTTGGTAAAGTTCCAGTATAACATCCCAATAAAGAACAAAATTGAGATAAATCACCAGAAAAACGAACTCCATAAATTTGACTTTTTGCAAAGTTTATTTTAAGGCCTGTGAGTTGTTCAAAAGCTAACAATAACAACCTAAGATGCTTAATTTGTTCAATGTCAGCATCTAAGAAAATTATCTGCAAATTGCAAATGGCTGATCATCTTACCACCATTTTTTGCTTGAACACCTGAAATTAAAACCTGAACCTGAGCATTCTTGATCATAAAGGAGAGAGCTTCACCTACAAGCAAGAACAAAAAGGGAGAGATAGGATCTCCATGTCTAATTCCCTTTGCTGACTTGAAGTAATCAGTTGCAGAGCCATTAATTAGAATAGAAAATATGACATATTCTATACAGCATTTCACCCACTTTCTCCATTTTTCACCAAAATTCATTAGAGTTAAAATTTCATCTAAGAAGTCCCATCTAACATGATCAAAATCCTTTTAAAAGTCCACCTTCACAAGTAACCCAGCTTTTCCACTTCTTATTCTTGAATCAATAAGTTCATTAGCTACAAGCACTCCATCTAAGATTTGTCTTTTCTTGATGAATACAGACTGATGAGAAGAAATAATTGATGGAAGAACTTCCTTGAATCTGTCTGCAAGAACCTTTGAAATTATTTTATACATACCATGAATCAGACTAATGGGTCTCAAATCTTTAATCTCTTCTATTGTTTCTTTTTTTGGGATTAAGGTTATAAAAGTGTTTTTAAGCCTCCGGTCCAAGAAACATTTATTCTGCAATTCTTTGAACACCAGCATAATGTCTTCTTTAAAAAAATATCCCAGCAAAGAACAAAGAAGCTTATAGGGAATCCATCAGGCCCTGGAGCTTTGTTTTGGCCCAATTTTTTCATTGCTGACAAGCATTCTTCTTCTGTGAAGTCATTCTCTAACCAAAACTTTTGATCCTAAGAAATAAAATTGAAGTTCATATGCTCCATTGAAACAGTTCTGTGTGAAGAGTTGTAAAAATCTGCTGAAAATGTTCTACAATACCATTTTTAATATCAGCTTCCACTATAGTCATTTCTCCTCTAACCTTGATGGCACCAATGTAGCTTCTTCTTCTTCTTCTATCTGTTGCTAATCTGTGAAAGTATTTGGTGTTATTGTCATGCTATTTCATGTGATTGAATCTAGCTCTTGATCTCCATTTCTCTGCTTTTAGAATAGCAAATTTACAAAATTCTTGTCTTGCTTGAAGTCTTGTGTTCCATTGCTCATCTGACAAACCATTGTGCATATTCTCCCGAGCATCTAGATTCACAAAGATGTCTTCCAACTCTTCCATTATCCTATCAAGATCACCAAACTCTTGCTTGCTCCATAACTTCAAAATTGGCTTCAACAATTGTAAATTCTTGCAAAAATAAAAACCAGATCCACCAGAAACATTAAAGGAAGAACAAGTAGTACTGATAAAAGAGATGGAATTATGATGAGAAAACCAAAAAGACTCACATCTAAATGGACCAGGACCAGTCTTCACACCATCACAGAAGAGAGCAATGGGGTTATGATCAGAGCAAGGTCTTGCTAAAGCTTGTTGCATCACCATTGGAAAATATTGTTCCCATACAGCTGAGATTACAAATCTGTCCAATCTGCTTCTAATATTGTGTCATGTGACTTATTATGCTATCTCACTAGTTATCTTCCTAAATATTAATAATGGGTGACTTACTCATTGTGACGTATAGTATGGTCATTTGGCAATTATTACCTGGTAGAATAAGAACTCATGTCAAGCTACGATTGGTTAGTCCTTAGGGTTTTCCCCCAATCATAAGCTTATTTAATTTGTAATGAAACCCTGTGTTTGGGTAAGCTTGAATTAATGAAGTAATAGAGGCTGCTTCGGCAGAGTTACCAAATTCCGTTCAATTTCCGTCGTATTTACTCTCAATCGTACTTAGAACATTACAATTGGCATCAGATCCGTTCCTTCCTATCTTCTATAATGGTGGTTCAATATTGCAAAGAGTTACAAGAGACCAGCACAAGACAGCAAAATGAAATTGATTCCTTGCACTTGAAGGTAAACAATCCAGCTTTACAACTCAGTACAACGTCAACAAAGGACGATGTACAATCAATGAAGGTTAAGATTGAGGCTAGTATGCAGTCGCTTAAAGCAGATATTGAAAAGGGTTTGCAATCTTAGTTGGAATTTTTTTTTTTTATTCAAGATCTTAACAAAGATCAAAATGGAGCTCAGGGTTCTAATCTGGCTTCTCTAATGGTGGATCTCCTTTTTCTTCTCATTCTGGTGGTCGAGATTCTACCCAATTTCATCGAATGCCAAAGCTAGACTTTCTTAGATTTGATGGCGATAACCCAAAGAGCTGGCTGCAAAAATGTGAATACTATTTTCAGATGAAAAATATACATAACCTCCACAAGACAAGGATGGCGGCTATTCATCTGGATGGTAAAGCGACGAAATTGTATGATAATTTTTTCCTTAATAAGACTCATATTCCATGGACATACTTCTGTGATAATGTTTGTTCAAGATTTGAGAATCCTG
Organism: Papaver atlanticum; assembly: GCA_023531105.1. NCBI lineage: Eukaryota > Viridiplantae > Streptophyta > Magnoliopsida > Ranunculales > Papaveraceae > Papaver > Papaver atlanticum. Next base: position 2,044,637 of record JAJJMB010012509.1, read on the forward strand.
CTCATGATAATATAGTTGGCTTGTTCAATAAATTGGCCCAACTGACCACTGTTAATGCTTATTTTGAAGAATTTGAGTATTACAAGGCCTTACTATTAAGTGTTCATAAGGATTTTCCAAAAACATATTTCATTGCTAGTTTTATTGGTGGCTTAAAGGAAGAACTTAGGAACTCAGTTCTCATGTTTGACCCCAAAACACTAACTCATGCTTTTTCACTTGCAAGAATGCAAGAAAAAACACTTGTCCTGCAATAGAAAACCCCTCAGCCCACACCCAAATTTTTCTCTAACTCATTCTCCACCTCAAGACCCTTTCCACCAACCACCATAACTCCTAAATCTACTTTTGTACCATCTACTTCATCTACTCAACATTCGGTACCTAAGGCTAGCCCAATTTTACCACTCAAAAGACTCACTCCTGAGCAGGTACAAGCCAGAAAAGCACAAGGGTTATGCTTCAAATGTGATGAGACATACAAGGGAGGACACATTTGTAAAATAAAAAATATTTATGTGTGCTATAGGGGAAGAGGCTGAGGAAATTTTTGAGCAAGGAGGAGAGACTTCACCTGATACTAATGAAGACCCTCCCATGGAGAGTGATATGGAGATCTCCTTACATGCATTAACTGGTACTATCTCAGGGGATACTATCAGAATTCCTGGTCTTCTCAAGAAAAAAGCTATTTCCATTCTTATTGATTGATACTGGTAGCACACACATTTTTATTGATTCTTCTTTGGATAACTTAAATTGTCACATTGCTCAGACTGCTAGTTTATTGGTCACAGTATCCAATGGTGAAAAAAAAGTGAGTTCTGGTTTTTGTTCTCAATTGGAATGGACTATGCAAGGTCACAGGTTCTGTGGTGATTTGAGACTACTTCCTCTAGGTGGGTGTGACATAGTTTTGGGAGCAGATTGGTTAAGGAATCTGGGTGATGTTCTTTTCAACTTATCCAAGCTATGCATTACTTTCAAACACAAAGGTAATAAGATCACATTAACTGGTATTCAGCAAAAGTCTTCTCTCAGCATGATGACTGGCTCTGCAGTCAAGAAATTCTTTCAGAAACATTCTCATGGCATAGTTTGCCAGTTATTCTCCATTTCCACCTCATCTGTCCAACCCACCACCCCACCACCAATTGCAAACTTACTCAATCAATTTCCTGATGTTTTTACTGAGCCAAAAACTCTACCACCTGAGAGAACTTTAGATCACAAAATACCTATAAAACCAAATTCAAAACCAGTAAATCTCAGACCTTATAGATGTCCATATATTCAAAAATCAGTTGTTGAGAATCTGGTAAAGGAGATGCTCCACTCAGGCGTTATACAACCAAGTCACAGTCCTTTTGCTTCTCATATTTTGCTTGTTAAGAAAAAGGACAATTCTTGGAGATTTTATGTGGATTACAAGAAGTTGAATAGCCTCACAATTAAGGATAAATTCCCAATACCAGTTATTGATGAGCTATTAGATGAATTACATGGCTCCAAAAATTTTTACTAAAATTGATCTGAAGTCTGGCTACCACCAAATCAGAGTTTCTCCTTCTGACATCCACAAGAATGCATTTAGGACTCATCATGGGCACTTTGAGTTCAAAGTAATGCCATTTGGCCTCACAAATGCACCAGCAACCTTTCAAGCTCTCATGAATGACATTTTTCAAGACCATCTTAGGAAGTTCATTCTTGTCTTCTTTCATGACATATTAGTCTACAATCCTTCCTTGGAGGATCACTTACTTCACTTACAAACAACTTTGGAGCTACTCAGACAACACAAGTTGGCAGCAAACTTATCCAAACGCTCTTTTGGACAATCTGAGATTGAGTACTTGGGGCACATCATTACTGGCACTGGAGTTATGGCTGACCCTGAGAAGATCTCTGCAATGGTGGATTGGCCTACACCTACTACTCTAAAAGCCTTGAGGGGATTTTTGGGACTCACATGGTATTATAGAAAGTTTGTGAAGGACTATGGCATTATCAGTAGACCCCTTACTGACCTTTTGAAGAAATATGCTTTCATTTGGTCTCATGCTGCATCTACAGCTTTTCTTCAGCTCAACATGTCCACTACTCCTTTCCTGGCTCTACCTGATTTCGGTAAGCAGTTCATCCTTGAAACTGATGCTTGTGCAAGAAGGAAGAGCTATTTCTTTTTACAGGAAACCTCTTGGTCCAAAAGCTGCTGCTTTGTCCACTTATGAGAAGGAGCTTCTGGCAATTGTCCAAGCAGTAACTAAATGGAAACACTACCTACAAGGTCAATATTTCATTATCAAAACTGATCATCAGAGCATCAACTACTTACTGGAGCAGAAGATCTCTACATTCTTACAGCAAAAATGGCTTATGAAGCTTTTGGGTTTTGACTATGAGATAAAGTACAAGAAAGGTTCAGAGGACAGGGTAGCTGATGCACTATCTAGAAGAGCTCATTTACTTGTTGTCTGCACTTCAATTTCTTTATCTCAACCTGCTTGGGCACATGACATTATTGCTAGCTATGCTGAAGATACTAAAGCCCAAAATCTTATTGCTCAAATTACTATTACTCCTGAAACAAGTTCTAACTATTCTTACATAAATGGAATTCTGAGGTGCAAAAACAGAATCTATGTTGGCAGTTTTTCCACAACAAAGTCCAAGATATTGAATTCCATACACTCTTCAGCTGTAGGTGGTCATTCTTGTATGCAGGCAACTTACCTTAGAGCAAAGTCTTCTTTTTTTTGTTGGGAATGAAAAAAGACATTCTCTTGTATGTTTCCACTTGTGATGTGTGTCAGAGGAATAAGGGGGAAAACACATTTCCTACTAGCCTGCTACAGCCATTGCCCATCCCAGATCATTCTTGGCAACACATCTCAATGGATTTCATTGAGGGCTTACCAATGAGTGAAAGGAAATCTGTTATCCTGGTGGTGGTTGATAGATTAACAAAGTATAGTCACTTCATTGGACTGCATCATCCTTACACTGCTTCTTCTGTTGCCAGAGAGTTTATTTCCAATGTTTTCAAGCTTTATGGTCTGCCTACTTCTATTGTTTCAGACAGAGACAAGATTTTCACCAGCAACTTTTGGCAGGACTTATTCAGAGCACTAGGCACTCAGTTGCACCTCAGTATAGCTTACCATCCACAGACTGATGGTCAAACTGAGAGAATGAGCTCTTGTCTTGAGAGTTACTTGAGATGCATGTGTGGATACCAACCAAAGACATGGCATATATGGCTTCCACTTGCAGAATGGTGGTATAACACCAATTATCATACCAGTTTGAAGATGAGCCCCTTCCAAGCTTTGTATGGCTATCTCCCACCACATTTAGCATTTCCTTCTACTGCCACCACCTCTGTTGCTGATGTTGATACATATTTAAAGCAAAGAGATGTTATTATTGACCTACTGAAGGATGCTCTGCATAAATCTCAAGAGAGAATGAAGTTATTTGCTGATCAGAAAAGAACTGACAGAGAATTCTTTGTTGGTGAAAAAGTTTACTTGAAGCTGCAACCTTATAGGCAAGCCTCTGTGGCTCTCAGAAGAAACTTGAAACTTATAGCCAAGTACTTTGGACCATTTTCCATTAAGCAAAAGATTGGCTTAGCTGCCTACAAGCTCCAATTACCTGCTGAATCAAGAACTCATCCAGTCTTCCATGTGCCTCAGCTGAAGAAGCATATTGGTATCACTCATACTCCATCTCCTACACTCCCTGTTTTAGATACAGATGGACAGATTCTTGTCATTCCTGCAGCTGCTTTAGATTCAAGAACTGTTTTGCGCAATGGAATCTCTGTACCCCAGCTACTTATCAGGTAGACAAATTCTTCAGCAGAAGATGCTACATGGGAGGATGCCAAGCACATAGCACACCACTTTCCTAAATTCCATCCTTGAGGACAGGGATCTGATGATGGAGAGGGTATTGTCATGTGACTTATTATGCTAGCTCACTAATTGTCTTCCTTAATATTAATAATGGGTGCCTTACTTATTGTGATGTGTAGTCTGGTCATTTGGCAATTGTTGCATAGTAGAATAAGAACTCGTGTCAAGCTACGATTGGTTAGTCCTTAGGGTTTTCCCCCAATCATAAGCTTATTTAAGTTGTAATGAAACCCTGTGTTTGGGTAAGCTTGAATTAATGAAGTAATAAAGGATGCTTCGGCAGAGTTACCAAATTTCGTTCAATTTCCGTTGTATTTACTCTCAATCGTACTTAGAACAATACATATTGTTCATCTAATTATTAGTCCAAGTGAAAGTTGCTCCATTTAAAGGTAAATCAAACAATTCATGCCTGACAATGAAATTGTTTAATTTATTCATTCCGGCAGTAACTTCTCTATTTGAAGATCTTTCATGCAGAAATCTAATCTCATTAAAGTCACCACCTATAACCCAAGGTAAATCCCAAAAGCGTCTCAATTCTTCCATTTCTCTCCAAAAAAAGATATCTTTCACTGGTATTGTTTGCATTTGGGGAATAAATTCCAGTAAAAATCCACTTGAAATTGGTGTCATACATTTCACACAAAATAGTGATTGAGTAATGACCTAACAAAGAATCAAGAACTTTGACCTTAGTATCATCCCAACAACACAAAATTCCTCCCGATCTTCCTTCGGAAAGAGCATCAAGCCATTTAACTTTTTTTTTACCTCAAGTTTGCCAAACAATAAGGTCAGAGCATTGTTGTAATTTTGTTTCTTGTAACACTAGAATACTAGGCTTCCAATCTCTTGTTTTTGCTTAATAATATCTCTTCTGTTAAGGTAATTTAAACCTCTGACATTCCAAGAAATGATTTTGAAATCCATTAAAGATAAAAAAATCCCATACGACACATACAAAAATGGAAATTAAATGAATTTACCTCCTTCTGCTTTATGGGTTCTGTTTCAGTTACCAAATAGTTTTAATTATCAAATACTAACAGTTGTATCATGATAAAAAATAAAATAAAAATATGACACCAGCTGTATACCCGTCATGAAATAACAATTGAATGTTTCAAAATGTAGAAAGATTAGTTATATAAGTTCTATGAAATAAATATTTTTACATCAATTTTTTTTCTCAACAAAACAATGTGATCTCTTATATGGATAACCTTCACTTCCCCACTACTAAGGTGGAGGATAAACATTGATCGGAAAGATATTTCACTGAGGACGAGGTTTTGGGGGGTGATAAAATGCATGGGAAATAACAAGTCACCTGGACCTGTTGGGTTCACATCTGAGTTCAACAAAGCTAGCTGGAGTACAATAAAGGAATATTTTATGAAACTGATGAAGGATTTGCACAATTATGGTTCAATTAATTGGAGGTTTAACTGTTCTTTCGTCACTTTGATTCCTAAGAAGGAGGATTCATGTACTCCAAAAGAATTCAGACCCTTAAGTCTAATTGGAAGTGTATATAAAATTCTCTCTAAAGTTCTGGCAATGAGACTTAAGAAGATTCTCCATGATTTTATTTTTGAGTTTCAAGGTGCATTCCTTCATGGAAAACAAATCTTGGATGGAGTACTCATTGCTAATGAGTGAGTGGATAATAGAATAAAAGATCGGAAGCCTGAAATTCTTTGCAAAATAGACATGGGGAAAGCATTTGATAATGTCAATTGGGATTCACTTTTCACTATTCTGCAAAAACATGAGTTTGGTAGTAGATGGATTTCATGGATCAGATGGTGTGTATCCTCTTCTCATTTATCTACCTTGGTGAATGGTGGTTCTACTAAGAAGTTTAAACCTAGCAAGGGTCTTATACAAGGGGACTCTTTGTCTCCTTATTTGTTTCTTTTGGTGATAGAATTGTTGTCCAAGTTGATTAATGATGCAGTTCGAAGAGGTCAATTAACTGCTTTTCAAGTGGTTGAAAATGGTTTAATGATCCGTCATTTACAATTTGCTGATGATACTTTAATATTCATTGATGCATCTGTAGAGGAGGTAAAAATAAATAAATTTGTAGATGAGGTTAGAAGACTTTTCATTATTTTATTTATGTTTGAGTCTCTAACAGGATTGAAACTTAATTTGGAGAAGAGTACAATGGTCAGTGTGGGAGAAGATGATAACATCGAAGCATTAGAAAAAGAAATTGGCTGCAAGGCTGAAAAACTCCCTATAAATTACTTAGGGATGCTTATTGGTGCTCACTAGAGATGCACTTAAGTTTGAGAGAAGGTGCTGGCATGAATGGAACAAAGATTGGCAATATGGAAAAATAAAAGTTTGAACGAAGCTGGTAAACTTATTTTCATCAAACATTGACTATCAAGTCCCCTTATCTACTTTCTTTCGCTTTTTTATTTACCTGTTATTATGGAAAAGAAGATGATAAAGCTTGAGGGGAGAAGAAGACTTGTTTGGGTAGATGGACTAAAGTCTGTTTACCAAAGGAGAATGATGGCTTAGGTGTTAGAAATTTAAGGAAAAGAAACAAAGCACTTATTGCTAAATGGGTTTATAGATACTCAAAAAACAAATATGCTCTTTGGAGAAGAATAATGCAGCATAAGTTTGAAGTGAAACAGGATATTCTTATGCCTGCAACAGACAACAAAGCCCAATGCAGAAGCTTATGGAAGAATGTAGTGAATGTTGTTCCAAACCTACAAAACATCTCTCAGTTCACAGTGAGGAATGAAAAGAGAATTAGTTTCTGAAAGGACAATTGGTTGGACGGAGAATGTCTGGAAGATATTTTCCCAGTCGTATATGATGCAGTCAGAGATAAAGATATTTCAGTTGCAGAGATGGCTGATACAAATATGGATGGAGAGATAACTTTAAGAAAACTCTAGATGCTAATGGAAACTAGAATGGGATCTACTCAGAAGAGACTTAGGTAACACTCATGTGTTGGTGGACGAGGAAGATGAGCTGCAGATTATGGAAAATTTATCTACAAAGAGTTATCATGATGTTTTGATAGGTAAACTGGAGCCATGTCAGTTTGAGAAGCACTTGTGAAAGAGTAACATTCCTAATAAGATGAGCTTTATCATGTGGGCATCTTTTCAATCTTCACTACCTATAAAAGATATGTTGAGAAGTCAAGGTATACATGTAGAAAATAACATTTGTGTATTGTGCAACTCTGTAAGGGAGTCATCTGACCATATGTTCATTCATTATTCTTATACTTTTGAGCTGTGAGATTACTTTATCAAAGCTTTTAGAATATCATGGCCTTTACCTGGTACTCTAAATGAGTTGTTTGATGCTTGGTCTTGGAGTGTTCTTCATGGCAGAGGAAAAAAAGTTTGGGAAATTCTGCACTTTGCAGTCTGTTGGATAACTTGAATGAGATGAATAATCGTGTCTTTGAAGTAAGACAAAAGAGTACTGCTGAGAATATAGATTCGATTAAGCAAACTGTAGTAATATGGTCTTGTGACACCTTTAAGTTTGTCTATTCAAGTCTCATTTGGAGTAGTTGGGAGTTGCTTATGAGCATGTAGTTGTAGCTCAAAGCTTTTGTAACTCTTTTCTCTTTAATATAATCTTTTTTCTTCTCAAATAAAAATAAAGAAAAAAAAACAACAAAAAAACCAAAAAAAACAACAGTTTAGATAAGTTGTGAGAATCAAAAGGAAAAACTAAAGTAAAGAAAGGAATGTGTAATTATTGAAACAAGAATCCAGCACCAAATCAACGTTGGTTTTCATTCTTTTGCAATTACATTTAAGTAAGGATAAAGTAAAGGATTAAAGAAAATTAGTTGATAATTGATATTTAGGACTGGTTTAGTTTTTTCGGTTAGCTTATTTGCTTGGCTAAGACCAAGTTTAGTGGAAACAAGTTATTTTTCCCACTAATCCTGCCACGTAGATGGATGCACATGATTTTTCACATTGGTAAAGGTGCAAATTAACATGAATTAGATTAAAAATGAACTAGTAGTATATTACTTTGTATATGTAAGGCGAGGTTCTAACTTTAACTGACGTTTTGGGTTTTAATATATTATTCTTCAATTTAGGAATGGCTAATCAGCCCAACTTGGGACGACAGGGTCCCAGTTTGATTCGCTTGTCTGAGCCGATCGACTCAATTTGAGACAAGATCCGCTGTCCCATTTATCTACTCCACTATAGGGGTGGCAATGGGTAAATTAGCTCATTTGGCCACCCCATTGTCTTCGCTATAAAGAGGTTGAAGTATTATACTCCAGAAATAGGTTTTTTACCTCGACTACATGGCACATTGTAATACTTCTTGATATGTAAAAAATGGAAGTCAAGTTTTGCACAGATGAGAGACGGTATAAAAGTCTTATCTTAGTCTTTGTCTATTTCTCGGCGGGCACTGATCTTATCTGACTTTGAGCTCCTGGCCCCTTGTACAGCTAAACCCACTTGGTAATCATTTTAGTAGTTAATACAGTTAGACATATAGTACCACGTAAAAAAATCTAGCGCGTGCACTCCATAACTAGCTTAGCATTCACATGTATCATTCATGAACCAGATATTCAACTGCATTCTGCATAAAGTTCGAAAATAAAATTGCCCAACCATACATGTACAATTGACTCCATTGTACAAGGCTACAAGCTCTGAGGAGTCGCATTTAAAAAAAAAAAAAAAAAACTGGAATGAAAAATATTTTCAAATACCAAATGTAGTACGGTAATTTACTTCGTATATAATCGGTAACTAAAATGATATTCGGGTGATGCGTACCAGTTTCGAACCCAGTGTGATAATAATAACATTGTCTAATGATGTTATTATTATGTTAGGCACATGCGACGTTCGGCAACGGGATTTGTTTTTTTAACTCAAAAAGGGCTAATTTTATTAAGAAAACATTCGGCAAGGGGGATCCCGTGCCTAATAATTTGTAACAAAAAAAAAAAAATCACCATGGAAGAACTTGTTAATAAAATGTTTTTACATAATTTATGTACTAATGAAACACACCCGTTCCATCAATCCTAGTTGCCCGATGATGAACTATTGAGAATCTTCCTTGATATCATCATTATCGAATCCAAAAATATCCTTCAACCACTTGTAGATACCCATCTTTCAATTTACATCATGAACAGATACCCATCTTTCAATTTACATCATGAACATATTGTCTGCCCCTTTACGATACGAATCCACAACCCTAAAACTTTACACTTAACACATTGATGCAACTTGTCTAAACACATAATTAGCTAAGAAACAAGATCAAGTCTTTGTTATTATTCTAATCGTATCTCCCTAATCATCTCTTCCCAAATTTTTGTGCAATGCTGAGTGCGACAATATATATATACTGATTTAGGTTTTGCTAGTTGTTGTACGAATTATGTGGTGTACATTTCACGCTGACGCGGATACACATTGCTCTTAACCCTAATCCAAATCCATGTGAGCAGGACGTTTCAACTTTATTTCGTTAATCAAACTAGATTATGGGCATAGTTAGGCTAAATTAATATTAATAGCACTTTTACTATATAACAATATATTAAACTCTCAATAATTGTTCTTTATCATTTTCCAATATCGTCATAGAGTTCTTTTTTCTAAAGAAGTAAGTTAAAAATGTTTACCGGTGGGGAAGAATAAGACATAAGAGAAATTAACAAATGCAAAGCCCCAATTCAAGATAGGCCGAGTGAATTAATTGATATAATTGTTATTCATGTGCATGGCGGCGCCAAGAATTCTGAAATGGGCGTGTAAAAATTTATTTTTGGTTGCAATTTTTTTTATGGATGCAGGCTTGTAAATAGCTTAATTTTTTTTCTTCTGTTGGACTTAAATTAGGCTTTGGAGCCAGCTGGGCAGAGGGTACAAGTGTACACCCTTATAATAGGATGGCTCCGTGCCCTTGTTTATGTGGACATTGTTTTATTTTCTGTTAATGCTGTTTTACATTGGTGAGTTAGTTGAAACTGTAACGTAAATTATCCATGCGAGACTATCCTCAAAATCATCATGACATATAAAGTTTTAATAAACTTGAAAAGAAAATGTTCGAAAACCAGGGCTGTGAGAATCTAATGAGAATACTAGAAAAGGAATTAGTTCAATTATTGATCCAAAAATCCAACGCCAAACCGACGTGGAATATTATTTTATCTATAAAAGTAGGGCTTAAACTATGTTGGTCGGTAATGCAAAACTTAGGACACTAGTTTGGATTTTGTGGTTCAAGTTCAGTTGTTTGAAGGAGGTCGATCGATATTCGGACATATGTAATGCATGCAAAGACAAAAGCATGCAGCTTAAGAGTTCATTGTTATTTTTCATTGTTGTGCGTATTGCTTTACTACGTGTCTTGGCTAATGTCTCTGTTTTAGAATATGTTAATGTTCTTCGTTAACTTATCGGCGATAGAGATTAATAAACCCTTATCTATTGCACACGCGTATTACAAATTAAGGCAAAATACAGTTCTAGCATAAAATACTTTACATGCATGAGACAGTATTGCCTCGTCAAAATCAATATAAGATTGAAATGTCATGTGAACATACAAATAATCAGATGAGCTCTGAGCTCCGTGATTACTTTCAATACATAATGTGCACATAATCTGACTGTTTTTTTTTTTTTAAAGCATGCATATTATTAAGAGAAAATGGGCCAAATGGACGAGATTCAAAACCTGGTTGAGTTTGACGGGTAACATATTGGTCTGGGTGAAATGGACGGATGCCACGTCGTTTAAAAATAGACAACTGTACCCCACTAGTTTCTTTAACATTGAACACATCGACTTCTTATCTCTTTACTCTTTTTCTTCCTCCATCATCTTCATCAACAGAAAACCCAACACCACCATGATCAATATTAGCGTCTCCACCTCCATCAGCATCTCGTTCTCCACAATCACAAACACCAACAACAACATCAACACCACCATCGTAAAAACCAACAACATATCATCTCCACCACCACAAACAACAAACTCACCATCAAAGACACCACCACCGGTCCACCACCACCACCACCAACATCATCGTTTTCCTTCATTATCCCGACCACTACAAACTCCAGCAACACCATCGTCGAAAACGCCACCAATATCTTTTTCTTTTTTTTTAAATACCCTAATTAAATTGAGGTTAATTTCTCAGATTGATTGAAGCTAATTGAAGAAATTGGGTTTTGTTTTCTATCAATTTCACAAGATGAGTAAGTTTCTAAACCCAATTTTGATAAAGCCCTAAAAAAAAATTGATGCATTTGAATGAATGTTTCATATATCTTGTGTTATTACTGGATGAAACTGGTTTCGTCTTGTGTTTCCACAGGATGAGCCTAGTTTCATCATCTGTTGCTACTAGTTGAGTTTGTTGTACATCTTATGTTTTATTGGATGAAACTGGTTTCATCTTGAGTTTCCACATGATGAGCTTGGTTTCATCATTTGTTGCTACTAGATGAATGTTTTGTACATCTTCCTGTTTTAGATTGGACTGAATTTAGTTTCATCCGATTTTTATACTAGGATGAAATTGGTTTCATCCTGTTTTATATTGGGTTGAATTTGGTTTCGCCCATTTTTTAACTAAGATGAAATTTTTTATACTAGGATGAAATTGGTTTCATCCTGTTTTATATGAGGTTGAATTTGGTTTCGCCCATTGTTTCATCTTGTTTAAACTGGTTCATGTTTGGTATTCATGTTATTGATGTTTAAGAATTTGGAAGTTTTTGATTTGGGTGATAATCATATTTTCAGTCCCATACCTATTATTCAGTATGATGATAATTTTAGGGAATGTCTTTTTTGTTGAAGTTTCTTTGTTCTTTACCACCCACCTAAAACCAAAATGAAAATAGTAGAATACTGATGGTTTGCTCTATTTTGTACTTGAGCAGATAAGGTCGATGCCACATAAATGAAAGGAGTAGTACGCGGTGGTTAATAGAGCAGAAGTTTGGGGAGTGGAAACTGTGCCGTGCACATCTTAATTTAAGGGATATTTTAGGTAAACAAGATTTATTTATTTTTTCTGGGAAGATTACCCAGCATGGTTAATAGAAAAGTATATTTTTAATTCCTGTCTATTTAAACAGTATCAAATCTTGTATGTCTTTTTCACCCAGGAAATATGGTTTTAGGGTTAATTGACCAATTTAAATTGGGTCAATTGCCCAAATATTTTTAAAACATGGTTCTAATAGACGAGTAAAAATTAATATGAGTGAAATGGACACCAAAAAAATAGCAAGAATGAATTTGGATTCATCCTGGCTTAAACTTAAAAAATAGCGAGGGTGAAACTGGATGCATCCTGATGTAAATTAAAATTAAAAAAAAAGTATTTGAAAATGGGTAGGATGAAACTGTTTACATCCTGACTATTTTTACATTCTCGTCCATTTAAACAGTATCAAATTTTACATATCTTTTTCACCCAGAAATTGTCGTTATTGGGTTAATTGACCAATTTTGTGTATTATTAAAGGAAATTAGATTACAATTTGTCGTGGGTATGTGGAACCCACGGAGTCCTGAAATAAAATGTGACTAATAAAAGATGGGATTGCCTGGTCCCATATTTTGGTTGAAGAATTTCCTGTTTGGCTTCCATATGCTGCATGATTGGTCATTCCGTTGGCTGCTTGATTTCCTTCCCTATAGTTATGTTGAATAGCAGCTTGCGGGATCTTTCGAAGTCTACTTTTTATTTCTTCAATCATTCCTGCAATGTGCCAAGGTGGGGGGTAGATGAAGTGATGAAATGTAGAAGGTTCTCTAAGTCTGTTTCAAAGACAACTCTTGGCTACTGCCTCTCTGTTGCTATTCTTGAGGCCAATAGTAGAGCCCAAGTTTCTGTAGTTAATGCAGTCGTAATTCCCAGTAGTTGAGCTAGAGTTATTAAAGTTCGTGCGTCGGAGTCTCTGCAGATGAACCCATCCCACGCAAATCCTGGGTGACCTCTGGCTGCTCCATCCGTGTTAATATTGATCCAGTTGATGTTCGGAATGGACCATCCCACCGATATTGTTGATATCCTTTTATCTCTTATTGGGTGGTTAAATATCGGTACATCTCCTGGAATGATTGGTGGTGAAGAGTGTATAGCCCCGTAGTATTCTTGTTGCATTTTTTGTGCCACAGCTAGGATTTCTTCTGAAGTTGTTTGCTTTTGTTGGTATATTAGATCATTTCTAGCCATCCATAAGGTCCAAAAAAAAAAAGAACGAGGAGATTGCAGATGTTGATGTTGGTTGTTGAAGGATATGGGATATGTGTTGTTTGAGGTGTTAAGGTGAAAGTTGGGGGGAGATAGGAGGTTGGTGAACTTGTAAATTGGTTGAATAAGGTGTTCCATGAATTGGTTGCCGTTGGACAATGAATTAGAAGGTGATTTGCCGATTCTGGATCCGTGTTACATCTCGTGCAAATGTCTGAGTTGGTCAAATGGATGTGATGTAGGAGATAGAAGGTTGGTAGTCCTTCATTGATGGTTTTCCACAAGAAAAGCCGAATTTTTGGTAGACATGGTAAAGTCCATAGAAATTTGGTAGGTGGTAGAGTGGTGTGAGTTGGTTGACCTTGGGTTAGACATTTGGATCCTGAAGAGGTAGTGTATTTTCCAGTTTTTGAGTGTGGCCAGATAATTTTATCTTAGGGGCTATTTTGGGGAAGGTGGATGTTTATGATTTTTTGGATTATAGGATTGGGTAGGGTGCTTAATTTTTCATGATTCCAGGAATGCGATATTGGGTCGATGATATCTGCTACCGTTCGGATTGGGTAGCAGTGTGTCGGGTCTAGATTTGTTGAGTAAGGAATCCAATTGGCTTTTATTGGGGCTGATAATCCATTTCCAATACGATGAAATATTAGATGTTGCATGGTAGGGACAATTGAAGCCAGTTTTCTCCATTGAGAACTGGCGGATGAGGGTATAGATTGAATGCCTTGTAAAATTGGTTGTTGATCAAGATACTTTGCACTGAAGAGACTTCTGCAGATAGAGTTAGGTTGTTCATGTAGATTCCAGATTCTCTTCATGAGAAGTGCCTTGTTATGATCACTGCTTTTTCTTATTCATAATCCTCCTTCAGATAATGGTTTTGTTACCCTGTCCCATCCTATAGGGTGGAGTTTTCTAGTTGTTGAGTCGTGTCCCCAGAAAAAAATCCATGGTTATACGATCTATTTGTTTGTGGATATTGCTGGGAAGGTTTTGTATTTGCATGATATGATTTGATGTGGGAATTAGGGAGGTTTTGATTAGAGTTAGTCTTCCGGCCGGAGTTAGGCATTTTGTCATCCATCCTTTAGCTTTTCGGGCTAATCTCTGTAAGAGGGGAGCAAAGGTTTGATTGGATGTCCTTCCGTGTTTGAATATGACTCCCAGATAGGTTGGAGGTTTTGATGTAGCCGACATATTGAAGAATTGTTGAAGCTCGTTTATTTTGATTGGGTCTAGGTTTGGGTGATGGATGATTACTGATTTGCTGGTATTGATTACTTGTCCTGCAGAAGTGCTATAGGAGTGGAGCAGGGTTTTAAGGTGTTGGTTACTCTGATCCGAAGATTTGTAAGTGATTGGTAAATCATCCGCATACATTAAATGAATAATTGGTGGTGCTTTTTTTGATATGTTAATTCCTTGAACTAATTTTTGGTTCTGAAGGTTTCCTAGATTTGTAGATAGGATTTCAGCACATATGATGAAAATATAGGAAGATAGTGGGTCTCCTTATCTGATACCTCTACTAGGGCTGATGTAGCCATGGGGCGTACCATTTATGTTGATCGAGTATGTAACTGAAGTGACGCATAGCATAATGTATTCTACAAAGGCTGGTGGAAATCCAAGTTTTGTAAATGAGGTTTTGATGAATCCCCAATCTAAGCTGTCATATGCTTTCTGGATGTCTAATTTGAGAGCTATTTTTGGATCTTTGGTGAGGTTTGAGGTTCTAATATGATGGAAGAGTTCTCCAGCAATTGCTATATTATCGTGTATTGATCTTTGTGGAACAAAAGCACTTTGGTAAGGGCTTATTAAAAAGGGTAGAAGGGGTCTAATTCGGTTGACTATTTTTTTTGAAATGATTTTATATGTGACGTTATAGAGTGATATGGGTCTGAACTGTGAAGGTTTTGAAGGATGGTCGATTTTAGGTATAAGTGTTATGTTTGTGTGATTCATGAGAGGGTGCATATTTAAGTTACAAAAACTCAGAACCATTGCTATCAATTGGGTGTGAGTTGTTTCCCAGAAAACTTTGAAAAACTTACTTGTATAGCCATCTGGACCCGGAGCACTTTCAGAATTTATGGAGAAGAGGGCTTGTTTGATTTCCGTTGTAGTTACTTCCTTCGTCAGTAGGTCCGACTGTCTGTGAGTTAATCTTGGTCTGATATTTGTAAATAGATCTTCATTTATCACTGTAGGTGGTGCCGTATGTTGTTGAGAATAGTGATCTAGAATGAGCTGAACAATGGCTTTTTTTTTTTTAATCCAATTGTTTTGTGGATCTTGTAATTGTTGTATATTGTTACAGGCTCTGTGAATGGTAGCTTTAGTGTGGAAAAAGGTTGTGTTGAGATCGCCTGATTATAGCCACTTAATTCTAGATCTTTGTTGCCAGTATGTTGCATGACATTGTAATAGTTCTACATGGTCTAATCTTAGCTGTTTTTCTTGAATCAGCCAATATTCCAGGTCTGATCCCGTTTGGGTTGCACATTGATGTTGAGCGTGTTTTATCTTGGTTGTTGATTTCTTGATCATAGTTGGTGGGTGGCCAAAAGTTATTTTGTTCCATTTTAAGAGAGTTTGTCCGGTTGATATGAGTTTGAGTTGGAGGTCGAGGGTAGGTTCACTATCTGTGTAATTATGTTCGTCATTTCTTGTATGCAACTGGATCACAAAGAGATGATTAATAAGACGGCAAGCTCATTACATGTTGATATTCAAAGGCAAAAAGCAAAAAAAATATTGGATTAGTGTTGTATAATGTATATCGAGTTGTTCACAAACTTGTACATCAACTGCTAATCAATCAAATGATCTGATTAAAACCTGAAATTTGTTTCTTTTTCATTTGACGTGGCATTTTGAATCTTAATCCGAATAGGGCTCCATTCCTCCATCCATGGACTAGTCTAATCATTTTGGAAACCAATATACATCAAAATATCTAGCTAACCGCGTAAATATCTTGACAACAAAGTTTCAAAAAGTACTCATTTTCCAAAATCAAGCAAATAAAATCTCCAAAAACAAATTATTTTCTCCATATATTTACATGGAAGAAATTAATAATATCCATTTATTGGTGAAATCCGAAATCAAAATAGCACTCGTAATTTGAGATGGAGATTGAGTACATGTGTAAGGCTGAAACATAGTTGTGTTATTTAATAATCTACCTGTTCAAAGTGGTCTTGGGCCAGGGCCATCTACTACATTTAAGGATTGGATTCTAGCTAGTCGGCATTACGTGTTTCGTATCCAAAATAGTTACCTATCAAGGACACCGGAACTGTCATCGTTGGTTAGATAGAGAAAATGCATTTTACTATAAACCTAGTAACTCTCTAACAGCAATTATTTAATGTTATCGCTTTCCACAGTTGTTGTACAAATCATGTAACTTTTTTTTACAGTTGTGGAATATCAAGTGCATCGACTTTTAAGCTGCGGTTATTTACATTTTCTCCAGTGCGGGTTCTAAGATTTCATGGAAGATAGCTTATTTACATTTTTTCCGGTGCGAGTTCTAAGATTTCATGGAAGATAGCTTGAAATGCAAACTAAAATACTAATTGGAATTGCATGAAGCTATTCCAAAGTGTGGTTGATTTGTCTCTAAATTTGATCGTCTCGTTCTACGTAATTTAGATAGACGTTTCAGAATTCATTTTACATTCCACGAGTATGTCATGAAATTGTTTATTTATCTAAATTTAAATAAACACCCTCCGTCTCTCCTCTTTCTCTTTCCTCTCCTCTTTCTCTGGCGATTGAAAACTCAAAAAACTAAAATTGTTTTCTGCTCATATCTGCTCCTTTGAGGGTGGATCTGAGCAGGATAAAACCCTTTTAATCCTCTCTTGTTCTAATCTTCTACAATCTCCAAATCTTTTTAAGCTGTAAGTATTTTCGTTTTATTTTTTAGGGTTTTTTTAAGATCTGTTATTCTTTGCTTTCAATTTCATGGGTTAGTTTTAAATCTTTTGATTAGCGTGTTGCTTCCTTTTGATTTTCAATAAGTGGGGTTTTCTTCAATACTGTTGATGATTAAGGATTGGGTTTTTGTTCTTTTTACAAGAACAAAACTTACAGCAACAAGAAGAACAACATTAGTTATGGCAGCAACACAAAGAGCAACATCAAGATCATCAACAACAAGTTCTACAAAGACTCCAGCAACAACAAAGGCATCAAAGACTCCAGCTACAGGCACAAGCACTTACAGAAGACCGATTCCGACGAAGAACCAGACCGATTCAGATCGATTTCTCTCTATGAAAACCGATTTATGTTACCCCTTTTACTTTTGTTACTGTACTTTTAGAAAAATCCTTGACAGATGGTTGGATCTATGGGTCCTGTTATACCTATGTCATTTGTTCTACTTTGGATTGAAAAAAATTCTTGAGAAATGGCTTAATCTATGGATTCAAACATTTCTACTGATTATAGACCTGTTTTGTAGCTTGGATGTGTTACAGTTAATCCAAACCAGGTCATTTAAACCTACCCTGTTAGTTATGAATCGATATGAAATGGTTAAGCTTCTTCAAGAAATTATCTTCTGTAATATTGTTGTTAAGTGACTTGAAGATCTAAGTTGTTTGTTTGGTACTTTTATGTTTGTTGAAAACTCCCTGATCTGTAGTGTAATCCATGTAACCGTTCCCGATTTTAAATCGGAAGATGATTATCAATCTATCTGAGGCATGCCTCTTTTTTGAAAAAAGAAGAAGAAGAGATATCATGGAATTATGAAATTTCAAAGATGAAATTCATTCACAACAAGACTTATTAAAAATAAAAATTTAATAAATGTAACTGTTTAGAATAATGTTTACAAGGTTGCAAAAAATATCCCAATCTTTTTTTCATGATGAAAAGGTTTCTAAATACAAACCAATTATGAGGATCAACCTGGAAACAGTTAATCGTTATTGCCTCCGTTTCTGGAAAATGCTACTTTCATTTTATTTTTTAAGAACCAACTGAGTATATTTTAGAATTGTGAGTACCTTAAAATCCATTGGAACAATTACAAACTATTAAAAGGCTACAATTTCTAAATTCGTCACCAGGTTTGTTTTCAATCATTTTTATTTCATTTTCCCGCTGTTTCTCCGGATAAATCCACCCACTTAGGATCTCCTCAGTCTTGAACACTTTTTTGGACCACACATACCGTTAGCAGCACACCGGAACTGACATTACCGCCATATCCAACAACAGCACATCTTATCCGTACCCTACTTGCAACAACAAGTTTCAAGGTCATCTTGGGAACTGCATTAATATATTTTATCCAAAAATTAATAAATAAAATCTTAAAAATAGAAAAAAATCTAATAATTTTTTTATTTCTATTTTTAATTAAATGGGTTGGTTGGGTTGGAAGATAAAGGGCGATGGAACAACACCAACTTATTCTTCATCCTCTTCATTCACACACAGTAAACAAATTCCTTCGCTGTCAAATAAAGGTCTCTCATTTCATTTTTAATGGTTTAAAACAAGTGCTTGTCTTTTTGGTCCAACAATTCATTTCTTTCCTTCTCTCCATTCAAAAGAAAACAACAAACACAAACCCCACAAAACAGAGGAGAAGAAGAGGGATAAAAAGAGTCAAATGTATACAAATCTATGTAAATGGAGTAGCAGACAATTCCCTTCCTCCTAAATTCTCAGCTTAATAGTATATATTTTCCCTTTTTCTTATTCCATTCCAAAAGAACAATTTTTTGCTTCTCTACAGATTATTATTCTTTAATTTAGGGTTTGGGTTTCTTCTTATAGGGTATCTTGTTTTTGATGAATTGGAGATAAGGTGGTATAATTTCAGACTTGGGTTTCTTGTTTTTTTTATCAATTGGAATAAAGGGTTTTTGGATTTTTGATCATTTGAGGGTTTGGGGGCTCAAGATTTTGATCTATTGAATAAATTTGACCAATTTGAGGTAAAGGGTTTCAGAAATTTGATCAATTTGAGGTGTGGGGGTATCTTGTTGTGATCAATTGGAGTTTATAGAGGATTCAGGATTTGGTTTGGGGTATCAAGATTTTGATAAATTTGAGATTAGGGTTTTGATAATTTTTGTGAAAATTGATTCTGATGGGAGCTGGGAGTTCAAGTATTGCAGCAGCAGAAGAAGGAGGATGTTCTTCACCAAGTAAAATGATGGTGGTTGGTCTTGGTGATATGCCTGAAAGCTGTGTTGCATCTGTTCTTATGTATCTTGATCCACCAGAAATTTGCAAACTTGCAAGATTAAATCAAGCTTTTCGTGGTGCTTCTTCAGCTGATTTTATATGGGAATCAAAATTGCCTTCAAATTATAAGTATCTTATGGAGAAAATATTTGGTCAAATTCCAGCTAATTTAAGCATGAAGGAGATTTATGCAAAACTTTGCAGGCCTAATCGATTCGGGGATGGGACTAAGGTAAGGTTTTGATTTGATTATGTGGTTCTTCAAATTTGAGCATTTGGGGGTTTTTGATTTGCAGTTTTGCTAATGGTTTTGTTTGTTCTTTGTTTTAGGAAATTTGGTTGGACAAGAGGACTGCACAGCTTTGTATGTCGATTTCGGCAAAGGCGTTAACGATAACCGGAATTGATGATAGGAGATATTGGAAGCACTTACCAACTGAGGAATCTAGGTATAAATTCTTCTCCTGTTTCTTTTGAGAAATTCCATTTTGGTTTTTAGATTCTGTTATTTCCAGTTAAATTTTGATCTGTCATTCGCTTACAATCATATGATTTGTCTGGTTTTTGTAGAAAAATTTACAATAACTATGTTCTTGGCTTAAAATTGTTCATTGGGATCTTTTTTCTATGAGTAAATAGATTTGATTGATATGCTTAACAAATTTCTTTGATATTTTCTAGATTTCGCATTCAAGTGTATTAATTGGTGGATCTGATTTGTGAATTAGAATATGAAATTGAACGATCGTTGATTTGTTCAATTCATATTCCAAATTGACACTTTTGTGGGCACAGTTTGGGAAAGTCATAGGCAAGAATTGGGACTTGCTGGGTTGTTGACACCCCCTTGAGTTTTGAATTGCATTAGGCCTCTCAAATTAGTAGAAGCCATTTTCTACATCTCTCTCATTTGTATGGGCAATTTGGGGTTGAGTACTATTGGACCACTGCAAGGGGAGGTTGGTCCCCATGGAGATATAATCTTAGTAAACTTCCATAAAGAGATGTAGAACATTAGCCACCCAACCTCTACTGTGTCTGGGCCGATCTTAAAGTTTAGGGTAAGGGGTTGATGATGATGACATAGCAATATCGTTTCCAGATATACTTCATTTAAATATGACAAGTTTCAGTCAAACATAAGAAATTCAAGACTAGTTCAGCGTAGAAACAAGTTTTACTTGGTCCACCGATGTTACTTTTGGGTTCAGTTAGTGCTGCCCATGCTATGGTCTTTTAAGTGTAAACTTTTTTACAGACAGGAACCTGTTTATTGTTATACAGATGTGGTTTAAGTTCTTATGAAGTTATAATTTCTAGTTTTTATCTGTTGCTTTATTGGATGTAAGAGTAAAAGCTGACTCGGTTTCTTTTTTCTGCGTTGTTTATAGATTTAACTCAATTGCATATCTGCAACAAATCTGGTGGTTTGAGGTTGATGGAGAAGTAGAGCTTTGCTTTCCAGCCGGAACCTACAGCCTATTCTACAGGATTCAGTTGGGCAGAGCCTCAAAGAGGTTTGGCCGTAGAGTTTGTAACCCTGAACATATCCACGGATGGGATTTGAAACCGGTTCGATTCCAACTACAGACATCAGATGGCCAACATGCGATGTCCCAGTGTTATCTGGATGAACCAGGTAACTGGGTTAATTACCACGTTGGAGATTTCGTTGTTGAAAACCCTAACATACCAACGAAAATCAAGTTCTCGGTGACTCAAATAGACTGCACCCACACAAAAGGCGGCTTATGTTTGGATTCTGTGTTAATATACCCAAGTGAGCTTAGAGACAGGTTAAAGCGGTAACCGATTTTTTAAGCGGATTTTAACCTTGTTTTCTAGGGGTCTTAGGATTTAGCAAGAGAGAATATATGTTATAGGAGTTATAGATATAAATAGATGTGTGCCCTGGTTGGTCTGTCTTGTTATGTTTTATATATTTTTGTTGGGTTCTCCTGGATAAATCTGTAAAGGGATTGTATATTGATCTGTCTATACTTTTCTTCAATGTAACAATTCAAGTACTTCGAATTAGAGGTCCTGTTTTTGAGTAATTGTACCTTGTTACTAAAAGCTAGAGGTCATGTTTTTGAGTTAATTTTCACCATCATTGCTACCGAAAACTGCGACGTCGCAGGAATTTATGGAGCATTTCTGTAGAAATTATTTTTCAAGTTTAAGGTTCTAACAAAGGATTCCTTATGCTTCATGTTGTTTTGAGAATACGATCTCTTCGATTGCGACGATATTGAGTTTTCTTCATCTTTTTGTTCTGCAGTTATTTACATATAACGAACACAAGACACTGCACATTCTTACTGCTTCTGAGCTAAAAATCTGTTGAGGTGAATGCTAATTGCAAGAGAAGTGTCGAAAACACGCCATATGCGAAGCAAGTGATGTGTTCTTATAATCTCTTGCATTCACAAGCACCTGGGCTACAAAGTAGAATTCTATAGGCTTTACAAACGTGCAATAGTGCTCGTTTGACATTTCTTGTTGATTTAACGAGAGTATGATGAGATATTTGGCAGAAAGATATTATCTGAGATATTAGCCAGCAAAAGGTGGGACCTAAATTAGAAAATATCAACACTTTTTAGGGTTTGGAGATAGCATGGCAGCCCATCTCTTTCTTAAAAATATCAAATTACCCAAATTGACCCAAACAACTTGAGAAATATCAAAATGAGATTTGGACTTGATATTATAAATGGAATTGCCTCTCATTCTAATCAAATGTTATCAACATTAGGTCTGCATAATAATGAGTATAAAACGAAGAATATACCTTAAATGTAGTGTGGACGTTAAGAAATATTAGATCTAGTAAAGATTGGAATGCTTGAAAGCAATGTACCCTGCATTTCCACACTTCTGCCATGGATTGGTTAACTGCAATATCTTATGTATACATGTAGTCTTCTTCCAAGTTACTATCAATGACGATAACAAAACTTATCCAAGTGCTAATGGAGTGATATGAGGTCATTCGTACAAGTCTTGTTGGCTACCAGATACATGGAACACCGATTCATAAACGAATGGCGATTCAGCCGAAGAAGCATTGATACAATTGACTTCATAGTCATAATGACCGTTTTCTTGAGTTTGAGCAGTGGGCACTGATTAGCAAAAATAACCAGATTCCCAACAAGAGCAATTACCTACGATGAATGGTGAAATTTCCGATACAAGAACACATGCTGCATCATCTGATGGTTCCGACTCCAGGAGATGCTAAGCAGCATTTTTCTCAAGTTCCAGATTATTGGGGTTTCTGCATGTTGATAACAAACTCCACCAGATAAGATCATTTGGTGGGACTGGAATTTATGTTATACACTTCCCTGCTTCACTGAGCCTCCCTAACCGGCCAAGGAGATCAGCAATATTCAAAATTCCTTGTGTGACACCAAATTCAGACATCATACAAGAGAAGTATTGAGACCTTCATTGATGGGCCTCCATGATTACAGGCACATAGGAGGGACACAAAGACGACTTGGTATTGCCACTCTCCCCATTTGAATCATTTCATTAGAAGTTTGTGGGGCTTCCTTGAAGTAGCCTTGTCTGGAAGTATTTGATAACTTTGATCGATTTGGTGGTTCAGGAAGTATTTTCAGTACATCAACCATAACACCTCATTTTCCATATGTCCATCGCTGCATTTGCAATGTGCAGGTCTGAACCAAAACCAAAGTTAATAATCAAGCTGTGAATTTAGCAGCAAGACAATGACATTTTTGACTCCAGAATGATGCATTTCCACACATAATTTTACAGCCTCTTCACCATTGCGCGTAGCAATCATAACATTCCACAAGACAGCAGTTTTACTAGCGATCTCGTTTAAGGTAAATTACTCTAAGTGAAGTCACCACAATTGGGGTACACATGAGTGCATTCCATGTAACCTCATTCGTTCACCTGCCATTATCATTCCGCATTTTCCGTACATGGTTACTTGAGACCTATAAGCAAATTCTCATGAAAGCCTGTTCGGATAATAACACAATGACATTTTCGAACAGAGCTTTGGGGACTGAACATGCAGCTAAAGCACTAGAAAAAGTTATGTGATTTCTTATCTTGCTACTTCTTAGCAGCTCAGCCAAAAGTTCTATTGCATCCCCATGGTGACCATTTTGAACGCTGGAAGCCATGAAATCAAATCCCTTTCAGACATTTCAAGAAACATAAAATTTGAATCTTCAAACCTTCCAGACTCGGAATACAGAGTAATAAGAGTATGTCAACACAAACAATTGAATCCAATCCTAGTTTAACAATTAAACAATGGATTCCCATACCCCATCTAAGAATATATGCACTGCTGCAAACCAATAAGACAGTGCTGTAGAATTTGGTTTCAAGTTAGCTAGACACATTTTCTGGAAAATTCTTAGTGATTCCTCACAAAGCCCAATCTGGGTTTATGCAGATATGAAGAAGTTCCATGATATTATGTCGTGTTCATTCATCCGATAGAAAACACAGTAAACAATCTTTACATCACCACACAACTACCTACAGAAACATTAAATCCGAAATTAGAAACCATAACATGTGCAAGAACTTGACCCATAACTCATTCTCAAGTGTCCAACATGAACTAATCACTGTTACAAGAGAATTTTGACTGCAACTAACCTTGTACCGCCTACCCTAGTCTCGGCTGTAACAATGTATATGTTCAGTTAAAAAAAGTGAACCGAAACAAAACCACTGAATACAAGTACCTATGGATACAACTACATTATACAAAGGGAACAAAAGCGGCCTGCACAAGGACAGTGCATATAAAGTCACAATTTCCAACCTGACAGAACAATCATAACTATCTGATGATACTCCCACACAACCTACCAGCTAACAGGTAAATCAAATGGCTTAACTCTATCCAAGATGGATCCAATTGAAGTAAATATATGGACACTTGGATTCCTGAATATCCACACTGAAAGACAATAGCTTTTACTCCTGTCTAAACTGCAAGCCTACAGGTGGTGAAATTCTCACTATATCACCAGAATTACATTCCTGACAAGTGTAAGATAAATTCAGATTTCAGATTATTCAAAGAGATTATAAGTGACATAGTTTTCTAAATCTGCATTAAACAACCCCTAATTACATTACACAAATACTTAATCATCATAATGAGAAACAGAAATTTAAAAAAAAAAAAAAACACGGTTTCAATTTGAATCAGAAGACGAAGAATCAGAAATAAAAAGATTAATATGTTGAATAAAAGTAACATTTTTAGGCCTATCTTTTCTTCTAATATAACCTTTAGCTTCCTCCTCAGAATACTTTGAAAACCCTTTTTGTCCATTTCTTTTCCACAATTCTTCCGCATAATTCCGATGTCCATAATAAGCCACAGCTTCAACAACCGATCCTCCTGATCCTGATTGTTCTTCATCATCTTCAGCAGCAGAAATAATCTGAATTGGAAGTCTTTCATAATGCCCATTACTGATCCCTTCTAATTCATCCATTCGATCTAACCCCAATTTTGAAACAGAATACAATTCTCCATTAATCTGATTGCCTGAATCAGGAAAATTCAACAGAAATGGAACTTTATATGGACCGCAGACTAATGGGTATTTGTTTTTTGATTTGTAAATCCCTAAATACTCAGCATCACCAGATTTTATCAAATCTTCTAATAAAACATGATTTGGAAAACCCCTTTTCAGGGTTCCATATGTGAAAACTAGATATTTCTTCTCCTCAATACCCATCACTTCGATCTCACTCAAAATCTCTATGTATCGCTAGTTTTTCATTCTAGTAATTTTTGGGGAAGAAGAAGAAGAGGAATCTTGATTCTCTAGGAATACTGGTGAGTGGTGGTGGGTGATCCTTTAATTAGGTAGAATTAGAACAAATTATGGGGCCCATCTTCTTGGAGTGATGTTTGACGTAAATATAGGGGAAAAGAGTGCCGTGTGATCGTATCATAGGATAACACGTGGTGATATACACCGTTTGTTTGTTGCGATATTTATGCTGGTTTAATTTGGGCCCAAAAAACAATTAGGGGCCTCACACAAGACAAAAAAGGGTCATGAAATAGTTATTGGTGGTTATCCCTTATCACAATTTTTTTAAAAGCCTAAACTATCCCCTAAATTATTAGTGTTAATTTTGTTAATTAAGTTATTAATTAGTTTAGTTAGATTAAAATCAGATTTAGGGATAAATTTTTGATAAAAGAAAAATTGTGTTTTTGTGTTGTGGAGAAGGAGAAGTTGAGTTTTTGGGGGAAAAGTTAGGGTTATTTGAAATGAGTGATTCTAGTGGAGGAAATGATGTTGGTGAAGCTTCAAATA
This sequence comes from Papaver atlanticum, assembly GCA_023531105.1. Taxonomy (NCBI): domain Eukaryota; kingdom Viridiplantae; phylum Streptophyta; class Magnoliopsida; order Ranunculales; family Papaveraceae; genus Papaver; species Papaver atlanticum. The sequence continues at coordinate 2,070,427 of JAJJMB010012509.1, forward strand.
ACAAACATGATTGTGTTGATGGTGAGATTATCTTGCATTCCCATTTGGATTGGATGTATGATGAAGACATGTTAGTAGAGGAAGCCATCAATAATGGTGCAAATGAACATCCCTTTGCTCTAGATGAAGGAACCAACCCTAAAAATGAGGAACCCGAAGCTCAAAACAATCAGGTAAACATCTTATACCCTTCGATTTGTTTGTTTGTTGCTCCAAGTGGTCGAATCATTCCCACTATGGAACAACTCAGTGTAAGAGTCGTTATTGTCGGGGCTTTATACCCAAACGACTCTATGGAGTCGTCATTTTATAAAAACTACCAATGACGACGCAAACCTGCAACTTTTCCAGGTTTTGAAAAATCGTCAGGGTGGTGTGATAAACATTGACGACTCCGGATATCTAGGTCACACAGAGTCGTTAATTTGGATAATTTATACCCGAACGACCCTAAAACCTAAAACTTTCTGTAAATATATCTCTCAGGGTCGTCATTGAGTATGAATACACAAATGACGACCCTGACCAACCATTTTTAATATACCTTAGAGTCGTCATATATGTAGTCATACTCAATGACGACCCTATCACCTTTTTTTTTTATAACTTTTGATTTCATAGAATCATTTCATTGAATTGTAAAAGGCATACATCTTGCATATCGTTGCATTGAAGGAAATGAAACGGTGCACTTAAACACTTAACCATAGATGTTGTAGTTAAAGGTAGTTCATTCCAAGATACGGTAGCATTCGTCGAACTCAAACTTTTTCCCACGAAGCACCTCATATCGGGCATACGTCTTCCCCAATTGAAAACGCAAAACATAAATAAGTTAGTATCATTCAAAACTTGGGATTAGTTTTACATCTTGTTTAAATACTTACTCTTATAGCACCCAACATATTGGGCATGGCTTCCCTTACGGCTTTCAACTCTTTTTTGAAAGCTTCACATTCTATGAATATCTCCTCGAACCGTTCCTTGACGAGTTTCAAAGACCTAGAGTTACAATTTCCGTCTAACGCCACAAAAACGATGAATACACGGTTCCACCAAGCATCGGATGTTTGATCAATGTCTTTTCTTAGATCTTCAAAGTGGTTTGTGACTGTCAACCAAGCTCTCACAATGGTGCAATTCTCTTCTTTTGTGTAGGGAGTAGCCATAGTGTTTCCTTTTCTTTTTTTTTCTAGGATTTTTTTTATCAATGAGAATGAATGTGAAGGTTGAGAATTATGGTTTGGGTGAAGAAGGGGTGAGATATGGGTCTCTATTTATAGAAATTAACGACCCAACAGTCATTTTTTTGAATTTTTAACCGTTGCTCGACTCAACCACATTGGTTGAATTCAAAATTTGCAATAACTGCATCTAGAGTCGTTACCCGTCGTATGTAGAAAGTAACGACCCTTCAACACAAACAAAGTCGTCATCCTTCATATTTATGTTTTGACGACTCAAGTAACAAACTATCTTACTTAACTTTTAGAGTTGTTAATCGGTTGTTCTCCAAAAGTAACGACTCAACCTAATTTCTAAAAAACCTGAGAGTCGTCATTTGTTTATTTATCAACATGACGACCCTTATTTGGAGTATTGATTGAGTACATATTTGTGAACTGATTTTATTGAATCGAAAAAAACATACATGTACTATGAAATAAAATCGAAGGAAAAGACATAAAATAGTTCACTACATTGCGCTTGAAAACCTAAACGAGTTTAATCATATGCATCGAATTTCCATTCACTTTCCCTCAAGAGACTATAACAGTCCTCGTGCAAAAACTCATGGTCGTATTTTAATTCGTATTGGCTGCGACCCAAAGAGTACTGGAAAAACAATTTTTTTTATAAGTTAGTGTTATTGAATAAAAATAACCAAAGAAATAATTTTTGATGAACGGCCAATTGATTCACAAACTTACTCTATTCATTCGAGGTTCGTTGGGAAGAGCGTCATCCCGAGCTTTCAATTCGTCTCTCAGCAATACGCATTCATTGTATAAATAATCGTACATTTCCCTTATCTGCTGGAGCATCCTTCTATAACGATTTCCGTTTAGTGTTTTAAAAACCTTAAATACACGTTTCCACCAACCATTGGATGTTTGATCCATGTTAAGGTACGGATCTCTGGTTTGGTCGTGGTTACTGGCGACCTAGTGCGCTCTTTCAAAGTCGTGCTTCGTGACCGTGATGTGTGCTCTAACAATAGCAACATCTTCTTGATTATTGAACGGAGTTTGAGCCATTTTTAGCGTTTGAAAGTGATGGGTGACTGATTTGGGAAGATTGAAAGTGATGGGTGAATAACTTTGGAAGAGATATGTCTCTTTTTATAGGAAAAAAAGCACCAAACGGCTAGTTTATTTTGAAATAAACCGTTACTTTTTTCCAAAAAAAAAGAGCAATAACTGCTCATTGGAATCAAACGTAAATTTGATTTTCAAATTCTGTAATAACTGCATGTAGAGTCGTCATGGGTGATATATATAACCTAACGACCCTTTAAGAAAACTGAACAAAATGGTGTGTCTTTGTATGTAAAGAGTCGTCAGCATTCTGTTAGGGTCGTCATTCTTTACCAAATGAGTCGTTCGCCTGCTATAACAACCATGACGACCCTATCCATGGTATACAGATCAGATTTCCTCATTATTTGGTCGTCAATCTGCTAAAATAGTAAGTGACGACCCTAGTAAATGTAAGAATGACAAGAATTTCCAGGCTATTGAGTCGTCAATCTACAAGTTCCATAGGTGACGACCCTCTAATTAAGGTTTTGTGTTATGTTGTAGTTGGTGGTGCAACCAAGCTCTCAACCAGAACCAGTCTCAACGATGGGTCCGGATACCTCCCAACACTATATGACTGATTTGGTACGTTTCCCTACACCGTTTAGTTATATTTAATTTTAAATTATTTAATTAGTGATTTCATGGATGTGTAATTTTTTTGGTGAATGTAGACATGAAAAGACAAGGCTGAGGCCAAGGAATGGCTCATCTCAAAGGCAAAAGAGAAGATGTGCGTGGTTGTTCAAAGTAAACACGTCGATTGTAAGAAGATGGAGATGGTATGCGAGAGAGCGGGGAAAAAGGGAGAAAGTCACAAAGGTAAGAATTACAAATATGAGAAGAAGACGACTAGGGTCTACAAAACTGCGTCGAACAAGTGTGAATGCCCATTCAGGATTTATTTCAAAAGGCATCACGAAACTGATCTATGGAGATTGGATAGTATTTCGGACGGTCGTCACAACCATCCTCCACCTAAAAGTTTATATGGACACCCTGCATATGCCCGGTTGAAACCGCATCAAATGGAGAAGGTTCGGTAGATGAAGGGATGTAGGCCTCTTAAGATCCTAAATTCAATAAGGGCGGAAGATAAGGATAACTTGTCTACCATTTCCACAATCTACGCTGCCAAAGAAACGATCAAGAGAACCGAATGGGATGGTAGATTAATTATGCAACAATCTGAGTGGTTAGTAGAAAAAATCAACTATGCCATGCAAACAAAAGTTGGTCTGGGAGAGAAAGTGACTCATATTTTTCTTGCGCACCCAAGGATGGTGGATTTGGCTCAGTGTTTTTACCAGGTTCTATTTATAGATTGCACCTACAAGACAAACAGGTATAACATGCCCATGTTGAACGTGGTCAGTCATACTTCGGATAAACAATCATTCACCATGGCATGGTGCTTTATGGAAAAAGAAGAAATAGAGGATTATGTTTGGGCATTGGAACAAGTGAGGTTGATTTACCGTGGCAAAGAGACACCGTGGGTTATATTTACGGATAGGGATTTTGCAGTTATGAGTGCCGTCCGTCATGTTTTTCCAGTAACTCAACATTTTCTTTGTACGTGGCACATCCAAACCAATCTTTTTTCTAATTGCAAGAATCAAATCCAAAAGATCCATACTAAGAAGGGTAATCAACGTTCGAAGGAGGAAGACGAGCGTTTGAGTCAACTTTCCAAAAAGGAGTGAGCGGAAGAGAAAAGGAAAAATAAGATGAAGATGGGGATCTATGGAAAGACTTTTGCAAAGATTGGGACCATTTGGATCATTCGAAGACCGAGGTTAAGTATTATGCTAACTTGCAGAAGTTTATTGATGATTGGAGCATGGATCATAAGAAGGTTGTCGAGTATTGCATGAATACATGGTTGAATCCTTGGAAGGAGAAGTTTGTTTATGCATGGACCAATAGATACAAGCACTTCAAAAATGAGTCTACAAGTATTGCAGAGCAGTCTCATGGACGTTTGAATTTTTTTATGGAAGAGAATAATGGTGGGGTAGTTACGGTACAGGAAGCTATTCACGAGCACACAGAGAATGATCTAAGAAAAATAGTGGCCTAGATGGAGATAAGTAAAGACCGTTTTCTGATGCAGTACATTGAAGACAAAGATTTGTTACGGGGGGTAGCACACCAAGTATCATGGTGGGCAATAATCCATATGATGGAAGAACTTACAAAGTTTAGAGACAATACGGCCGCTAGAAAGGTGATGAAGTGTTATTGTACAACCGAGACATGGCTCGGCCTCCCGTGTAAACATAAACTTGGTGGGTACAAATATATCATTCCTCTTGGAGATATCGATCCATTCTGGCAGCAACTTTCATTCACCCCAAATCCCACAGGAGACACTGAGCAAGAATTCAGAGATTTGGAGATTGGCAAGTACATCAACGAAAAATACCGAAAAATGAATTATGCAGGAAGACAAATATTGGTTTCTAACTTGTGGCCGGCGTCCCGTAAGATCTTGGGGGTAGAAGAAGAGCCAATAAAAAAAAAACCACCAGGGCGTCCGGCAACTAAAATGTCATTTAGAGAAACTGTGAATGAAGACAAGAGTTGCACAAGAGACCCGCGTCGCCATGAGTATGTTCAGGCGTAAATTAATGAGTATGAGAAATGTTTCATTCCCAAGAAAAGGGGTCGGCCAAAAAAAAAAGTAGTCACCCAAAGTCATATACAAGTGAAAGAAAAGGAGGATATGGATGTTGTTGAGCATACGGTCGGTACCCAACAAAGCCAAACGAGCGGAATGGTGACAATAAGAGGAATAAAGGGTTATCCGTGCACCCCTATAGATTCCCAAGGAAGACCACATCGTGTTGCTTACACTTTGTATAAAGAGTATACCGATAAACTTCCTTACGTCATCTTGGATCACCTTATATCCACCGACGACGTTGACGGCGATGGCAATTGTGGTTACCATGTTGCAATGGTTTAGTTAGGGCATTTCGATGAAGCAGACAAACTAAAACTCACCTAAATCGAATATGCAATAAAAAAAATGGCCACTAAACTCATTGAGGACAAGAAACTCTATCTAACAATGATCATGGAAGGAGATTCAAAAGAGAAAGAAATGAAGTTCAAGAAGTTGGTTTCCAACGTGAAATGACGAAAGGGGTTGAAGATGTCCGGTTATAAGTTTTGGATGCAAATGCCTTTTGGTGCCCAACTTTTAGCAGACACATTCACTTGTGTCGTTCATGTATTCAGCAAAGGGTTCCCCGGAGGCTCTTATACGTATGTACCCTCAAGAACTAGGTGTGAGCCGGCACTAAAGAAAAGAAGAATTGTAATGGCACATGTCAACATGAACCATTACATAGGCTTGAAGATAACCGATGAATGTCCTTTTCCACGGATGGGCTATGTTGACTGGGGAGAGTTCACTAAGGAGTGGACAAACCAGTACGAGTACGACATGAACTTGTGGAATGCTCTGGACCCGATACCGGATTACGTTGACATGGGTGATGAAATGAAAGAATGAAGGAGTGTTTAATGGTTTGAACATGTTTATTTTGAGCTTTGTATTTTGAAGCATACTTTTTGAATATGGTTGTATCTATTTTGAAGAATGCTTAGTGAATACAATGTGATTTATCTTTCCGCAAAAATGTGTTTTACTCTTATGTTTAATTATTAAAAACAACAATCGTTAATGTTTAACAACTAATGCTTAATGACCCATACTTGCCATTATTTTGTTACTTAGAGTCGTTAATGTTGGTAGGCATATACATATACGACTCTAAAGGGTCCATATAAGTTGATCTCCTGGATGTTTTTTTCTCTTAGAGTCGTTATTGGTTTAAATTAAATACTAACGACTCCATTGTCTCCTTCAGAGTCGTTAATTTGGGTACTCTAATACCTACCGACTCTTCCATACCAAAAATGCTTGATCTCCTGAATTTTTTTGTCCCTTAGAGTCGTTTTTGTTTTAAAATAAATACTAACGACTCCATTGACTCCTTCAGAGTCATCAATTGGGTACTCTATCACCTACCGACTCTTCCATACCAAAAATTGTTGATCTCCTGGATGTTTTTTTTTTGTTGGTTAGAGTCGTTATTTGTATAAATAAAGACTAACGACCCTCACATGTTTTGCCTTCAACGGCTATTTGTGAATACACTTTTCCCAAAAAAAAGAGCCGTAGGGATATTTTGTATATATAGATACGGTGATCAACTAGTAAATACAACCAAAAATGATCAAAGTAAATCATTTTTTCAATGTCAAGTCCATCATCAAATAACAATTCAATTGAAAACATACTTAGAAGATGCAAGCGACCAACCAAATCAATATTGACAATGGAAGAAGAAATACGCAAAAGAAGCATGCGACCTACTAAAAAACCATTCACTCCATCATCATATCCTACGAAGGAAGAAGAGATGCGCGAGGCCAAAAAACGAGGCGAAGAACAATCCCATATCCGGAAAGTATTCAAGCAAGTCAAGAAAGAGACCGAATGGGTTAAAAATTATTACATCGTCAAAGATCTTCCCGAAGAACATCAACATGAGAGTATATTTGTGAGTCAAGTTGGTTGGAGTACTTTCGTTAAGTACAATAATAAACTACGCTATGATTATGAACCCTCCCACATTCGTGATAGGACAATTCACGTTATGAAATTGTGCACCAAGTACAACGAGTTTCTCGCGAGGCGCAAATGGGATAGGAGTGCGGCCCAGGATGCATATACCAAATGGAGAAGAGATCCATTTTATCACATCGAAGCCGCAGTGGTAATTCAATCTCGCACCAGGAAAATGAATAACATGTAATTTGTTGAGTAAGATTTATGTTAGACTTGATGTATTGTATTTTCAACTAAATGGAGTTTACATTTATTTTGAATAAATGGAGTTTCTTTTTATTCTGAACAAGGGTCGTTTGCCACCTCGAAGTAGAAAATTGACGACTCCACAATCGTCAATATACTTATTTCAACCCTAACGACTCTTGTTGTGAATTTCAAAAAATCCGACCGTTGGGGTTTCCTTCTATAAAATACACCCCCTCCTCTTGAGAAAATGGCCCAAAACATTCCATTTTCTACCAAAATACTTCAACTTTTAGTGGCAATGGTGGAATTGGAACCATATGAATATTTGTGTCTCGTTAAATCGTTTTCTAATAGGTTTCGTGAACGTCTGAATGAAATCTATTCCATGTTTTGGAAGAGAGTTAAAGAGTTCTTTAATGGGCCAACCGGGAATCCCAATAACCGCAAGTGGAGAGACTTGGCTTTTCGATTCAACTACATGAAAAGTTCAATGCGAGAGTATGTTAAAGTTAGGAATATGGTGTACGAACATCATCCATAAGCTTCTCTTAGGGAAAAAGTAAGTAATCCGATAATATTCATCGTTAAAAGTTCGCATCGTTAAAAGTTCGCATACTAAAGTTTAAGAATTCATTGAATTTCAGCTGGAACGTTTCAATGGGCTATGGAGAATTCGTAATGGGGAAAGTAAGTTCATTCACCACAAAGAATATACCATGTTGTACCGACGTGCTAGGAGGTTCATCGACGAACATTTGATGTGTCAGAATCTAGAATACCCATATTAACTCTTATATAATGCGAGATTGATGTAATGTTATTTTCTTAATGAAATCAAAGTCCATTTTCGTTCCAATTTAAATTTTCAAAACTGGATCGTCCACTTACAGAATATACCTAATAACGACTCTATCATAATTTTCATAATAACCCTCATTTTTTAAAAGGTCATTAATCCACCAGATTAACGTATGATGACCCTCCCTTAGAGGGTCGTTAATTGGATAAGAAAAATGTTGACGACTCTAAGAGGTCATTTTCTTGTTGATCTCCTGGATGTTTTGGATCCAAGGAGTCGTTAGTTTACAATTTTAATATAATCACGACTCTTTCTATATGGTTAGAGTCGTGATTATGCAAAATAGTTCACTGACGACTCTACATATCACCCAGTTATATCAATTTGTGTGTATTAGGGTCGTCAACCTTCTCAGTTTAATAATGACGACTCTAACACTGGGAATTTTGTGGGAACTTGTTGGCACTAGGGTCTTTATTCGGTTAAGTATGTTGAGGACGAGTCCAACACATTGACAATCATTTACAACTTTCCAATGTGAGGCTCGTCATCATTTCTACAATCATTTAAAGATAAAAACTTTTAAACATCTTTCTAAATTCTTAAGAAAGCAAAAGTGTTTTAACAAACCATCCAAACCAAACACATAGTATCTAAGAAACATGAGTTCAAGTCGACAATCCTAAAAATAAAATAAAACCGAGTTCATCCATTAAAACTATAAAATATCTCCTCACCCACGAGTACCACCTCAACCTCCGCTTCAACCTCTCTGGCTTTCCTGACTTGATGATGACTTGTTTCTCTTAGAAGGACCCTGTGTTGGGATGCCCCTTGGTGAACCACCTTCTTCTCCGATAGCTTGTCCATCATCATCTTCGCTTCCTTCACCCCGTTGGACACGTTCTTGTCTTAGTTGGCTAGCTGTTTTCCTGGTCTTTTTACATTGCTTAGCCAGATCAGCAAACATTTTCTTCGTTTGTGGATTTTCAATGTGTTTGCAGTAATCAGCGTACTTAAGATGTCGCTTAGGTTCTATCACTTCTCCTTTGTCGGCCGAGCAACAAAATGCCTTGATAAGAATCTTCATTCGTTCCCTCTATTTTCAAATACTAATTCATATTAACAAGCTTATATTTGTAGGTATATGAATAACAAAATTACTTAGGAAAAATACTTACCACAAGCTTAAGAATGGTAGAATCATCTCTAGTATTGGATGTAAAAGCCGAGGAGGATGCTTTGTTGCTCCTCTTACCGGTAATAGTATCTATCCTTATCACCCGGGGGGTGAGAGAAGCCTTCGTACCATCACATGTAATCTTCACTTACCTTGTGACCTTCATTCACATGCTCCCAAAAAGAGATGTCTACCCTCCTCTTACCCTTATGCCTATCATTCCAATGCTTGGCCTTAGGCTCAGGTTCATAAACAACATTAATCGTTTTTCCGTCCGCCTTGCATTTGTGTAATTTATATTTGAACGGTGGTACATAGTCCGGATTGGGTGAATCTTGAATATACCCAAGCTTACGCATTATTCTATTTGGATTATACATTGAATATCCGTAATGGTAAAACAAAGGGCCATAGAATATACGAGATCTTGGATTCCTCCATCTCTATCTTCCTTATACGGATCAAAGTGTACCTCTTTGACTGTCATGAAGTAGAGCCAAATTCCCGTTAATTTGAGAAGTTCGTTCCCGGGATGCCTTTTCTAGCTGTGCATTCAAATGTGACACTATTGCAGTCCCTCACGAGTACCTACTCACCTCGTCCAATGGATCCAAAAGCTGAAGAAGGTTGACGCTGACTCTGTTTCCTTTGCTATCGGGAAATATAACAAATCCAAGGACGTACAACAAATATGCGGCCGCCATAGCACAAACTTCCATATCAGAGAGGAGATTATTGTCTCCGTCTTTCTCTAGTGAACCAACATACATCTTTCTAAGGGGCTTAAGCTTGAATTCTTTCTTTGGGTACTTATTTCCCGGGACGAAATGTCCATTCGTCATCGCTTCATCCCAACCAAACAACTTCAAGGTGAGTGCATAAATTTCTTTCCAAGGTAGGTTTTTCTTACACTTGTCACCGGTGGATTTTCCTTTCACTTGCAACCCTAAAATCTGTTCTGCATCGTCTGGAGTCACTGCCATCTCGCCAAAATGAAATTGGAATGTAGAGGTTTCACCATAAAACCTCTCGGTGAAACATGATACTGCGACCTTGTCATACGTAATGAAAGAGTTCTCAACCGCAGCATACAGACCTGACTTTTCAACAATCTCTCTCACTCTTGCACATTCACCTTCTAGCGGCCATTTTGACATTTTACATATGAAGATTGGCGTCTAAAAAGACGTGTGGCATTCTTATGATCCTACAAAATAGAAACAAATAAAAATCATAAATAAGAAACTTAATATTAACAAATCATATGAAAAGCAAAGTTCCGATTGTTACGATTGTCTCATAGATGGTATGAGCCCAGGTGCTCTTATATCCAAATAGAACTTCGCAGCTATCTTTAGGTTCTCCTCTAGCTTCCCCACCATGAAGACGTTCCAGCTGCAAATGTTGGGCGGGAATGTGTCTCGCACTGGGTGCATTTGGACCTGACTTCCTCTTCTTAGCCTGTACAGCCGGCTGCCGCTGCTCTTCCTCCTCCTCATCATCATCATTATCATCATCCTCATCATCTTCATCACCACCACCACCATCACCTTTACCATCATTACCATCATCACCATCATCATCCTTCTCATCACCACTACCACCACCATTTCCATCCTCCTCCTCCCCCCCTCCTCATCATCATCATCATTACCTTCCTCCTCCTCCTTCTCAATCTCCAAATCCTCCTTACCATCACCACGACCAGAACCACCGTTACCATCATTACCATCATCATCATCATCATAAACAACATATTCACATCCCATAGGAATTTCTTCTTGTTCTTCTTCCTCATCGCTTCCAGAAGCAGACACAACAGGAGAGGATGAAGTCGACGATTTTGAAGACTCATTACCTTTATCTCTGGGTTCACGGATAGAGAAGGCTACCTCACTCAGCCGTTTTCCGCGTAATGGACCGGCAATTAAGTATTTTTCGTGGCGGGGAGGTCTGGAAGGAGGAGATACCATGGCATTCTTATCTTTCGTCCTGCTACAATAGCCCAAAGAAAAAAAAAGATAAACCAATAAGACCTCATTTTCATTGTCTCAGATAAAGGGTCGTCAATAAGAAAATGATTAACATAAACGACTCTTCAACACAAACGACGACTCCAAATTATACCATGACGATTCTAAATTATATAATGACGACTCTACTGTTTTCCGATGACGACTCTTATAATTTTTTGGATAGAAAAGTAGTTATTCATCAGACAGAGTCGTTAGGGTTTATAAAAGGGTCGTCATAGAAGAATCGTTATTGGTTTAGAGGTTGTATTTGACGACTCCTTGATTATTTTGGACAGAGTGGTAGTTTTGCATAGTACATTGTCATTGAGCTATAAAACAAGTCGTCATCAAGAGTCGTCAACAGTGTACTTAAAAAATGGACGACTCTAATCTAAGGCAAAATACTGGAAAACCTAGTTCTAGGGTCGTTATCTCCTTCATCCTATATGTTAACAATTTTTCATAATACCAACATGCAGATGAAAAATCGTTAAGGAATAAAGACATCGACATTGACGACCCTTGTTCTGTAACTACAATTTTGCGGTTGAAAACCTAATTTTTCAATCAGCATATCAAATTAAACGCAAACCCAAGTTAGATTAGGGGGTTTTAGTTCACATACCTTCTGATTGGAGCCATACCTTGCACCGATTCCACCTCTTTTGATTTCTTCCTAGTTTTTACATAAACCTAGTGTTTACTGCTTCCACGAGATTAGGGATCTGAATAGCTTCCCTAGCAGTCTGCTTAGTACGTGCCATGATTGTAGAAGAAGTTAATCGTCGATTAAAGTTTTCGCATCGCGATTACTCCGATGAATTGGTTGAAATAAAAAAAAAATTGGGTCGTTAATGGGGGAGGAGAGAGCAGAGAGCAGAGAGAGGAATAGGGGAGGAGAAGAAGAGTTTTTGGTTTAGATAGGAAATGAAATTGGGGGCCTTGGGTTAAGGGTTAATAGGATTTTTTAGTTTAGTTATTATAGAAGGGCATAATAGTATTTTCACCACCTTTTGGAACCCCCTATAATTTTTGGTGTGGGTATAAATTGGTCAGGGCCCCTAATTGTTTTTTGGGCCCCAATTAAACGAGTATACTTATTTGGGATTTCATATTTTTTTTCTAATAAAAATAATAAATTTTAGGAAAAAAGATTAACATCATAGTGTTGAAAAGTGTTCATTCTTTACTCTATTAGATCATATCTTGCTTAATATGGTTTAAAAAAGAAATAATCTTGCTTAATCAAGAGGACAAGCTCATTACACAATGTATGATGTTGCTGATCTCGCTGCTGCTTTTATAATATCCTAGACCAATTTTGAGGCACTTTGAAATATTCTCCATCGGATTTTAGAAAGGTTTTCTTGATGATTTTCATTAAAAAAACAAAGACGACACCAGGAGTGACGTTAAAGTTATAGGAAAAAAAACAAGAAAAATAAAGAACAATAAAGCAAACTCTCAAAGGAGCAATTAAGAAACTCCAAATCAAAAGTTAGAGATACAAGCCTTATACTCAAGAAGCTCCCCCAAAGATTAAAAAAAAAGTCTTTTCAGAAATCCTCATTTACATCTTGAAAAGAGAATTTGACAACATCTATTTGCTCATCTTAATTAAAGTCAGAGTAGAAATCTCCCAAATCATAATTATTTCCGATTAGAGGCATTTCCATTTCGAATAAGATTTAGCACGACTTTTCAATATATTCCTCCACATAGATCTCATTAAAAATTGATTTAGAATACAAACCAAATATTTTTCCAGATTGTAACACAACTAAGAAACATAGTCCTTTCTCATAGAAAGATTGATATGGATATATATATATACCACAAATGAATGAGATTACAGGTCGGAGCAACGATTGCAGGGAAGAGGTTCTAGCCTTCTAGGTAAAAGGAATCCTTTCCCCAAAAGTAGGTGGGCAACCAAAGGCCAAAAGGTACAAATTTTAAAAACTTACCATAAAACGGGCTTGAGCGCCATTTGATCTGGGCGAATAATTGTCCACCTTTGCCATAGGCTTGCTCCACCAGATTGAGAGATTTTTGAAATATCATTGCAAGTACGTCAATCAATCTTACTTTCTAAAGTGCAGGGGTTTGATTAATTGTTGGGATGTTGTCACACTACATCTCTCTCAAAACCAAATAGTAGATGAGTGAAATATCTCTCTCAAAACCAAATAATTCTTCAGCGTAATTTCTATGTCCATAATAAGCCACAACTTCAACAATCGATCCACCTTTTCAGCAGCAGAAACAATCTGAATAGGAAGTCTTTCATAATGCCCATTACTAATCCTTTCTAATTCATTCATTCGATCTAACCCCAATTTTGAAATAGAATTTAATTCTTCAAAAATCTAATTACCTGAATCGGGAAAATTCAACAAAAATGGAGCTCTATATGGACCACAGACTAGTGGGTATTTTTTTTTTGATTTGTAACTCCCTAAATACTCAGTATCACATGATCTTATCATATTCTCTAATAAAACATGATTTGGAAAACCCTTTTTCAGAGTTCTATATGTAAAAACTAGATGTTTCTTCTCCTGAATACCCATCTTACTTCTTCTATATCACTACCTCTAAATTTCTCTAGTTTTTCATTCTCTTCTGGAGAAAAAGAAAAGAAAAAATCTTGATTCTCTAGGAATAAATAGAAGTGAGTGGATGTGTTGATCTTAAAATAAAAGCTTATGGGTCCACTTATAACCTAATATTTTGTTTGTTTTGGAGTAGGTATAGGGTAAAGGAGTGTCATGTGATCATATTATAGTATAATACGTAGTGATATATAACGTATTTGTTTGTTTGTTGCGATACTTCCATGGGAAAGATTGATATTTTGTTTTCATTTTTTTTTAGAAAAAAAATAGAAATAGATTACTTATTTAAGCAAATCGAAAAGAGGGTTGGTGCCTCCCAAACTTGAGGACTTAGGTTTCTACTACCAATTAAAGCTAGATGCCTGAAATCAGTAGAGTTACCGTATTAAATGTCTTTACATATGATATTTTCAATTTTTTTTTAAAAATAAGACAGTAGGTAATCAACATTGAAGTTTGTCTTCCAATTTGTATTTCTTCTTCCTCCTTACAGTGTGCTGGTTATGTTCTTGTTAGTACCTGAAAGATTGAAAATTCTGAAATTCAAAATGGACGCCCATTCTAGAGATTCTTGAGATGCAATGCAGTCTTCTTCTTATTTCCTGTGAGTTCCGACTCCTCTAGTTTTCTTTCTAATTGTTTCTCCGGAAGGACCTGTAATTGCCACACTTACACCCATCAGTCCTGTAGAATTATTAAAGGTGGACATGTAAGTAAAAGAAATATTCTGATCGATATTTATTTCACTTTCCCTAACAGGGATAACAGTCAGAGTAATAGGATCTCTAGAAGCATGTCTCAGTGCTAAATCCAAATGGTTTAAAATCATAGTTGCAGTGGTTTTAGGGTTTGGTTGGATGTCCTGGAAAGCAACATCACATCTGGCTTTCTAGGTGAACCAACATAGTGTAACACATATGCTTTCCCAATCACCCTATGGGGTTTGGGGATGGTGTTTTGAGAACCAAGAGGAGCACCAATCTGACAGGGTGTTAAAATTCAAAACTTATACATTCAAGTTTAAAGAGCAATGAGCCTAAACAACCTTAGTGAAATTACACTACATTAAAAGGTGCTCCCCAGTCTCAATTCCTGAACATAACACAAATTTGATTAAAATGGGGAATGTATTTATAAATATGTCCACTAAAAGGTAGAATATTTTGCTGCATTTTCCAGATAAAGAACCCGATCCTTGGAATAACATCCTTGTTCTATATTTTTCCTTCCAAAGTATAATTTTGATGAAGATTTTTCTTGTCAAGGATATCATACATAAATTTACTCGTGAATAACCCTTGAGGGTTGTCCATCCATCTAAGAATATCATTTTCTTGTCTATGAGGATGAATGGTGAGAATTTGACTCACTATATTCCAATCAAATGGAAGATTTAAAGTTTGAACATTCCATCCAGAGTCAGTTAAAGATCATCAACTAGACTAAAACCACTTTCGCTACCATCCCCAGAGAGAGAGGGAGATGTGATTCCCTTCTAGATCAGGGATCCATTTATCGTTCCAGATAATAACACTTTTCACATCCCCAATTTCCTATATGCTATTATCTTTAATCAACATTAATTCTTTGAACTCTCCCTTCCAAGACCAAGAGGACCTGTCGTTACAAGTGGCATGGAAAGGGTTTGTTTTAGGAAAGTATTTAGCCTTCATGGTTTTAGAGCACATAGAATTAGGTTGATGGAAAAGTATCCATCCATTTCTAGCTATGATAGACAAGTTGAAATTAGTGAGATCTTTTAGACCATTGCCACCCTTGTCTTTATTTTTACACATACCTTTCCATTTTATTTTATTTTATAAAACCCCTTCTTTCCATCATGTTTTCCCTACCAGAAGTCTCTAATTATGGCAGTGGATCTCTGAGTGGTTTTCTTAGGAAGAATAAAGGTGGTCATACTATAAAAAAGTATAGTTTCTAGAACAACTTTAGCCATGACACCTCTACTAGGAGGGGAGAGATTTACCATTCCAACCCTTCACTTTAGCATTCATTATTTCTAAAAAGATCCAAACAAGCAATCTTAGACTTATTTGTGAACAGAGGGCCTCTTAAATACTTATCGTCAAGCCAATTCTTTTTCACATGCAATATGTTTATTAGATCATTTCCAAAACTATTACTGATCTGAGGTGTAAAAAATATTCCAGATTTAATTTTTTTTATCATCTGATCCAAGATGTCTTGCCATAGTCATCTAAGACTTTTGAAAGGTTTCTACTTTAAGCAATAGAGGCCCTACTAAAGATAAGGCAATCATCTGCAAAAAGTTGATGACTAACAGAAGGACAAGCCTTATTAATTTTAAAGGCAGAGATAAAACCACATGATTCAGCATTAGAAATGGTCCTAAAGAAGGATTTCATACAAATAAAAAGTTAGGGAGACATAGGATCTCCCTACTCTCTAGTGGGTTTGAAACCCTTACTTGGAGTTTCATTAATAATGATGGAAGAGGAGCTAGTGCTGATGCATTGGTAGATTAGGTTGACAAAACTGTTATCATTCTTAAGACCCAAGTATCAAGAATGACATATCAATCTTAAGACCCATATAGTTATCATTCTTTTTCTTTTTCCTCATGGCATGGATTATCTCATGAGCAACAAGAATGTTGTCTGAGATAAGCCTTTGCTTGACAAAAGCAAACTGGAAAGGGGAAATCAGTCTATCTAGAAAAGGATTTAACCCATTTGCGATAACCTTCGAGATAATTTTATAAACTATATTACATAAACTAATATATAGGTCTGTAATCCCTAGGATTGGCAGGATGAAGTACCTTAGAGATGAAGGAAATGAAAGTCTGACTTAGTTGGGTAAGCATATACCCAATTCTTAGAAAAGCTTAAACAATTTTAATTACATCCATGCTGATAGTGGACTAGTATTTTTTTGAAAAAAAAAGGCAGGAAAGCCATCTGGTCCAGGACTAGAATTAGGAGGTATACCTGTTAGAGCATTGATCGGTTGAACCCACTAGCGTTGTTATGTTAGTTGTCAATTTTAGTTTCCAAAATGCATTCTTGATTTAGTATA